>BSAI01000005.1:19126766-19529665 GCA_036245035.1 Adrianichthys oophorus | reverse complement strand
CCCCCCCCCGCTCCCATCAGGTGCTAAGGAGGCCCCGACCCCGGCACCAAAACCTCGGCAGATGGCCAGGGCGCGGCGACACCCAAGAATCCCGCCCCCTAAGTTATGGCGTTAGCTATGGGAGACCAGAGAGCCCGAATTCCTTCCAGGTTATTTGAGCTCTTAGTTGACATTTTTTCCAAGCTGATATGATCCAATAGCAGATTCATGTAATGACTTGCACTAATATTTTTCTTGTTTTTCCAGTTTAATAAAATTGTCTTTTTTGCTATACAAAGAGTTATGAAGATTATAGATGCTAAACTTCCCTCTGTGTCGATGGCACTCATGTCACCCAGCACACAAAGTGAAGGTGAGGTTGTGATTGAAACCTTAAGCCAGACTGATAAATCAGCACATACCTGTTGCCAGAGAGCCTGGACAGGTGTACAGAACCACAGAGCATGCATGTAATTGTCAGGTAAATTACTATCACAATGCTCACAAATGTCTGAGTTTTTGAGACCCATCTTGAACATCCTCTGTCCAGTATAGTAAATTCTGTGAAGAGTTTTAAATTGGATTAGTAGTAGGTTTGGACTTTTTGTTAATTTAAAGATGTTTAGACACATTTCTGACCAGAAGCTTGTGTCTGTACTTCTGCCTAAGTCTGCATCCCATTTTGTGAACCACAACTTAAACTAATCACGCTTGATTGTCCTCCTTGGACGGATTAATTTTCTTTCTAACGTTGTTTATTTTCATAAACATTCAATTGTAAGCTTCTATTAAGGTATGACATTGCCCACAAACATCTTCTTTTAAAGACATTTTTGCTTCATTTTTATTTGTTGACGAAAATGTCATATTTTGCTCAAGTTTTCCTGTCTGGGTGGGAGTTTTTGCTTGGTTTTAGTTTGTTGGGGAAAGAATGTCGTTGGCGAGAGTGGCTCGCTTTTGGGCAGCTGGTGGGACTTATATCGTCCAGAGACATTTACTCACCATCCAGTCAGAGCTGCTGTTGGCCGGCGGTTCCAGCTGCCACCGACTTGCTGTCACCCGATTTCGCAATGTATCATTCCCGCCTGTCACTGGACTGCCACCACACAACCTTTTTTGAGACCTGATTAATTTGCTGAAAAACTGGCATTTAGGTTGCTGCGCGGAAGCCTTTTGGGATATGTGACTGCAGTCTTCGCTATGCCAGCTTCTCAAGCTTTTGCAGAGAGGGTGTTCATTGTCACATATAATCTCACAAGAGGCAAGTCCAATACAACAAAGACCACCTTAGCAAGAAGTGTGTTTCTGAAAACAAATTGAAACAAATAAATACTGTATGACAGCAACAAATCTGATTCAGAAAAATACTAAAATCTTTTTATTTCTTTAAAGACTGTGCTTCATGCCAAAAGTTTTTTATGTTTGTTTGCTGATAACTTTTGTTATAATCGTATAATAAAATGTTATTAGAAAAAACTTACTGCTCATGAATACCTCTTCATTAAAAGTTACTTTATGTTCAGACATTTTTTTTTTGTCATAAAGGTGTTGGAATTATAATTTATTTCCCGTAAATGTGTTTATTGTTTTAAGTTTTTGAAGATGAATTTGCAGAAATGACAACATTGGAAAATAAAGTTAAATAAAACCTTTTTTTGTCCAAATGAGTAAAATCTTTATATGCTATTTATGTTCATAATTAAACATGTGTTTTTTAAGCCATAATAACTTTATTGTAAACTTCATAAAAATGTTTTACCTTTTACACAATTTTTGTCAACTACTTCGCTACTGTAATTTAGACGACTACAATTACCATTGACTAAAACTAATAAAATCAACATGACCTAATTGTGACTAAAACTAAACCTTATCTCAGTCACAAGACTATGACTAAAACTTAATTAAAATTAGCTGTTGAAATGAATACTATTTTAGACAGGATTAAGCATTTTGAAGTTCTAAAATCTGAATTTTACTTTAATGTTACTATGTCAAACAATTAGGGCCAAAAAACCATGAAACTACCACCACAATCTTTCCCAGATGTGGAATTGATTCTAAAATGCTGTTTTTGTCTTTAACATGAATATTTTTTACTCCTGATTTATACTATGTTTTTATTTGTTTATTTGTTTACAACTGTAGCAAAGTAAAAATAAATATTTTTTGCACTTCATTTGTATCCTGAAAAAAAAAAAAGATAAAAAATACTTTTTTAGGCACACGTTTGCAAATGAGAAAGTGGAGAGACTTCTGACATATTTTTTTTCCTTGATTATTTTGTGTATTTTTGCTTTGGAATCACACAACTTTGTATTCAGTGTCCTTCATAAAGTTTTAAAAAGCTTAAACACCAAACGGGTTTTCCGTTTTCACAGTAGTGCATAATCAAAGCATGCTGACATTGCCTGGATAATGATGCAAAAACCTCCTTCTGTTTGTCTCTCTTAAAATAAATGTCCAGGCTTTTCATTTCAAAGAGGCTTTGCTGCTGTCACTGATGCCTGGGGCGGGACCCGTAACCCTGGAAACCGAGCAAGCTGGCATGACAGACAAACGTGAAATGAGCACAGCCCCACATTACGCGCCTCCATCACATACCACGTGCTTTTGTGAGGCCAGCCTGGAAAACTAGCCTTGAAATCACCTTTGTTCATGTCTAAATCCACTTACAGGAGTGTGCTGTGAGGCTGGTTTTCATCCCATTGACTGAAAAAAAGCCCGCCTTTAGGTGTCACCTTGGAATAAACTGCTGCTTCACAAGCTTTGTGATTTTTTTTTCAACATTTGCAGTGTTTTTAACATAAAGTAAAAAAAAAAAAACAACAACAACAACAAGCAAATAAAGTAAAACAAAAAGTCATGTATTTTTCTGAAATCGTTTTACAAAAATACTTAAAATTGCCATTTAATCTTTACAATATAGCCATTTTCTTGTTTTTCTTGTCTAACAAAGAACAGCTTTAAAAATAAATATATATTAAAATGACATAAAGATAACTTTTTAATAGGAAATGTTTTAGTTTGACATCTAAATTTCTGAAAAACAAAGATACGCACCATAAAAATGTTTTAAAACAGTAAAAATCCAGGAATTAATTACTTTCTGTAGAGCGCACATTTTCAAAATGTATTACTAAACAAGAAAAACAGTCACATTTATGAGACCTTGCACCACAATCTACCATTTTTTAAAGATTGTAGTGGATAATGAATTTTAACACAATTGGGCACCTTGAGGCACTACACAGAAAAATCTCATGAATTGTGTGTATTCTGGTCGAGTAAAGTAAGTATTCCTGGGACTTTTGTGTAGAAAGGTTTTCGAATGCTATTGGACCAGGAGGACCATCCAGTCTAATATCAGCGAGTCCAAAATTCCATCTCTGTGATGGTGTTGCATGTCCGGCCCTTCTGAAAAAGTAATTTACACCTTAGTGATAATGACTGTATTACAGAAAATTATTGAGATTTTAGTGTAACATATGCTTCCTTCAGAACAACCCATTTTTCAGCAAATCAAGGCATAATCACATTCTGCTCACATTACAAAAGTGACAGAGGAAGGAACAGGTTTCAGGCAGGCCTGACTGCCGTAATCACACGTAATCAACAGAAAATGTGGGGAGAATTCTGAGCTGAAAACTGTATCAACACTGACCCCACATGATTGGAGACTTTAATCTGTTATGACCTGGGGAGGTTGTTCAAAACTGATTCGAAACAATTCTGGACACTTTGGGAAGGATTTTTACTTCTTTTTTTCTTGAGCTACAGGAGAAACTGAGGGTAAACCTCCACTTTAATTCAGATCTCTGATTCTGACATTGTGTTTGACAGCGTTCTATATTAAAAATATCATTCTTGTAGTTCATATGCCTTGAAAATATGACTGTGCGTGTAAATGTGTGTGCTTCTCCGGGCACCAAGCCAGTGTGGGGAAAGGCACAAATGCAGCAAAAATAAAAAACTGAACGCCTCAAACACTTCGTCACCTGGCACTCTTAGGACCAGAATGCCTTTTAAGTTTTGTTTGGAGGATTGGCAAAATTAAAAAGCTGCAAAAAACTGAAATGCAACAATTTCTCATCAAAGGCGTTGTTGGCCACAAAATACAAATGAAATAATTTGAAAAAAAAATGTTTAAATTACTTGGAAATATAATGCATTTCCTTGTATCGTTTGAACTCTGTAGGATTAGAGATTATTTGTGGTAGAGATCAATCTAAATGGGATCACAAAACTTAATGGTTTTGAAAGCGAATACTCAAAAAAAATATAAACGATTACTTAACTGGAGAATTCAGCTATTTTTATGTAAAATACCACATTGTCCTCCTGGCAATTTTGAAATAGATTAATGTAAGAGACACAAGTCATTTTTTGTTGTTTTTCCTTTTTCTTTTTACTATTTAATTCACTCAGGTTTCATATTTGCACACCATTTTCACAAAAATCTGTTTTGACACAGTTTATGAGTCTTCCCATAGCTGTGTTGATATTTTTATGCTGATGTTTGGTATTTATAGCTTCTAGATTCAGCCAAAAGAAGTGAAATAGATTGTGGTTCACGGTTGTTTCCCATTGCAGTTTTAGACAACATAAAAATCTATGCAAGAGAGAAAAAAATTACAAATCACAATTTATCCCCAATTTATTAAACACATTTATGTAAGATTTAACTTGAATTTGTGACAGAAAACTGGAGGGATTTTTGTAGCGCGGGTGACGTGGGGGCTGCAGTTCAAAAGGTGGGCTTTTGAGACATTTGTTCCTTGTGACATATGCCAGGATTACTGCTCCAAGTGTTGCCAAATGCCTTTTCTGTCTCAGTGCCCGGTGGCGTGTGAGGTGAGGGATGTGCAACTTTCAAATGGCCTTCAAAGTGTTGTCAAAAGCATGGCAGCCATCAGATTGACTTCTGGCACTGTGATGCTCATTGCCAAAGCAAGATTAGCAAGATTCTTAACATTAATTAAAATCAGCACAGTAAGAGAACAGATGGTATAAGCCATTAATCTGCTGTGAGGTTCTTACAGCCACCGCACAGGTCTTAATCAGCCCGTGATCTGCAATAAGCACCTGACTTAAGTGACAAACAAGTATCACTCCTGTGTTAGCCTCACTTTGTTTGAGGTTCAACCCCTGCTGACCTTATAAGGACATATTTCTATAACGAAGGCATATGTGTTAAAGGTTTGAAAGCTGTGATCTATAAAACAAAAAAAAAAACACACTACTGAACAGGTCGTCACTGCCAGCACTGTTGATCTTTTAACTGTTCATTGTGTACTAGTCAAACACATTTTCACACCAGCTGCTACTCTGAAACTGTTGCAGGCACAGGATGGGAAGTTTAAGACATTTTGATAAGATTAAACCATAATCCTCTTTGTGCAAACATCTAATTTGGCAAATAATTCTACATCACCTTCTGACTCCTCATTGCCTGAAAATCCTGGATTTCAACACCCAGCCAGCATGTGACTATTGTGCTTAAGGCTTTGTGTGTCTGCTAATGGAAAAAAAAAGTGTCTCATGTTTGATCCCCTGGTGGCTTCCTCCTCACAAGCTCAGCATTATCAGGTTTTTAATAAAGGAGTGAAATAGGGAAAAGGTTAGAGGACACATGCAAATAAAGAACCAGTATTCTAAGACATCAATAGAAGATTTGGGTTTAATATTTCAGCTTTCGTTTGAAAGGTTTGCTAAGTGGCAGAGGAGACGCTGCCTCTGTATGAGCTAGGACTTTGAGTTGAATTTTGTATTGCTCTGTCGAGGCGCACTGCCTTGAAAACCACTTGATGTGATGACTTGTGGCACAATATAGGTCTCAACATATATGAAAACCACTTGTTGACTTGGTGCCCTGTTGATTTGAGAACCAGCTCAGCCACTTCTGCTTTAATGCGATCTGACTGAAGCAAGTTAAATATGGATATGCCACAGCTTTCAGGAGCTTGCTAGTGAGCTGGTTCTCTCCAGCATTTCAGGGGTTTTGTTATTCCCTCTTTTTTCTCCCCTAATTTTGCCCGGTACTCCTGCCAAGAACACCAGGCGCTATTATTTGACAGAGAGAATCAATTTTCACATTTAGTGTATAAGGGAAATTGAGCTTGTGTAACACTCTAAATATGGGAGCACAGAGCTTCTTATAACCTCTTGCACTGTCAAGTGTCTCTGGTCTCTCTGGGTCTTTGTGTTTTTTTACACCTCCCTGTATGCGCCCTCTTGGGGGGCTCAGACAGATTTAACCCAAACTTTTGTGAGGTGTCAAGAGCCTTTTGAAGGACTATAGGCACCTTTTAATCAGCAGAAGCTAATCAGCCATGTGGCTGACAAAGGTCTGGTTGACTCATGCTCTTTTGTTGTTGTTATCAGGCTGATGCTGGTTCACCGGTGTGTATTTTGAGTCTGTGTGGCGGGAGTGCCAGTCAGGGCACTCTTTTCCTAATTTTTGTAAATTTCAAGGCTTCTGTTACAAAACTGCGGTTGAAAAGGGGCAAATTAAAAACAACTGGGTGTTTATTTCACAGCAGACAATCTTGATTATGCCGGCAGGTTCCACAGTTTCCTTGATATTATATGCACAATTAACATTGCACAACACTAATCAAACTGTTAGTGTCTAGCTTTGTTGGCTTTCCACACTCCCTACTTTCCAACCAATGAGAAAGCATGTACAGGTGTTTTTGTAAAAAAATAAAAATAAAAAATTGAGATATCTACTTTATTGTGGTTGTGATGGCTGTGCAGCGCGTACAGTGGCCCTGAAGTATAAATCGCATCAAGTCACACAATGCAAAAACATATTAAATATTGCTACAGCAGATAAAAAAGCAAAACAAAAGTATGTTTCAGATGTCTATTCCAGAGATTAAAACGTGAATTAATTATGATATTAATACTTAGTTATGGCAGAGGCATGCCTATTACTGAAGATGCAACAAAGAATCTACGCTGATAAGTGTTTATAACATTTAGGTTGTCGGGAGAACAGAGTGAGAAACGAACTCTGGTTCACTTTAAGCAAACCAAATTTATCCAGTCTGAAAACACCCTAAGAAACCAGAAAAGGTCGACATTTTGGGTCATGACATTTTATTTTTGAAAAAGAGGGAAAGCAGAAGGATGTCTCACCCAACTTTTTGAAGTGGCTGTGGTCAGAAGATCAAAGAAAAATATTCTGTCAGCTGAGTTTGCCCGGCCAAATAACTTCCTGTTTAAAAGGTGAACAAACGTCATCATCCATTCAGTGATGTCCATAGTACCTACTTTTTCCAGTTTCTTAATTTGTCTCATTTTTTAACATTTCATTTTGATTTCTGGAAACTACTTTTCTTTTTTCAAAACTTTTCCTTTTTATCTTATTTCTTATGTTTTCTTGTTTTTTTTTTTTGGAATTACTTTTTGGTTTCTAGAATTTTGTTTTGATTAATAAAATGTAATGATGTTTTTTTTTTTTTTTTTTAAGTTTGTTTTGCTTTTTTTGTGTTTGTGTTCCTTTATATGTCTTTAAGTTGAGTGATTTTGCACTTCCAGGCCACCGTAAGTGAGGAGTCAAATGCAGGTTTTAGATGAAACAGCAGGAAAACTCTAATAATCACTGGTGTGGGATATCCTGAACACCAAAAAACAAGCAAGGCTGAAATTAAACACTTTTAGAGTCAACATAAAGTGGAAAAAATGCTACAAAACATGAGACAGTATATAATGACAGAACTGGGAAACAAATAAATGAAATATCCTGCTGTGTGCATCACAGTAAGGAAAGGGATAACTGTTGTGTGGCAACCAGGGACCAAAGCAGTGGTACTAAATGCATTTATAAACTTAAGGGACACTCCAATCACCTTTTCATCTCTTGTAAAAATGTTTCCAGTTCTTGTAATTATGATTATCCAGCTTTTAGCCAAAATAAATAAATCTGTGCTGCTTTCCAGGACATTATTCAGTCCTGCAGAGCATGAGGAGTTTATTGGAAACGTGTCTCAAGAAAAAAAAAAAAAAAAAGTGTCTCTGAGTTGTGGGCGGGGTGTTTGATGCTGTAAGCCTGCCCCCCTTCCCATCATGTATCAGTTTATACGCACTTCCACCAGCTTACAGCCCCTCAAAACCCAAAACTAACTTTACTGGTGCAGTATTACAGCTATAATTTTGAACAAGAGGCCAGCTCAGATGAGGAAAACGAAGACGGACATGGATCTAGTCGTGTACAAGTGGATGCATCAGAATGGAGCAGACAGTGCGCTTGTGGCTTGCCATAGTGGCTTTTATGTCACAAATACAAGCTTTTTCCAACGGGATTTTTGCGTCTGCTCCTGATTCCCAACAGTTTAAATAAAGAAATACTCAAAAATGCCGTTTTAGGGTTAATATGTCCTTTATCATAGAAAAAATGCCACAAGAACATAAAAAAACCCCACCATGTTAAGTATCTTCCAACATTATTTTATAACTTTTGGAAACACTACAAGTGCCGGGAGACTTTTCATTCATGCTTTCTTATAAGCTGTTTTTGTGCAATGACATCTCACAAAATTCCCTTTTAAAAGAAGGAAGTGCTCAAACCGTGCTCTGCTCTCCTTCTGCTGTTGCTGCTTTGTGCTATAATAATGAATCAGTGTTGTTTTAAATGCTGTGCTGCCAGAGGACTTGTTCTATTCAGGGTTTGTTTTTTGTCTTTTGTTGCTACAGAGATCTCTAAAGCCATTAAGTCTTTCACTGATGTTTGTTGTAAAATACCTTATTGTCTTAACATTTTCAGCACTTTGCTTTAATTATGTTCAAACCATATACATTTTTATTCGTTTTTTTCTGCTCTATTAAGTCTGGAAAACTGTAGGAACATACATTCCACCTAATATGAGTTTACATCATTTGTATTTGTTTACATTGCAGTTGGGGGATGTATTTTTCTTTGCTGTTTTGCATAATTTTACAGATTAATATTTTTTATTTCAGAAAGCCACAATATTTGGCATGAGCTGCATTATTCAGAAAGAACTAACACAGATCATTCTTGTTGAGGGATTCAGCACTTGCAGTTCCTTTGTATGCAGTTCTAATTAGCAGTCTCTCAGGTATTTAAGTTAATTGATTAGTTGTCATTTAATTTACACTATTATCATGTGGATTGAAGATCCACTGTCAGTTTATTCGATGAGCCATTTGCGCCCAAACGGGTGAGTTGAAGCTCAAACGTTTGCCTTTTGGCCCACTTCTGGAAGGCCATTGGTCAGCTGGTCAGGCCATTTGCATACACTGGAGCTTATAGTGTCCCAGCTAAAGTCTGACAACACAGTGCTGACTCTGACCCGGGAGACGTGTTACCCTCATTTGGCACCATTTAAGAACGTTTTCCGACGCTCCTTTCTCATCATGGGATGCTCAGCTGCAACAGTTGGCCTTTTTCTGCTGCTCGCTGTATTTTCACACTCCGTTGGCTGCACCACAACAAGGTATTTCACTTTTGAAGAGGATGCACCCGGGACGGAGGTTGGAAATTTGTCCCAGGATTTAAAAATTGATCCGGGAGATGACCCGGACACGTCCTTCCGCTTCATGCAGGAGAGCAACTCCTCCGTGGTTAAGATGAGGGAGTCGGACGGGCTCCTGAGTGTGGCCGAAACGATTGATCGAGAGCAGCTGTGCCCCAGGTCTCCTCGCTGCCTCATCACCTTCGACATCGTGGCCCTCTCCCTGGAAAAGTTTCAGCTCATCCACGTGGAGATAGAGGTGAAAGACATCAACGACCACTCTCCACGCTTCCCACTCAACGAGACGAGTCTGGAGATCATGGAAAATGTGCCCCTTGACTCCAGATTCCCCCTGCAAATCGCAGTGGATGACGATGTGGGGGAAAACTACATCCAGAGCTACACCATCTCCCCCTGCGGGCACTTCACCGTGGAGATGAGTGAAGGGGAGGACGGGGTGAAGTTTGCGGAGCTGGTGCTGGTGCGTGAGCTCGACAGGGAAGTTGAGGATTCCTACACCATCCAAGTGACTGCGTCTGATGGAGGCGAGCCTCCAAAGTCCGGCTCCATGACAGTGCACATCAGAGTTCTGGACTTCAACGACAACAGCCCGGTGTTCGAGCACAGCTCTCTGAAAGTTGAGCTGAACGAGGACGCTCCGGTGGGACACCGGGTTCTCAGGGTGCACGCCTTCGACCCGGACGACGGCGTCAATGGAGAAGTTGTGTACGCGCTCGGCACCGGCGTGTCCACGGAGGCTGCGCGCGTTTTCCACATCGACTCCCACTCCGGAGATGTGACTTTAAAGGCGCGCGTAGATTTTGAGAAGAGGCGGTCCTACGAGCTGAACATCAGAGCCTCGGATTCGGGTGAGAACTCGGTTTCGTCCGTCTGCAAAGTTCTGGTAGAAGTCGTGGACGTGAACGACAACGCGCCGGAGATCAGCATCAAACCCATGACCTCCAGCAGCGACGGGGTGGCGTACATCACCGAGGCCGCGGCCGCGGAGAGCTTTGTGGCTCTCATCAGCACCTCGGACAGAGACTCTGGCTCCAACGGCTACGTGCGCGTCAGCCTGCTCGGGCACGAGCACTTCAGCCTCCAGCAGGCGTATGGAGACACTTTCATGATCGTCACCGCCACAAGTTTAGACAGAGAAAACATCCCAGAGTATAACCTGACTGTGGTTGCAGAGGACTTGGGACAGCCTCCTTTTAAAACTGTCAGGCAGTACACCATCAGCGTGACTGATGAGAATGACAACCCCCCACTCTTCAGTAAGCCCCTCTATGAGGTTTTAGTTCTGGAAAATAATATTCCAGGCTCATATTTAACCACTGTCGTTGCAAGTGATCCCGATGCAGGAAAAAATGCCAAAGTTTCCTACAAACTCATCGACTCAGAGGTGGAAGGAGGAACTCCAGTCTCCACTTATGTTTCCGTGGATTCTCACTCTGGATCTTTATATTCTTTGAGGTCGTTTGATTTCGAAATGCTGCAGCAAATTGATGTGGTCATCCAAGTCGAGGACAGAGGCTCCCCTCCGCTTTCGAGCACATCAACAATCCAGATCAGAGTTGTAGATCAGAATGACAACTATCCATACTTCACCTTCCCTGTCCTCCTGAATAACTCGGCTGATGTATCTCTGCCCTACAACGCACCCTCTGGTTATCTTGCCCTTCAAGTATCAGCTGAAGATGAGGACGAAGGAGTGAACGGTGAGCTCGCCTACCACATTGTGCAAGGTGACCCCAAGCTGTTTACGATGAACGAAGACACAGGCGAGATTGCTCTAAAACAAAGGCTGACAGCGGAAAATGGGGACGTGCTGGAAATAAAAATTACAGTGAGTGACAGCGGCAGATCTCCGCTCTCCAGCAGCGCCACTATTAGGTTTGTCCTCTCAGACACAGAGCCTGCCGAAGACCAAGTCATCCTTGTGCTGCGGTCAAGTGATGAGGAAGGCTTCAGCTTTGATGGGTCACTAATTATTATTATCATGCTCAGTGGGGGTTGTGCATTGTTGTTAATTGCAATAATAGCTGTGGCTGTCACATGCAAACTGAGTCGTGGGAGGAGAAGCCATGGCAGCAAGAGAGACATGAACCTGTTTGATGGGAGGCCCCTGCCCATGCTTAGTCTAGCAGAGCCAAACATTTACACAGGCCAGCGAGGATTCTTCCACGAGGGGACATCTCTGTCGCTGGACGATCCCTGTCTGTACGAGGAGAGGAGTGGAGACTCCGACACAAAAGTGAGTCGCTTTGAAGGTTTTCCGTGCCAAAATATTTTGACTTATCTGCCAGCAACTAAGGTCACTGTGTTTTCCTTTTAGATCTTCCTGCCCTCCAAGCGTTTTCAGCCCGCATCTGTGTGGCAAGGTGATAGATACTGCCTGCAAGTGAGGTAAGAACACCTTTTTTTTCTCAGATATGTAACACTTTACAGAAAGTGTCCTTCAAAAGCACTCTGTTTGTTGCTTGTGGCATGTTTTCAGAATGAGGTTAGATGGGCATGTTGAGCCCTACATTTGAAAAAAAATGGACATCAATAACCCAGTTAATGCGGTTCATACTGTATTTGTTGATTACAGTGGCATCAACAACAATGACCAGCTGAGCGTGAAGGACAGCGGGAAAGGGGACAGCGACTTCAACGACAGCGACTCTGACATCAGCGGGGATGGGGGCAAGAAGAACTTCACTACCTTCCAGCCGAGACTAAAAAGTAGGCTTCTTTTGAATCCTAAATTCACAGACGACTGCATAAAACTTTGCAAATTCCCACAAGTGATAAACTGAGGCATCACAAGATCAGCATCAGTAGTGACTCGCCCTTATCTTTTTACATTTTTTGTTTCAGGTGCTGCAAACAGCATTTCTGGAGACTGCCAAGGCACCTATTGTGCAATCCCGCTGCAGAGCCTCCGAGCTTCCAGAGATCAAGCATACACAATGGGCTTCTCTCCAGCGCCCATCTTCAACAATCATCACGGCAGCAGGAATGACTGTGGTTATGGGACAAATCAGCCGAAATCACGAAGCAGCATGCAGACCTTCTCAAAGTCTGGGACCCTTCCGTCCTACTTCAATCAGCAGCAGCATGAAGCTGCAGTGGCGGGGGCTGCAGCACACAAGCAGAGTCCAAATATAGTAACTGTGGTGACAGAGTTAGAAGTTGCAACTATTTTTTAGAAAAGTAAAAAAAAGTTGATGATCAGAATATGAGATTACAGATATGCAAATATTTACTTAGGAGCATTTTTATACTTGAGTTTTAGTTCACTGTATTTTGTGATTCTTTTTTTTTGTCTTTTCTTCATTAAATCTGACCAGATTAAAGACCCACACCAATGAAAATTGTGTTTTTGGTCATTGATTTTTTTTTTTTTTTTTTAAAGACCATTTCTTTCATAACAGACCAGTAAATTTGAATTGTAAAATGTGAAAAAGTCATCAAACATTATAGTTATATTCATGAAATCACATACTTTTTTGCAATAGTTCAATAGTTAAAGATCATACAACTCAGTTAAATCAAAATTTACCACTGTGTTGGTTTCTTTTAAAGACCCACTCCAATGAAAATCTTGTTTTTAGTGTGTTTAACATGTTCTTGTAGTATTTTTCTCATAATGGAGGACATATTAGGAGAAAATTAAGCTTAAAAGTGTCTGTTTATTTCTTTATTGAAATTGTTGTGAATCAGGAGCAGACAAAAAAAATGTTGTTGGAAAAATTTTGTAGCAGTGACATAAGCGCTACACTCGGTGGGCTACAAGCTCCCTGCTCCGTTTCACACCGAGGAATCCATTTGCAGAAAAACATATCCATGTACGTCTTTGCTTGCCTCATCCAAGCTGGCATCTGTTTGGCTGGAATGCTCCAATATTGCTTGCCATTTTAGTTGCACCGCTTTAGCTTGGGGTTGTGAGGGACAGTGAGGCTCAGGTCACAAATACAACTGCCACTGCTTGATGGCGAGGCATTGGCAAAATCTTCATGATTTAATCCCGCTGCCGGATTTAATGAAACCCGTTGGCGTGGTCATGAATGTAGACGATCGGGGTGCAGCATGTCTCGCTTTTTACATATCTTCTGGCTACCGGGTGGCTGGTGATATTAATATTGACAGCCGCCATCTGGACACTTTTACTCATCGTCCAATCAGAGTTGGTGCTGGCTGGTGATCTGCCCTATGGTCGCCCAGCTGTCTCCTGAATGGACTACCACCACTTGACCTTGGAATGTGACTGCCACCTCTCAATTGCAAATGCCGCCGTGCGGCCACCTGCTGAATTTGTTTCGAAACTTGCATTTAGGTTATCCCACTGTGGCATTTTGGGATATGTGACCACAGTCTAAGCTAGCAAGAGAGAATGTAAACAAAAGGATGATGGGAGGTGATGACAGGCTTACTTCATGCCAACAGTCCCTCCCACGACTCGGAGGCCAATGTCTAATGAACCACTGCACCTCTGCAATAACTGTGTCCAAAAGAAAAACAATGCAGGTATTTTGATTTTGGCTAAAACCACTGGACACCTTTTAGAATAGCTCAAAAGATAATTGAAGTGGGACTTCTTTTTTATTTGAACAAGGTAAATACATAAGAGTAACCTCCTTTTATGTGAGTCAGATATTCAGCTGATGTAAAATTGGCTTCCTTGTAAATCTCGCTTTGAAGATTTCACGGGAGCTCAGTTTCTTGCAAAATACTTTTTAATATTATTAAAAAAGCAAAATAAAACCTTATCTTAAAAATCATCCTGGCTGCTGTCAAATTGAAGTTTGCTGTTTAAAATTCTCTGCCTAACTGCACAATACAACACAATGCATGAGACTGCTGTGCTAATTTCTGCCTGTCAGTCACCACTTTGACTAGCAAATGTTCAGATTTAATGAATCTCTCTGGCTTGCATAGAAAGTAAGAAACTAATGTAAACTGAAACATTGTTTTTCTCTCTTTTTCAAACGCCCTGACGTTTATGACAACCGATTGCACAGCTTTAATTTTCACATTTGCAGTTGTGCTGTTTTGGAGTTTAATTTGGCGTATGAACACACTGGGCATGTGCAAACTGTTTCTCATCTCAAATGATTTATTGATGAGACACTGATGAGTTTTAAATTTCATACTGGTGACAAACAGCACTCTCAGATGAGGTCATAAAACAATGAGCGGCCCCCAAATAACCAACATTTAGATTATTTACCATCTTAATGTTGGGATTTTTTTGAGTTTTAACAAACAAACAGCTCTTGTGTGTTAACAATCTCATAATGGAGCCATAATGTATGAATTTGGAGCTTTTTTAGTCTCAAAATCCCCGTAAGTCTGCAAATAAATTATGCAAGAAAAAAGCATCAGATGAATTTATCTTTTAATCAAGGGGACATGTCCACAGGGAAACATATGTTCTCTATGAACAGCTTCAAATGTGAATTTCTGCTTAATGTTGTTCTATCAACATCCCCAACATTGCTGGACTTGTGTAGCATATAGCAATGAGAAGAAGGTCACAACTTTAAACAATTTTACATTCCTGTTGACTTTCATCTGTTGGCGCACAGTTTTTGTCACAGTATTCTGTCCTCATTAATTTTAAGGTCAGTTTGAATTAGTGTTTGATTTATGAGAACAAATGAGACAAGTCGAGGGCTGCTGCAAATTATACAAAAGCCAGGTAAGGAACTAACCTCAAGAGAAAATAAATCATTTCCAAAAGTGTGGCAGAGAAAGAGCAGAGGAATCTGACGGCGGAGCGAGCCTTTATTTTTCATTTCCAGTTTTCTGTTCATCTGCAGGAAATGGAGGCTAAGAGCACTGCTCATTTGCATGATCATAAATACATGCTTTTTTAGCTTTTGATAGCTGTGATAAAAGCTAGAATAGAGTGGATTAGACACCTTTTGCGTAAGCACAAAGCACTAAACAGAGTTCTCACATAATACTACAATATGCCTCATGAATAAAACTAATTCCATATCTAAGCTGTCCTGCCCACCTCTTTTTATTTAATACTTCTATTCGATAATGCCGTAACAATTTGAAAATGACCAAGATATTAACTTGAGGATTCAAGGCCATGGAGTACAAAAGGAAAGCAATAAGAAAGAAGGTCATATTTGTGCTCTCAGTGAAGTTCATGGCTCTGACAGATAGCCAATTGTAAACAGAGGGAAATGCATTTATCAATCAATACAATATGGGTCCCTCTGCCATTGCTTTATATTTCCCTTGTAACTCAAAAACATTGTGCACTGACCTGGCGTGCTATGCCACTAAATATTTTGAACAAAATGCCTGTCTGCGTTTGTTGACGGTCAAAATGCTCTTTTATATCCAAATGGACTTGAATTAATGTCCTGCAGCAGCTCTTCCAGCACCTTTGAAACCTCTGGTAATAGAAAGGCTAACGTTTCAGAGCTGTTTTTCAGCTCATCAGCAGTCCACTCACAAATGAGTCAGATCTGCTCACATCATTTCTAGCCTCTGCACCTGTGGTGTTGGGTTTATTTTTAACAAACAGCTAACTGTATGACTGTAATTATGTTGTAATTGCCTCTTAGCGTGTAAACTTTGAGACCCAATTCCCCTGATGACAACGGCATGCAAAGACGGACTTTTTCTGGACTGATGGTGTGTGCCCCTTTAGGCCCATTCCAAAATGCAATGTTTTGTACTTCTTGCAACTTGTCTTCATGTTAGTCTAAACTGTCAAGTGCGAGTATTGACTTTTGGCTGCTTTGAATTGTGGAGCTGGTGTGGAAAAATAACACCATTTGTTTTCCCCTTGACAGTTTGTCTAGAAGCTGCACTCTGCTTCCATTCATTTACCATTAAAATGTCAGGCGCATTTATAAGTTTTATCAAACCAAGTTTCCCCCCGCGATCATGCTTGCCGCCTAAAACACGGGACATGTTGTGGGCATGTGCACAAGCAACAATTTCTTCCGCATTTAATTATAGGATGTCATTGCGAGGGCTTTGTCATCGCTCTTTTATTTATTTCTATGAATATCGCCTCACGTGATAAAGACCCACTTTGAAGTTCTGCTTGACTGGTTGTTTTTTCATATGCGCACAGTTGAGTCAATTGAAAAAAAACCTGTATGGGGTTCAACATTTTTTCTAATGAGGTTTCATCAAGTTATAGACGCAATAAAATCAAACACAATATGCTCACTTTCACTTCCCAATGCACCCTTTTATAACAGCTTTAAACTAGGCTTTAAAAACTTTGTTGATTTTAGAAAACAATCATATATAATTAATCATTAAATACTGGCCTCTCTGCAGCTCATGCCAGCACAATACCACTAGAGGGAAACATTATGCAATGGAACATAGAAAAATTAAAGCCCATATTAATACCATTTATGCTTGCAGACATCAGCTTTACACGCATCAATCTGGCTCAAATCAAATAAAAACTGTAATTTGATAAAATAAATAGCACATTTAATGTGGTGCTGCAGTGACTGGCATACTGAAAGCAGGAGGGTTTTTCTCTGCAAAGACAGGCCACTGTTATTCATGAGCTCTTGCTGTGCTTTAACAAAACCTCAGTTTCTGATAGAGTTCCGGCGAGTTTCACAGGAAGCTTGTGTTCGGTGGCAACATCACGCAGGGTGGAAATAATATATCAGCACTTTCACATTTTCATTGCCATTTCAGATGTGTTTCTTCATTGCATGGGCTGGGGCTTTTGGTGACAAGTTCATCAAACAGTGCTATTGTCCTGTTTAAACAGTGTTGTTAAAGGAGTGTGCGATGATTCAGAACCCTCCTCATCCAGCATAGCTTCCTCTGAAAGGCTTGGGATGTGCTACATTCAAGGCTGATGAACAAACAAAGGACGGGCACATCTTGAGAGGGTTCAGCAATCAGATCATGGAGTGCTCATTTTCTTCTGAAGCACATCTGCTAGTAATCCTGTGAAACCACTTCCATATACTGCTGTTTCATCTTTATCTGGATCCCAACCAAGAACCAAACCCGCTTATGAAATGGAATGAAGCGGATATTCCTTCTTTTTTGCCTTTAAAGATCCACTCCAATGTTTTTAACATGTTCTTGTGGCATTTTTCTGACGATGGAGGTAATATATAACGAAAATTAAGCTTGAAATTGCATTTTTGAGTATTTCTTTATTCAAGTAGTTGCGAATCAGCTAAATGTAAGCTTTTCTTTTTTTACCAAAAAATTGTAAGCTGGTGGGAGAGCTCGTTAAAAGAGAGCTCTCAGCAACAGGCAGGGGAAGGGGGGCGGGATTGCTTTGCACAAACGGTCCTGCCCAAAACTCAGAGGTGAATTTCTAATGAATTACATAATACAGAACTATTTCTGTACAAAATACAAAAAATATGTCCAAGAAAACTACTTTTTAAAGTTTGAAAATGGCATAACAGCAAAAAAAAAAAAAAAGACCAGAAAAGGTTGGTGCTATAGGATATTGCTGATTAGATGATGATGTTTGAGTTTTTTTTAAATGCATCAACTTACCATTTCCAGTTTCTGTGGAAAAGAGAAAAAAAAATTAGAAAACAAAAGACGTTTCAAAAAATCTAAATGAAATAATAAAAATGAAACAAAAGAAGAAACCAGACAAGATGGGTACTATGGGACATCACTGATGATGATGACATTTTTCCATCATTTCAATAAAAAATTAAGTGGTACGAAGCGATACTGAATATGCTCCGTACTAATCATGAAACATTTATTAATACGTGGACATTGAAGACGGATTTGAAAACTGAACCACCAAAATTTAAAATCATCATCCAATCAGCAATGTCCAAATATACCTACCTTTTCACATATCTTATATTTTGTTTCGTTTGTTTAATATTTTAATTTGATTTCTGGAACTCAATTTTATTTTCCAAAATGTTTTATTTTTATTTAATTTCCTTTTTTTTTATTGTGTTTTGTTTTCTATAATGGAATTATGTTTTTTTTAATTTATTTCTTTTTCTTTTTTAATTGCCGTTGTGATCTTCAATATATTTTTGCATTGAGTGATTTGCATTAATGGCCAGTGTAGTCTTCAACTTTAAATCATGTGTATGCAAAATAAAACTAGCAAAGGGAATCTATTTAAAATTCTCAGTGAGCACATTTATTGTATAAGTGGGCTCAAATCTCCACTGGGAGGGTAATCATGAAGAGTTTTCATTATCCACCTTTTAACAAATTATAACTGTTGCATGACCACCAGGAAAAAAACACCAGAGAAACAACACAACCGACACAAACGATCAGCCTTCAAACTTCTTACACTGACAGAGGCTTCACCAGGCCTATAAGCGTGAAATGAATCCGTATACATACATGCATGAGCTCCACCTCTGCAACCGGAGCGGCTGACCCTGGTCTCAAACTGCATCGACACTCCCCCGGCTGCAGCTCCTCGCCTGCAGTGTGTCAGCTCACACACAGAAGCTTTGGTCCTGAGCTGATGATGATAAATCTGTGCCAGTTGTTCGCCAGTTGATTGTGGTTTACAGCTGAGCAGGGGGAGCATTTCATTGTGTCAGTGTGGGCCATCCTGGAAGGAAAAGAGCAGCCGAAGCAAAAACAAGAAGAAAAAAAAACACCACCACCGTTTCTCCTTTTCTTTGCTATATGGAAATACAAATTAAGAAAAGAAATATTAAAGGAAAGCAACAGAGAGGGAGGACAGAGTAATATGTTGTATCAATCAGTCTAAACGACTTGCTTATGTAATTAGCTAGCAATGTTTTGTTTCTTCAGCTCCCTGAAGTTATTAGGGCTTCACAGTTAACCTTGAAGTAATTGGAAAGGCTCTGTTGATGTTCTTCTATCTGTACGGGACTGACAGTTTATTTTTCTTCCGTGGATGGCTTCCCTCCTCTATCATGTTGCTACAATATTTATGAATTAGTTTCCTGTCACTTTACAGTACAGCCTCATGCTAATTGGTGGCGAGATATGTGGGTTATTCACATCCCACGAGGTGGCATGCAGGCTTCCTTCCTCCCCAAGATTAACATGACTGAAAATTGTCAAAACTAATAACATGCTGTTTCTGCGGTAATGCTGCTGCACAAATTACACTCTCCATAAAAATGGGAAAAACCTCAGACATAAATTCCAACACTTTGATTCCGCAGTGCTGCATCTCCAACCAGCATCCAATTTTTTTTTTTTTTTTCAGATTTTTCATTTAAATGATGCTTCACCTGCGATTAGACATGCATCACAAATGTTTTGCTGTTCAAAACAGACCCTAGGGCTCACTCCATGTATGAGAGACACCCTCACTTTTTAATAAGTATTGATAATTTTAGCAGCATTTTAATAAAAAAAAATGAATGTAGGTGTCATTTCTGTTGATAAACGCGAGATTAGCAGCATGCTAATTCAAAGTCCCGTTCCTGTTTTGAGATAGTGTGTGTTGTCAATTCAAGTTTGGAAGGAAAAACTTCACAATGTTTTAGTGAAGAGTATTTCAGGGTTAATCTCTGCAGTTCAGTGCATCTTTGTTCACTTCTATCATATTTCAGTTTCATTAATAAGTGACGTGTCCTATTTAATTTTCTGATAGTCCTTTGCCTCTCTGGGCCACTTTGTTGGATTGATATCTATCCTAGAAGTTAATTTAAATGACTTTTTGAGGATGGTGATTGATCTGTTGCATACTAAATAACTTTCCAGGCTAGAGGTAAAGTGCAGTTTCGGAATGAATTAGGAAATGACAAAGGAGCTCCCAAAATCATGCTGTTATTGTAAATAACTGTTATCCTTTTCTCCAAATAATTTTTTTAAGTGCTGTTACTTCCCTGGCTTTTGCCTTCCAGTAATCCCACACATTGTACAAAAATACACTATCAATCTATTGCAAGAATGCAGGCTCACGTCATTGTTTTGAGGGCTTTAAACTATGAATTATGAAAAAAACAACAAAAACCAGAGGCTTATTGTTTCTTTTTTTATTCAATTCTTGGCCTTTCTTTGTTTACTGTGAAGATGACATTCTGGGTCATTTTAGAGATGTTTACGACTCCTGTCAAAGCATATTGTTGTAAATTTTAGCTCACAGAAAAATCAAAGATGGTGTTGCTTGCTGAATGCAGACACCAAAGTAATGTCACCTTGAGTGAACAATTCCCGTGTTCAGACTGGCAGGTGATATCAGAGGACAAACTTCGTTTCGACCTCCCGTTCACTCGTCACAACAGAAACACAAAAGAAGAACGGTGGCAAAAAAGAACAGAAAAGAATCAACATCCATCACGTCTCAAAGGTTATTGTGGCTGATACCACCCGGTGTGGCTGCAGATAGATTTCATATCTTGTTTGGAGCTGTGGATGGCTAAAGCTTGATGTTAGCACTGTTTATTTAAGAAACAGCTAAACACATCTTTATTAATATTCACTGCCATGGATGTGTGATTGATTCCATCATCAAGCCAGTTATTTTCATGACTGGTATTGGTGCATCAAACGACATGACCTCCATTATTTTCACTTTGAAACTGCATTCACTTTGTTCGCCTTTCTGCCTCTGTAATGTCCTAAATCATTTCTCCTGGGAAGAGCTTTTTTTCTAACCTGCTGCTTCTCTGCCAGTCCTAAGAGTACTGGAACCAGCAATTCTCTTACTCTGTATGTGGGACACTTGAGCAAAGAATGAGCCGATGCAAGCTTTGGTAAAACTGCGCATAGCAATATGTGACTAAGTACCCTAAAACAAAGAAGCAATACTGAATATTTTGATGGAAAAAATACATTTACACTGCTATATGAGATATACACTGACTACTTTCATTGTGTCAAAGAGTCATTTCCGCAGTGTTGTCCCATGAAAAGATTTGTGAAAATGTGAAGGGTGTACTTACTTTTCTGAGATACTATATATATATATATATATATATATATATATATATATATAATGCGATGAACAAAAGGACAATTTCCAAACTTTCCACAAGGACGAGTTTTATTGAACACTTATTTAACTCCAAAACATGAAAGGAAGGTAAATATTGTAACTTAGATCACAAAATCTTCAGTTTGACTCAAATTGGTTGAATCAAAAATGAATCCATCCTGCATCCAAAACTACTACATCTAGTATTTTGTATGAGCACCATGATTTTGAAGGACAGCACCAAATCTTCTGGGCATGGAATTAACAAGTTGGTGACATGTTGCGACATCTATCTTTATCCATTCTTCAAGAATAACCTCTTTTCGGGCCTGGATCCTGGATGGAGAGGGATGTTCAATTTGTTGCTTCAGAATTTCCCAGAGGTGTTTGCTTGGATTCAGATCAGGAGACCTCATGGCAGTTCAATCCCCTTCACCCTGTTCTTCTTCAGAAATGCGACAGTACACGACGGCATGTCCACCAAGTACACGGACTGAAGGCAGCATCTTCTCCTTCAGTACATTGTTGAGTTCATGATACTATCAGTGAAATGCAGCTTCCCAACACCAGCAGCACTCATGCAGCCCCACATAAGGACACTGCCACCACCATGTTTCACTGTAGGCACCATGCGTTTTTCTTTGAAATCCTCCCCTTTGCGACCCCATACAGTTTTAAAACCATTAGTTCCATCAATCATTTCAATGACCTTTGTCTCCTCACTCCAGAGTATAGACTCCCAGTAGTCTTCCTCTTTTTCAGCATGGGCTTTAGAAAATTCTAGGCCTGCTTTTTTATGCAATGGTTTTAGGAGAGGCTTCCTTCGTGGACAATTCCAATGCATGCCATTCCTCTGCAGTGTGCGCCGTGTGGTGTCACAGGAAAGGGTCACTCCAGTTTGGGTTTCTACTGCTTTAGCTAACTGCAGTGAACTTGCATTGCAATTTTCTTCAACCCTTCACATCAGAAGATGCTCCTGTAGAGATGTTAACTTCCGTGGTTGGGCTGGACATCTCTGTAAGATGGTTGCACTTCCATCTTTCATAAATCTTTGGGTGACTTTTGCTACAGTATTTTGACAGATACGTAAAGCTTTGCTGATCTTCTTGTAGCCCCCAGCTTTTTTGTGTAAAGAAATTATTTCTTTTCTCAGATTTTGTGACATTTCTCTTCCATGATTAGCCATTTCTGACAGCATGAAATGGGAAGGACTTTTCTTTGTTAAGTAATTCTCTTTTAGAGTCGCCTGTGTCCTGGACACATCTTAAATCAATCATTAGACTCACCTGTGGTTAGAATGTTGTAGTCTTACAAACATGGGCTTGAATAAATTAGTTGGGATCATCTTTTTTGTGTGCTTTGTAGTATAATAACTCACACACACACATTCACACACTGATGGCGGCTCTGCTGCTGAACACTGGCACTAACCCATAACCACCAGAGGCAACGTAGGCTTCAGTGTCCTGTCCAAAGACACTTCGGTACATGAGCAGACAAGGCGGGAATCGAACCTGAAATCTTCTGATCAGAGGTACCTCTGCACCAGCATATAAAATGTTCAGTTCAAGAGAATTGAAGAAATCTGCATGTAAAAATGTTGTTTTGAACTCTTGTGCACATGTAATTGTGGTAAAAAAAATTCTAAGAGCTCTAATGGAATCCTTTTTGGAACCTTTGCCTGTGCTTTGAAAAGATAACCAAAGCCAAGTGATCTCACATGTTTTATTTTTTACTCAAAGTTGTTTTTTCTCTGTCAACTTACTAAACTTCCCCACAAAAGAAGCAGGAAGAGCGAGAAAACCTATAATAAATAAAATATGTAAAAGAAAAAATGATCGCTCTGCACCAAGTAATTTTTTTCCTAACATGTTTATTTTACATCCCATCTCTTGATCATCATTGACTACCCTTCTCAGCCGTACTTGCAATGTGTTGCTATTGAGATTGTAGTAATAATTCAACCTAACTGTCTTCAGATGCCTTAACATTTGTTGTTCAATACTGCATAATTCAAATTTGTCAACTTTAAGGTAAACAAAACAACAAGCATTCAGGCTGCATGTGATGCAACAACAAAAACATTCTTTTCCACAAAGATATGGAAACTAAGGGGTAAAGTGTATTGGTAAAAAGCAACTTTTTTTATTACTCAAAATCAAATTAGTCTTCACATAGCATGAACATTGGTTGGAACCCATTCTTCCAACACAGTGGTACATTTTGATTTAACTGAGTTGTTTGATCTTCAATTGTTGAACTAGGAAGTTAAAAAAAAGTACTTTGTACTTTGATGACTTTTTCAAATTTTACAATTTAAACTCACGGGTTAAATTATAAAAGAATTGGCCCTTAAAAAAAGAAATTACTTTGAATCTCTTTATATTTCTTCTAGTCATATCAGTTTTAAATGTTTGTGATAGTTTTAAACCCTGTATTGAGTCTTTTGGTTCTGAAAATCTTCCATGATTTTTTTTTTCCTGTAGCCACTGAACATTTTAATGGTGTGATTTTATGTGCTACAATAATGAAAATAAATAAATGGAAGGTGCCACAATTCTGAAAACTTGTTTTTGAAAGAGATTGAACAAGTCAGTCCAATTCGTGCACATTACAAAAAATAATTGCTGAGTGAGAAGGAAGTTTAAGAAACTAATCTTACATTTGTCTGAAATGTCAACTTTCAGTGGAAAAACTCCTTTTTATAATACAAATTAAAAAAAAACAAAACATTGGATTATCTCTCCAGCTCATTTATGTCTGTCTTGGATTTGTAACCAACATTTTTGTTCAGTCTTTTTTTCCATCTAGCATGTTTTTCTAATCCAGAGCTGGGGCGCAAGGGCAAGAGTTTCAGCAAAGATACCCACACCTCCTCTGCCAGTTCTGCGGGGAACTCCAAGGCGCTATACCAGCAGAAACATGGATCCACCAGCACATGCTTGGTCTTCCCCAGGGGCTCCTTCTGTTGGGACATATCCCAAACACAGAGGGTGTCCAGAAAGCATCCAGTTAGGATTCCCGATGCACCTCAGCTGGCTTTGATGGATATGGAGGAGCAGTGGCTCCACTTTGAGCTCCTTCTGGTTGACTGAGCTCTCTATTATATCTCTAATGCTGCATTCACATCAAATCCAATTCCCGCATTAAGGACATCCAGTTCCAATGTTAAGTCAATGTATAGATGAAATCTGAGGTCCTATGGTGTGATTTGATCGGGTGAGACTTGTTGGTCTTGCAACAGCGCAATTTGAACATTGCAGCACAATTTTGGGCATCACGGTGCAGTGCGTCCAGAGTTTAAAAATCTGAACATTGGTGAGGTTGACGCATTGCATCAACCAATCAGAGACTCAACTTGGGGCAGTGACTTGATTAGTTGGTGGAGATCAAATCCAATATGGAGGATTGATCCAATTATTCTTGTCCTGAATTTCCATTCATCTTTCCATTTTCTTAATCTGCTATATCCCTTCCGTGGCATCAGGGTTGCTGGAGCCCATTCTTTTTTCGTCTGTTTCTGATTCACAATGACACAAACAATGAAATGCTCAAAAACACAATTTTAAGCTTAATTTTCTTTGTCCTCCAGCGTGAAAAAAATCCCACTAGAACATGCTAAAAAAAACAAACACAATTTTCATTGGAGTGGGTCTTTTAATGCAAATTTTGCATATACTTCCAAACAATAAAAAGCGAAATAATGTACATCTAAACACAAAACTCTGAGTAGCACCATTACTAATTAACTTATTTGTATTGTTTCTAAAAGAAATAGTTTAGAAAAAGGAAAAAAATGATTTGGTTCTTATCGCTAGGGGAACACATTGACACTGAGTGACAAAAAAGAAGAATCTGTTGTGCTTATTCTGCTCTGCTGATTTACAGTATTTTTTTTAGCAAATTAAATTAATAATGCAGCTATCACAGTGTTCCAGATTAGAAAAGGTTTGTCTAAATTAGAGAGGTGCCACAGTCTTTAGCCTTTTACTAAAGGGTATTTTATTGGTATAAATTAAAGAAATGAACCAGAGCTTCCTGTTTGTACGTTTTTTTTTTTTTTTCAAACATATTAAAAAACTGAATTTTTACAAGAGATACTCGAGCGACTTATACAGTTGATAATTACAATGAAAGTGGCTTGATTTGGGTTACTGGAGTACCCAAAATTCTGGAGACTGAAGGCAGGCAGCTGGTAAATTGATTCATTTATGGAGTAGGATGAGGCACACCAAAGGAACTCAGGCAAAAACACAAACTAAAACATGAAAAATCATGACACAGCATGACCAGGCAACACAATCAAAAACCAGACACAAGGAAACTGGCATGGACCAACTGAAAATGAACTGATTAAAACTCAATGAGGTTAGAGTAAAACAGGCAGCAGGTGCAGTGAAACTGAGGAAACTGATGCCAGGTGGGAACAATTAACAGGAAGAAATAAACTGAACTGAAGGAATGCACACGTTCAAGATGTCAAATAATAAGATCTGAAATAATACATCTTAACGGGATAACTTCAAGACCCCTTTCGATCATCTTTTGAACTGATGTAAAAGTCCCAGTGGTCTTTTATTTGGGATTATCCCATTTTAACCCTTGTAGCTGTTGAGAGCTCAGAGCATGGAGCTTGTGGTCCACCCAGCATATTTTCTAAATACACTTTTTTCAATTTTGTTATTATTTTTTTTGTCTGGTCCTGATTCTCACAATTTGAATACAGTTCTCAGAAATGCCATTTTAAGCTTAATTTTCTTTATATATGTCCTCCATCATCAGAAAAGTTAAATCACAATTTTAATTTGAGCAATGCAAATGCAAAATAACTTCGACTTTACTTGAAAGCACATTTACAATTTGATAACTGACCAATTCAGACAAAGATCTGTTTGATCATTAAAGATCCATTCTAATGAAAATCTTGGTTTTGGTGTTTTGACATGTTTTTGTTGCACACTGGAGGTTATACAATAAAATTAAGGTTAAAGCCGCATTTCTTGTTGTGAATCAGGAGCAGAAGAAAAAAAGTTGTTGGCAAAAACTTGCAGCAATGATGTAGATGCTACAATCGGTGCACCACAAGCTCCCAGCTCCACTCCAGTCTGACACATTCATTTGTAGAAATAGATCCATGTATGTTTTTTTTTTCTCATCTGAGCTGACATCTGCCTTAAAACTGTTCCAGTAATGTAATGTTGGGATTGTAATGGGCTGTAAAATAGAGGGAGAGCATGTAAACAGATGGATTATGGGGAGTGGGGGTGGGCTTACTCCTCGTCAACAGTTCCACCCACAACTCAGAGGTGAATTTCCTATGAACTTCTGTTGCTCTGCAGAAACTATGTCAACAAAGAAAAAAAAGAAAAAGAAAAAAACAAAGTTTTATGATTTTGCATAATTTTGATTTAAAGACCATTGTGGATGCTACAATAGATCAAAATATGATTGGAATTGGACTCTAAGCACTCTTGATATTTTCATATAGCTTGGTGATAAGTATTTTTTCTGTGATTTAAATATTTATCATAATTTGGAGTAAAATGTATGATTAAATAATCATTTTGTGTGGCTTTGCATTTCTGCAGACAGTTTGGGACGAATCATCTGAATTTGGTGTTGATGTCATTGGTGTTTACGATGATCATGTTGTTGGTTTACATTTTACCATACGACCAAAGAGTGTAACATATAGCGTGAGATGTCTGTACAGCCTCATTCAACTTTCTCTTGCTATCTCTTGACCTTTATCCCGTTCTGATTTTGATCTTGTGTCGACAGACGGACGATTTTATCTGCTCCTCTTGTTCGTTCAGTCTTTTGTCCTCTGTCCTCACAATTGCAGCGACACAATGTTCCCACAGAGCTGTGTCATGAAATTGAAGTATCACTTCAATATCCAACTCTGGGAGTGTCCTCTGTTTTTCTTTTTCTTTTTTTTGGGGTGGGGCAAATCGATTTGTCAGTCTAAATCAAACATTCCAAAACTAAATGATATTTGTTCGATCGTCAAAGATTGCAAACATGAGTTTTGAGCTTGTTCAGAAGTTTGAACAGTAACTGGAGTCTGCGTGGTGGATTTGAAAGTGCTGAGGTCTAACAGGCTGGGACACAAGGTCATTGCTGGAATGAATAATCAATATATATTTAGTCCAGGAGTAATTCCTCTTTTTGCTTGCACTACTGTAGTCTGTGCAACTAAGGCAATTTACAATTAAACCACCAATTTGTTGTACTGAATGCAAGACTCTTTATTAAATTGTAATGATTAAATGATAAATAGTATAGATTTACTGGTATGTATACATTGTGAGTGTGCTTAGTTGCACCAACAACACGCAATACATTACCATCTCATTTATAACTCACCTGAAAATGGAAAACGTGTTTTGTATAAAAAAAAAAAAAGAGAAAATAATAAATAAATGAATGCATCCACCAAATGTTAAATAGTTGTTTTTTTTATAACTTAATCACATTTCTATTTTTTTTTTTACTTTTTGTGAGCTGTGTTGAGAAAAGTCCGACATTCGTAAAGTCCATGTGTTTTTTTTTTTTTTTTTTGTTCACATACTTGATACCAAAGAAATTGATGAACAAATCTTTTAATTATCATATTTGGCAAAATACATTTAAAGAATAAATAGTTTATTGCACTCAGTTCAGAATTTTTTACACTTTGGTTATGAGACCACCATCAGAAGCTGTTCTGATTGTCATGCAGAGTTCACAATGATTTCAAGTCAAATTTTAAGTTTTGAAAAATTGGCAAAGGTTGGTCTGAACTTCTGAGTCTCAAAGGAGTTGTTCTAAAATTCCGAAGTGAAAAACATTAACTCCTTAACCCTTGCACTCTGGTGAAGAAAGCTTGAGTTCTTTAAAAAAAATGTTAGAAAACTGGCACATCGACTCTGGAGGATTTGAATTTACATGCAGCTGCTCTGTAACAAAAATAATTTATTCGACATGTATCGTGATAACAAGGCTTGTGAGATTCGTGAGGCAGCTTTTCTTGCACAACAACAGGCAAGGCAGCAGCAGCTCTGCCTTTTAGGTGTATTTACAAATTCCGCACACCTACTGTCAAGCTACAGAAATGGAAGACTAACTATTACCAGTGAAAGATAAGAATCTGACTGTTCTTTTTTTTTCTAAATGAGTGAGGAAGACAAATTATATCCAGAAATTATTAAATTCTGTTGAACTTGTTTGTGTTTATTATACAGGTGTGCCGGAACAATGAAGAGGACAAGAGAGAAACAAGCACAGTGACATGCAACAAAGCTCAGGTTAGTTACATGTGCTTTGAACTTTAACACTTTCACTGCATAGGAAGAAAAATTTTGATTTTTTTTTCATTTTTACATAATTGAAAAACCTAAAGAATAAAGCAAAGAATAAATATTATTGCAGCCCACGCATACTTAAACCAGTTCAGTCATTTTTAAAGCAAAACATACAATAAAACATAAAACAATAATCAAACTTAAATGTTTATGTTTAAATATGAACCCAGAGATACATGTGTACCACACATATATTCAGAGTTAAACGCATAGCAGTATTCTTCTGTTGGAAAACATGCATTGTATAATTAGTGATTACCAGTGGATGGTGAAAGCATGGATGTCTTTGGAGTCTTTTGACTGATTGGTGACTGCTTTAATGCACACCTGCCCCAGGCAAACCTAAATATTTTAAAGCAAGTGTAGAAAATAGATGGATGCTTTGCCAAAGAAATAATATATTAACTTGTGGATGGTCTGTTTACTGTTTTTCTTTTCTGATCAGGACATTTGAAACAAAGCACTGGAATTATTTGGTAAAAGATCGTAGAAGAAAGGACGAAGATATGGTGATCCAAGTGTCTGAATTGTACTAATTTGGATGCAGTTTTTACCGCCAACACATTGTCAAACTCTGACCTTTTGGAAAATCAGTGAATAACTTGTACAAACAGGCCTAATGTATCCAGTAATGGTTCTGTGGAGCAAAAAATTAAAGAGTCATATGTAAATGAAAAGAGTGTGTCCCTGTTTGTGAGCTAACTTTAGGTCAAACAAAATACAGCCATGAAATCCATAAATATCTAGAGCCACTCTTATTTTCAGGCACATTTAAATTAACTACAGTCAACTGAGTTTTTTTTTTTTTTTTTTAATAGGCTTTTAGTGTTATTGTTTTTCTTTTGTAAAGTTAGGTTATCTCCGGATCCCCTCACTAATTCCTAACTATTTAAAAAAATGATATCGTGCAGGACTATCTAGTGCACTGGGTTTTATATGAATACACTGATGAATACACTGATGATAACTAAAAAAAATCACATTTAAATGCATTTTTTTTCTCAAAAATTGTTCAGATGCAATGCATTGTGGTCTATATTTCCCAATCTAGTGAGCACCGTTGCACACTGGCTTCTGGGACATTTCTAGGGCACTTGGTTTTGGAATTGTAGATTCGAACAACACTACAAAATAGCAAATGCACTATATAGTGCACGATGTAGTATTTAGTGAAGGAATTCGGACACCACCTTAACTTTTATTACATCAGTGCAACTGCAAGTTACTTGACTCTGGAGCAAGCTCCTAGTGGTCATTGAGTGTACTACACTTGACTCCCCATTTTCTTATTTTAAACCAACTTCAATCCAGAAGCCAAAAGCTTTTATTTTGTATATAGCTGGTTAGGAACGTAGTGTATCTACTTGAAACCTGAATAAGCTTGGTTCCTCAAATGAAAACCCTTTAATTTTATTCAACGCAGCACCAGGTAAATGGATTCTTTGTCTAAACACTAGACATTAAGAAGAAGAATGAAGAAGTCAATTTATTTGCCTTTTTAATCTGATCAAGTCAACATTCTTTCTTTTGACAAAGACCTTTCCATAAACCTGAAACGCCTTGAGGTTTGTTAATGAACTGTTCTGGAGGATGTCTGTGGAAACATTATGTGGAAAAGGGCAGGCAGTTTCAAAAGACATATGAAAGGTGACTGGATCAAGCATCTGTCTATCATGGATGAACTTTACTCAATACATCAGATCAATGAGCCACTGACAGTGCATCCAGTTGGCTAATAAAACCCATGCTGAAGTCAATGTACAAAGGAGCAGAAGCATACTTTACTCATTATTGTTATTTATCTTTCTCCATTAGTAGGAATAAACTCTGCAGTACTCCAGCGAACACCTGTTCAAGGACCACTTCATTAAAAGCAGTTTTATAGTAAATTTTAACTCAACGTAAGGGAAATTTGTAGAAAAAAATACATCACTGCTGGTATCTTACTAAAAATAAAGAGATAACTCAAGTGAAATATGAAAATGGTGCCAATTCCCCTGCCAGAACCGCAGACAAAGAGTGCAACAAGATCATGTAATTAAAGGAGCAATGGTCAAACCTCACATGGAGAAAAATTATCTGTAAATAGTAATATGATAAAAGATTATCAAAAAAAAGCACTACGGGAAATGTAAATTAAGGCTTTTTTTTATTAACACTGAAAGTATTCAGTCTTAGAGTTGGGCATTCATTTGTAGCATGATTAGAATTTGTTCATACGAACCCAGAACCATTTCATGCTATAATGGTTTAAATAAAGACCTTAAAGCAAGGCCTTCCCTCCCAGATTTTTTGAATAGATGAACAGATAGAAAAACAATATGGAAAGTTTTCCACCTCTATCAAGCATAAGAAACATTTATTCTCTATCAAGATATGCATAGGTGCACTGGAAAATCGCTTGTATGAGCACAAGTATGGTCAATTTTCTTTACACCTGGAAGCCGAATGCAGCTGCCAGAATGCCGACTGGTCCAAATGACTGAGCTTCAGCCAAAAATGTATAAGCTGAACCCCGGCGAGATACATTTTCTTTTGATCCCGAACTTCAAAATCTTCTGACAATAGACAAGGGAAACAAGCTGTTTGCTACTAATTGATAACAAAAAAATCCTCAAAGGTTTATGTAAACCTTATTTACTCTCAAGCATGATCCTTGGTGATCATGATCTGGGAGGATTATAGCTCAGGCTCACTAAGCAGTGCAAATGAGTTGTGGCGAAAAATATTTACCATCGGTGATGGAAGTGAATTTTTCTTTGAGTGACACTCGAAAAATCCAAGCTGATCTCCAAATGCAGCATCACCGTCTCATTCCAATAATGACTGAAGCCGTCTAGCAGGAGCAGCTCAAATTAGCTTTGAGTCACAAACAGACAGACATGTTGATAATGAACAGTCGGCAATTGACCAGTGATACTGATGCAGCTGGTTTGATGCTGCTACACAACAGAACATATAAGCATGAACCTTATTACCAGAACCCCAGATAAAGAAGGCTGTTTCTCAGATCTGTTTAGTTAAATGAACTCGTCTGTGAACGATGCTAGACCTCAGTCTTTTGTTTTAACTACACTCAAAGTCAATATTGTTTTTAATGATTCAGTATTGGACAACGTGCATGAGTGAGGAACTAATTAAAGTCTAGCATATGCCCTAACGATGACAAGGAAAACTTTTGGGCTTACCCAAACGTCAGTGCATTGACCATGGCAGACTTATGCTTTAGGCATGCGGCTATTATTCATGGCACTGAAGACAAGTTGAGATGAAGTCATTTTTGGAGACATTACCTTCAATTAACGCTTACAACCAAGAAAAACAATTCCACTTGTGAACTGAAAGACATTTTGACAAGAATATGGGAATAATGTTTGGGCATAAATGGGTGTAAATGAAAAAAATCTCTTCTTAGAGTTGCAGCTTGCTACGGCATGAACACCTGAGCGTTTATGGAGAGAAATTAGTATCAGTCCGATTTGTGCGTGCGTAATTTTGATTCGTGCATAACTTTAGATTTGTGCGTGCGTAATCCTTAATTTGTGCGTAACTTTAGGTTTATGCGTGCGTAATTCTTGATTTGTAACTCATAAAATACAGTTTGTGCATGAGTTCAAAAATTACAAAATATAAAAAAATACAAAGTACAATTTACACATGCACAACTTCAAATTACGACAGCTTGAAACTAACTACATGCACAAATCTTTGAAAAATATGCACAAATCACTTGTTACGCACACACAAAACCACATTTGCACACGAATCTGATTTGAGACTCTTTTCACGTCTCCCAGATTCGTGCGTAAGTAAAGCGTTTAAATGCTACTGGAATGCTGGGTCATCAGAGTTTTCTGATCAGCCGCTCTGAACTTAGACGGTGAATAATATCTGGTGAAACTTGACATTTTCCAGCTTTCTAAAACAGATGTGCCGGCTAATTAATATAAAAAAGTGTAAATAAGGATTTTAAAAACACTTGTCCTTTTAAAAATAAAAATATTTTCCAGAATTGAACAGTTCCTCTCTACAGCGGCTCCCCCGACAGCGCCTCAGAGACGTGGCTCTCTCCCGACCACTGGTCACCAGTCACGGGGATAGCAGGTTCCGCTGCCCGCTGGACCATTCTATAAAGTCGCAGATTGGAATGGGCCAGTGGGCTGATCAACCATCTCCACTTTGGGTTCACGTTTGCCGCGGAGAACGAGAACCTCCGCCGTGAGACCAGACCAGAGCGGGGAGGTCTCCCCGCAGGGAGGGTTACCTGCTCGGGAGAGAGCCCCGTGTCTGAGGCGCTGTCGGGGGCGGGGCTACAAGTGTAATAAATACCAATATTCAGACTTTTTATATTAATTATCCGGCACATCTGTTTTTGAAAGCTGGAAGTTTCACCAAATCTTATTCACCGTCTAAGTTCAGAGCGGCTGATCAGAAAACTCTGATGACCCAGCATTCCAGTAGCATTTAAACGCATCCCTTACGCACGAATCTGGGAGATGTGAAAAGAGTCTCAAATCAGATTCGTGTGCAAATGTGGTTTTGTGTGTGCGTAACAAGTGATTCGTGCATATTTTTTAAAGATTTGTGCGTGTAGTTAGTTTCAAGCTGTCGTAATTTGAAGTTGTGCATGTGTAAATTGTACTTTGTATTTTTTAAATATTTTGTAATTTTTTAACTCATGCACAAAATGTTTTTTATGAGTTACAAATCAAGAAATACGCACGCACAAATCCAAAGTTACGCACAAATCAAGAATTATGCATGCACAAACCTAAAGTTACGCACAAATCAAGGATTACGCACGCACAAATCTAAAGTTATGCACGAATCAAAATTACGCACGCACAAATCAAAATTACGCGCGCACAAATCGGACTGATACTAATTTCTCTCCATAAGCGTGAGCCGGCCAGGGGGGATGCAGAGAAGGGAGCTTGTGTGTTTTTTAATCCACAAATAAGCTCTTTTTCAAACAGCAATTTTTTGTCTGCTCCTAATTCACAACAATTTGAATAGAGAAATACTCAAAAATTCAGTTTTAAGCTTAAAAAATAGGTTCTCCATTTTTAGAAAAATTCCACGAGGACATGTAAAAAATTTTATTTTCACTGGCAAGGGTCTTTAAAATAAACATAGTATCTTTTACTTCACTTTTCTTGACAGCAAACTGAGTCTTCCATAGTTTAGAAGTTTGTTTTGGTGATTCACTCAGATGAAACTCTTCCAAAATACTGTTTTCTGAAATGGAAACAACATGCATATTCAACAGGGTGCAAAGATCTCTTCATCCTTTTAGATGCTCGCTTATCTGCACTTCTTTTGAAAACGATGGCAGCACCGTTTTAATTCCACAGCAGGATTTCAAAGAATAAAAAAAAAAATCTTATCCCCAAAACAAACAAACCTTTACCACAACGCTGTCGTATACTCCTGGCAGCTTATCTGCGGCCTGTCAACTGTATAGCCGATATGCTTTTATGGCCGGTTTCAGAGGGCTGGTACAAATGACCCATTTGGGTGTTCAGTTTGAAGGACTTGTTGTTAAATAGGGCATTTCTTGAGGACTATTTTCAGCTGCAAATTAATGCACATTTGGTATGCCAGCGAATTATGACAGCAGGGTGGTGTATGTGGGATTGACTAAAAATAAACAACAGCTCCCATGTTCATCTTAATGAAGCAGCGTGCCATCCAGAGCAACAGTGTCAGCCTCGTCTCATCTGAAATTCCATTAATACACAACAAATTTGCCAGTGTGAATATGTTTTTAAGGCAGTATAAAACCCCATGGATTATTATGTTTTTCATAGTATTGATTGAGAATGTTTTAAGTACAGCATTTGACAAGTTTAATTAAGTTTCTGTTGAGCATATTACTTAAAGACCCACTCCAATGAAAATTGTGTTTGGGGTGTTTTTAACATTCTTGTAGCTTTTTTTCTCATAATGGAGGACAAAAAAGAATTTAAAATTTAAACTGTGTTTCTGAGTATGTCTTTATTCAAATAGGGATGATTTGGGATCAATTTTTGAATTTTTAATTAACTACTTCCGCAATGCACAAACTTCATCCCAGAAAGCGACACTGTTTTTTTGTTGTTTTTTCCTAAAAATGGCATAATCACAAAGCATAGACCACTGGAAGCTATTTTACAAAAGATCATAAGATGATCAAAGTTGGTCTTTCAAATATCTGGAGTCAATTGCATAACTTTGACTAACTTTACTATCTATGAAATTGTTATTATTTCATACAGCACATTGTTAAAATAAACCTTTTTCTTTTAATTTGTTTATTTATTTTTGTTTAAATAACAACTGAAACATTATAATGAATTGAGAGACTGGTTCCCCTTCAAATGAGACCTTGGTCTTTTTCTAACCTTGTAAATGCTGTTTGTTGTCAGAAAAAAACAAGGAAAACGTCAATTGTTGTACATATGTCTGCATTACAGCAGTCTCTGCTGGTACACTGCAAAATCTGAATAACCTACTAATCCACTTAGAAAATATTTGTTTTCATTCTTTTTCAAACAGCACTTGTAATTAATGTGGATGCTGCTGTTAACTTCATTTTAAATTAGAAATACTACCTAAAATGATATTATCCTTAAAAACAACTAAAGAAAGAATGTGCCACAAACTTATCTGATTAGTCCCTTACATGCAAAGATTATACAACCCATACTTTAAGTAGAAACTCTATTATACCAGTTTAATTGAATTGTGATGGTTGAAGAAGAACATAGCTTTTAGAAAACGTATCAACACCTTGAATTGTATTTAAAAAAAATCCTGCTTGGACAGTTACAAGTAGAGCAGAACGTTTTTTTTTTTTAATAGTAGATTTAATGAACTGTCCCTTTAAAATATGCACCCCCAGAGGAGTCATGACATGGAATATGCAGAGAAATGGATCATTATTACGAGATAAAATCAGACTGTGGTGGACTACAAAAGCCAGTGCAGATATAACGACTTTTCATTCCAATAATTTGCTATTGGACTGACTCGTCCCTTTTTTTTTTTCTCGCTGCTTCGTTTTTGTTGTCATGCGTAAATTATTAACCATCTGAGGTTCTAGCAGTGTGGTTGTCTCTCCTTTATAACTGCCTTCCCCCTCTATTTCAATCAGGTAATTAACATGTTTACGAAATGTCTGGTGGGGAGATTTGTTCCAAGAACAACTTGTTCCTGCATTTCTGCATTTATTTCACAGCGAGACTCTGTGGCTTGTGTTGATCATCGTTTCCACTCACCACCATCAGTATTCCGGTGTGCAGCTTGAAGTGACCCGCAACCAGAGACAGGGGCAAAAACAGAATGATAAACAATTTAATCTCACCTTTAATCATGCCAGTGCAGAGTGGTAAGTGAATCACATGAGTGAGATGTCAAGATATAAAAAAAATATGTCCAAATAGAGCAGACTGCTGCCATGGTTCGCCATTTCCACCTGGACCAACAACAGGTGTGCTTTTGCAGCATGAGTGAGGTGTACTTAAATGCAAACACCAATCTATTGCAAAACGTGCATTTCCAGCAAAAGATGTGCTAATGGATGCAGTTCTCACCCCGTCAGACACTGGTCTCATTAGAAATACTTATGAGGTAAAAAGTCATCAGCTTTGAGGAGAACAAAGCCGCCAGAGCTTCACATTAAGATTTGTCCCATTTATTAGGGATATGAACCTCCATTGCATTCAGAATTCAGATCATACTAAGTGGTATGACTGTGACAATGCAGACACAATTGTCAATAGCAGCTCTTTCCTGAGGTTTTGACTTAGACTGAATGATAATTAGTTTCCCTTTGTTGTCCTTATCTCTTACCTGCAGAAATGGGCAATTTATTCAGGCTGCACCCCGGCCAGCCAAAGTTGATGCTCCCCAGAGGAGGAAAGCAGCCATGTTTTCAGACAATGAAAATGAACTCAGGAGAAACTCAAGGTTGATTTAGATCCTGGGCAGCAAGAAATTAAATGGGGAGGCAGGCCACAGTGATCTTACCCCGATGTTGACACAGCTTCCTGGCAGAAATGCTCTCATAGGGTGCCTGCATCACAGAGGAGGCCTGTAGCCTCACTGAGATGTGGTCAAGAGAGCAAAAATGCAAATATCATATTGTCGAAGTGCCGAGCGAACTAAATGTCAGTCCATCGTTTTCAGTGTAAGATATGAGATTGATGCGGATAAGGCAATGTGATGGCTTCATAAGGCAGGTTGCACACGCAGCTGTGATATTTGAGCTGTGGAATAAACCTGTTTTTTCCTATAAGCAGCCTTCTTATGTCCTTTACAGAGATTATGTTGAAAAAACACCCACAGTCTGTCTTCTTTTTTAATCTTATGATTCAATTTCCTCAACAAAGAACTGAAAAAGAGACAGGTGTGAGCCCACTGTTTTCAGTAATAGAACAGAACATTTATTTCACAATGCTTGGCTTCAAAGATACTGAGAGCATAGAGCTCTCAGTTACTCTCCAAAGCTGACAAAATGTTTTGTCAGCTTTAATATTACATTTTCCACAGTGCGTTGGCCATCTGTTCCACTTCTCCCTTAAAATGACCACTTGTCAAGTCCTTTCTACTTCTTCTAAATCCCTGCCCGGCACATTTCATCAATCTCTATATAATCTCTCGTCCCCATCCACATGTATTAGGTGCAACATCCAGCAGCAGCAGCAGCAGCAGCACGCTGTCTGTGATGCTGCTGCGCGCTGCGCGCACATCAGTAAATGAATCACGTAGCACTAGAACAGTCTTTCTTCATGCGATCTTGCCAGACGTGCTGGAGAAACCCCCCGGAGGCAAGATCTGTCACCGTTCACTCATTTGCTGGAAGACGATCAGAAACTATGTTAAATGCTCCGAGAGATGCACAGGAGTCTGTTCTGAGGGCGTCGAGGGGTTTCCGGTCAGATCGGCTCACTGTGAGGAGAGGAGCAGGTTTCAACAGTTGACGCGGAGAGAACTGAGCGCAGGAGGAGCGATTGATTTAGATTATCTGAAATCTTCCAACAAAAACAAAAACTAAACACAAAGACGCATCTTTCTTTTCGGTTTTTTTTTTCTTCCCAACCGTTTTCCAGGAGGAGCGTTGTCCGAATGAAGGATGCAGGAGCACCGGATCCAATTGGACTGGATTATGGGATTACTGCACTGGTTCTAGGACAATCATCGGGCAAAAGTCGCATCCGTGCGGTTGATGCTCCTGAATGACGGGGAGGAGAAGGAACGCTCGGACGGGCGGATCAAGCTCCACGTTTGATTCCCACTTTGTGCGTGCGACGCGGACGGAACGCATATATGCAACAGTGTGCCGCACAGAGAGGGGGGAAGTAGATGCGCTGTGAATGGTAACATTGGGGGCAATGCTGCATTTTGAAAACCCATGCCAGTGTTTGCAGTAGCCTAGGTGTAGATGTCGCATGAGGGCAATGTGCTTTTGTAAGCCGCGGTCTAACCTTCACCACCGAGATCCAAACGCTTTAACCTTGGAAGCACTATGGAATAATAATACTTTATTCTCATCGATTATTAATTAAGTCTTTTATTTTGAAAAAGAAAAAGGAGGATACATGGAACGCTTTGCTGGATTTGATGTTTAATTCATACATGAGGTGTCGTTGGGCGGTCATCTTTGTTTACAGAAAGAGTTCATCACGTGAAAGAGGTTAAGAGACGATTAAAATGAGACAAGGAAATTGGTTTAATTCCTAATTAGAGTGAGATCAGCGTCAACCACACGCCTGTTGTGGATTTAGTTCTCTAGGTTTGCCATAATCAACAGGTTGAAAGTCAACGAGGATTTTTTTCTCCCCCTCTTTTCTGTCTGCCTCTGCTGTGTAGAAGGGATGCGTCTCTCTGTACCCATTTTTTTCCTTTTGTGGGTTAAAGCCCTCACTCTGAAAAATCTCAATTATTCTGTCCCAGAGGAGCAGGGACCTGGAACTGTGATAGGTAATATAGCGAAAGATGCTGGATACGGGACCATTGAAAGAGGGAAGAAATCCAACTTCCGAGTGCTGGAGAATTCAGCACCACATCTTGTGGATGTTGACCCTGAGAGTGGACTAATTTTCACCAAACAAAGGATTGACAGAGAGACATTATGCAGGCGCAACCCAAAGTGCCAGCTCTCCATGGAGGTGTTTGCCAACGACAAGGAAATCTGCATGATCAAGATTGATATACAGGACATAAATGACAACTCGCCCAGTTTTCCCTCAGATCATGTTAATATTGATATTTCGGAAAATGCAGCTGCTGGAACCCGCTTTCCTCTGACCATTGCACATGACTTAGACTCTGGGGAAAATGGGATAAAGACCTATCAAGTTACAAGAGATGATTACAACACGTTCTCGTTGGATTTAAAAGTGAGGGGTGATGGGACAATTTATCCAGAGTTGGTGGTTCAGAGACCTCTGGATAGGGAAGATCAGAGCCATCACACCCTTCTTCTCACTGCAATCGACGGTGGGGAGTATCCAAGATCAGGCTCAATGCAGATCAACGTCAGGGTGACTGATTCGAATGACAACAGCCCGGTTTTTGAAAAATCCTCTTATGTTATAGAGATCCCAGAGAATTCACCCCCAGGAAAAATACTAATAGATCTGAACGCCACTGATCAAGACGAAGGAAGCAACGGGCAGGTTGTCTATTCCTTCACTGGATATGCATCTGAGCGAATACAAGATTTGTTCTCAATGGATCCCAACACTGGCGTCATCAAGGTCCAGGGAGAGATTGACTTTGAGGAGAATCCAATCATTGAGTTTGATGTGCAGGCTAAGGATATGGGGCCCAATCCAATACCAGGCCACTGCAAAATCACAGTCAAAGTTCAGGACAAAAACGATAACTCGCCAGTAATAAGTTTTGTTTCTGTCCGGCAGGGGGCCATCAGTGAGACGGCCCCTCCAGACTCTGTCATAGCGCTCGTCAGAGTGACTGATAAAGACTCTGGCCGTAACGGTCAACTTCAGTGCAGGGTTCTAGGAAATGTACCTTTCAGACTGCAGGAGAACAATGATAACTTCTACACTCTGCTTACAGATAGACCTCTGGATAGGGAGATGAGAGATGAATACAATGTGACAATTGTGGCGAGAGACAATGGTATCCCCTCTTTGAACAATACTAGGTCATTCACTGTAAAAATTTTGGATGAGAATGACAATGCACCACGCTTTACAAAGTCATTGTACGTGTTGCAGGTGCCTGAGAACAACATCCCAGGGGAGTATTTGGGCTCTATTTTGGCCCACGATCCAGATGTAGGTCGAAACGGAACAGTGACCTACTCCATATTGCCGTCACACATAGGAGACGTGTCAGTGTACACCTATGTGTCTGTTAATCCCACCAATGGAGCCATATACGCATCTCGCTCTTTCAATTATGAGCAAACCAAATCCTTTGAGTTCAAAGTTCAGGCTAAAGATGGTGGCTCCCCTCACATGGAAAGTACTTCCACAGTCAGAGTCAATGTTCTTGATGTGAATGACAATCTCCCTGTTATTATTTTACCACTTCTGCAAAATGACACAGCTGAAATCCCAGTGCCTAGAAATGTGGGGATTGGGTACATTGTAGCTACAGTGAAAGCAGTGGACCATGACCATGGCGATAGTGGCCATTTAACCTATGAAATCACAGAGGGAAATGACGACCACCTGTTTGAGATAGATCCAGTGGGAGGAGAGGTCAGAACAGCCCATGCTCTTTGGGAGGAGATTGCTCCAGTAGTTGAGCTGGTGGTGAGGGTAACTGACCATGGCAAGCCCCCCTTATCTGCCGTGGCTAAGCTCATCATTAAAGTGAACACAGAGACAGCGGCAGGAGGGGGTTCCAGCGCGAGTGGGGAAAAACAGCACTGGGATGTGTCCCTGCCCCTTATTGTTATCCTCTGCATTATCTCTGTCATGCTCTTAGCCGTCATGACCGCCATCGCTGTCAAGTCCAAGCATCACGATAAGGAGAGTGGGAATTATAACTGCCGCATGGCTGAGTACTCCAACACTCCAGTGGGAAAGGGAAAAAAGAAAAGGATCAACAAGAGTGACATCATGTTGGTGCAGAGTGAAATGGAGGAGAGAGATTCTGCCAGTCGGATGAACGTGGTGAGCAGCCCATCTCTCATCACCTCACCAATATGTTTCGACTACCAGAGCCCTCTGCCACTCACACTGCCCAGGTCAGAGGTCATGTACCTGAAAACCACCTCCAACAGCCTGACCGTCCCTAGGTCAGGGTGCCACTCCAGCTTTGCCGGGCTGAGCTCAGACACTTCAGGAAACAGGATGTCAGTGATACAGGTAAGGGGATGCTCCTTTATATTCATCATCAGAGCATTATTCTCACTTATCTGCACACTCTCCTTTGACATGAAAATCTGACAAAAGAAAAGGAATTGAAGAAAAGGGAGGACTGGAATTTACTTGTTATTTTTCTTATTATATATTCTCAGAATATAAGGCACAATACAGCAACCCGGTGCTGAAATGCATTCATCTATTTTAAAAAGGGGGCTTTTTCCCCCCAGAGCATCACTTTCTATTTTTTTCATTCTCAGTCTTCACCTGCAAAAATGGCACAGTTGGTCTTTATAACCTGAAAGTCCTCTGAGTTAGACATGAAAACAGTGTGGGTCTTGAACAAGGCTGCAGTGACCCTGCCAGATTCACAGCTTTAGAGTGAAAGAAGAAAAAAAAAAAAAAAAAAAGGAAAACCTCGCCTGAAATGTGGAATTGGACAGGTGTTTGAGCAGCTTGTCCGATCACATTACTGAACCAATGTGCACCAGACAGCAAGATGCACACAGCATAACCTTACAATCGTATTTTTTGCCCCCCCCCCACAAATATGTGCCAGATCCAACCATCCGCATCCAAAATTGGCACGATGGGGCCATTAATAGGCTCCAGCCTTGCCTTGTAGAGATGGCAGGGTTGAGCACATGAGCCAGCTAACATGCAAATTGGACAACATGGGCGTGTAGTGGCGTTTAGCACAACAGAATTATCTGTTGTAAATGAAGTAAATATCTAGGACAGTTTCGCAAACAGTCTCATTTGGAGACGCTAACACAGATGACAAGGCCTGGCACTGTCACCAGTCACTAGTGTATGTGGGTGTGATCAACACAAACACATTACTTTCAAAAGAGAGGCAAAAGGATGCTGATGACAGTGGCTAATGCTTGGACCATTTGCCTTGCCAAGGAAAACACATATGGTCACAGTGGAGGTTGGCACTTTATCTTGCTGCCATTACTGACAGGTGCTCTGTAATTCTTTTAATAACATCTATGTGAGACGCGCATGTTTTTAAGGTCTCAAATTCAGACGGGGGCATCTCTTTTCTTTTCTGAATCTTGTGTTGTGTTTTGCTTTTGTCATGAATTTTAATGTGGTCCCCCTGCATAATACTGTTTTCACTTTCATTTCTAGACTGAAAATTTCTCCTCAGAGCCCAATTATTCTGGCAGGAGGCAGCCATTTGTTCAAAGGTAAGAGCAAGGTCCAAATACCTCCTGACCAGTACATATAGCAAGCCCACTAACTCCTGCTATCAAAGCAGGACGTTCTCACACAGAACTAATGGCACGTTATGTTTGATTTCTCCCTCCTTCTATTCGGCTGCAGTTCAACATTTAAGGATGCAGAACGAGCAAGCCTCAGAGACAGTGGCCATGGTGATAGTGACCAGGCTGATAGTGACCAGGATACTAATAAAGGCTCACACTGCGACACATCTGCCAAGGAGGCCCTCAAGATGAAAGTAGTGGCAGTTAATGGCCAGCCTTTTGACAAGGGTGAGTAGACATCTTCAAGATGCCTAACTGACTCTTATACCAGACATTGTTTGTATTTAATGCAGCAAGAACGTGTCCGCGACTCGCTGGAGTTTAAGTGGAAGTCTACCAGCTTCTGGGAACAGTCAATGCAGACACTTCCATCAACATTATTAGAAGCTGCTCCTGCTGCAGCTGCAGCGGGCTACTTTGCTCCACTTTACATTGCAAACAGCTTGAGGAGTGTTTCAAAGACAGCATGGAGGCACCAGAGTGAAGGGTAGATGGTAGTTTAAAGGGATTAAAGAGGCTATCGGCTGGAGGTAAAAAATTTTTAGCATCTCCTGACTGATTTAACCATCAAACAGACTTGAATGTATGGCAAAAACCTACCTGAGTCTGTATCTTGTTTGATCATTTGATTCATCGCATGCATCTCTCAAAAAAACATGACCAAGACAAGAAAGCATGACACCTTCAAGTGCAAAATGACAGATATTTCTGGTGCAGCATGACAGTGAGTTTCCATTTTTGTATTACTTGAAACTGTTTTCCCAGCTGTTGGTTGTGCTTTCTTAAAAACTCAAAATAGACTTGTTAAAATATATTTCTCAATTCTGAAACCATCCACAGAGCTAAGAGTCTAATCACTGATGACTGTCAATCTGCTTCAACCTGACTGACCTGGAAGAGACTGATATATTTAGCTGTTTTGGATATAAACTCAAAAAATATGAAAGCAACTCTCACAGAGAAGATAAATAATGTGGGGCTTGGGTGAGGGGGTTATGTTTTTCATTTCCTTGTCTGTGCCTTGGAAGGGAATAACTGTGGTCATCATGTCCCTATGCAGCACTTTCCACACCATTTACATTGCTATGAACTGTTTGTTTGCGAGATGCTCAGGAGAGCAGAGATGGAAACACTCTTGTGGGTGCCAGAAGTATCTGCAAATCTCTCTCTATCTGTCTCACTTTTATGTATGTGTGATAGTGCGTTTGTGTGTGTGCTTTCAGGAATTATGGCAGACCAAACTTGACTCTGTGGGAGGTGTAAATTCAATCACACTTTTTTTCAGTACATTTCAAAATTTGATTCAACCCAAGTTCTAAGGCCAGTCACTTGGAGAAATATCGAAAGAGTTGTTTAGTCGGCAAGGAAGGGAATATTTACCAGTTCGGCGCTTATGCTTATACGGCTGCAGTGTCAGTTAATTTATAGACCTGCTCTTCTAAGATAAGATTAATAAAATCAAGTGAGGCGTCACTTTTAATATCAGTGTCTTTTGCTAATGCCTTTCTCTGTTTTTGTGTGAGAAATGGAGCTAAGAGCAGAACTTTCGGTGGGATGAAATTGGCTTTCTCTGCTGGGGTTGGTCAGCTAGACATTAAATGGTGTCAGTGTCTGCTGACGGAAAGATGGAACCACCACATTATGCATTACGCCCAAGACTTGATCGCACAAACAACATCAGCCACCAGCCCACACAGGTCTTCTGTCCCCTATGCACACACACAAATACACAAATACATGTACATTTATTGAACAACAAAGCTGCTGTTTTGCAGATTTAGACAAGATAGCACTATTATCCAAAATGGAGACGCCACAGAATTTTTGTTCCAATGCAGCAGCACAAAAGCTTGCGGGTTAAGTAGCATTGCTTTTATGTCTTTACCTTTACCATCCCTCTAGTCTCTTGGCTGCTTTGATACAGGTAATATATGCACCTGTGCAGCTTCCACTATCATGCACTCTGAATATTTATTCACTCTCACAGACACCAGATGCATGGTGGGTATGTTGCTAGGCTTTCTCTGATTCTATTTATAATGAGCAGTCACTCTTTGTTTTTAGTTTTTTTTTTTTTTTTGCTAACATGTTAGTCTCCCACTGTAAAGATGACCCTTATTGGTCACAATCATGACATTTAGGTTGATTCTTTTTAATATCTGATACAAATGAATAAACGCTGTGATGAAATGTAAAAAGGTGCTGGAGAAGCAGTGACAGGCGGAACAGATGAAAGCGCTCTATCTTTCCTCGTACTTCTTTTAGAGGCTTTTATTTTTTTAATAATACAGATTCTGCAGCTACCAACTGATAGATTTATTTTTCTAAGGCAGAACATCTGAGCTATAGCTTATGAAAGCAGTTTGCATTAACAAAATGAGAATATGACAGGGTCACAAATGAAAGGTTAAAATTTATTTAGAACATTTGAAAGTTTTGACAGAGGAGCCTAAAACACAGTTTTGCTGTTGCTTTATTGTGTAGATGTTATGCTTTTTTCACTGAAGAAAATTTTTTTCTTGTTTCATAATGAACCAAAACTGATTCTTAATAAGCTTTATGTATTTAATTTATGTTTTGTGATTTATAAAACATTGGAGGCTTTAACATTTCCTGTTATTTCTGCCGATGTGGTGGGACTATAAAGGCAAGAGAAAAACCTACCTGTGTATTCTGTACCTTGGGCACACATAAACATCCCTTTGCATCAGAGTCATCTGCCAGCTCCTCCACAGACGGGTACCATGGAAATGAATTCAGCATCTGCCCACTTCTCCTTCCGTATGCCTTTTCTTCTTGCCTTGTGTATCTATGCTTAAAAATGCTTTTCACAATTCCCCAAGAAGAAATATGAAGGAACATGAATGCGTGGAGCACATAATTATTGTTGCGGTTCTGCCAAATCTAGCTACCATTTAGGCTAATGCTCCCTTAAGCACAAACTCAGATATTGTCAGAATAATTAATACTGAATTACAGCTAGATACCCTGTGAGCTAGTATTTAACATGACAGCAAGTATTTATTTCATCATTAAATGAATGTTATTGCTCTGCAAAAGTAAGATTAAAGTTCTCTTTATTTGGAGACAATAACTGCCTGATTCCCAATGACTGATGTGTCTGATAATAGTTCTGATCAGAAGAAATTATTGATATACAAGTTACATTAATACTTTATCGGTATCGTTTTGACTAACTAAATATTTTAAAAGAAGTGATACTAGACATATTTTTATAATTTTAGGCCTATTAAGTAAGTAACTCTTATAAATAGAAAATATTAGTTATTTTTGTAACTAATGAAGCCATTCAAAAAACATAAAAGTGACCTGAATTGTTTTAGTAGTAGTAATGTGTATGATTTGAACAAATAAAAGACACACATTCAATTGTAAAAGGTAGTCATGGCCTTTAAAGGGTTGTTCATACTTTTTTTTTTAATAACTATTAATAACAAATGAATAACTCGTCTCATCAAAGATAACCAGCAACTAAAATTATCATCTGAAATGGAAAAGGTTTTGCTAAGGGCATGTATCAAGTGAGAATATGAAATGAGCACTAATGACAATCTGAAGTTCATGTAGGTCTAAGTGTTGCCCTTTGTGAGCTGTGACTTAAACATTGGCTTCTGGATTGCAGCTCCTATAAAATGCCCTTTTCTCTCTTTCCCTACCCCTTTTAGCTATATAAGTCCTGCCTAAATAATGTATATGATTTCCTTAAAGTCTTGAAGTCCCACTCCAATTATCTTTTCATCGATTTTAAAAGTGTTCCCAGTGGTCTTTTAACTATAATTATGCAATTTTTAGCCGTACTAAAAAGCTATCATTTTCTTGGTCATAGTTTCTGCAGAGTGGCAGGATTAATTAGAACTTCACCTAAGAATTGTGGGCGGAACTATTGGTGCAAAGTGAGCCCACCCCCATTTCCCCAGCTTCCACCTGCTTACATGCTCTCCAAGCACCTACAACCCCAACCTGACATTACCGGTGCAACAAAAAGGCGAGTGATATTTGAGCTATCCGGCCGTTCAGTTTTGAGCCAGATTCCAGCTCAGATGAGGAAATCAAAGACGTTCATGGATCTAGACGTCAAGTGGATGCATCAGAATGGTGTAAATATACATAAATATACATGGAAACGCAACTTTAAGCTTAACTTTATTCTTTAAGGTTAACTTTCTTCATATATGTCCTCCATCATGAGAAAAATGCCACAAGGAACATCTTAAAAACACAAAATACACTATTTGTATTGTAGTGGGTATGTGCCAAATAGAAGGAATATTGGCAGGAAAATTGGATTTAGCTGTATTTCATCTTTGGATTTCAAAATAAGATTTATTTTTGTAAAACAACTGGGTTCAAAATCTGTTTTTTTTTTTTTCCCTAAAATTTAGAATAAGGCCAATCCAGAATAAGGTCAGTATCTAAAAATTGCTTTCAGTGGAAGCTTTGACACCTGGAGGGTTTAACACCAAACCTTATTAATTAGATTTAAGAAAAGATCACAAGATTGATGTGATAAGTGAAATAACCTCTTCAAACTCTGCACTTTCCTTTCAAAGCGTCCAAAGATGAAGCAGGAGACACCTGTATTTAGATCAAGGTCATTCAGCACAATTACACATTGTGAATGGAAAACAAATCCTATAGCCAGTGTGTTGCTTCAATTGTGCCCAGAGGCAAAAAATAAATTCAGTGCATGTGAAATAGATTTTTTTTCTTTGCACATGACACATTTCAAGATCTTTTTAATTCTTTGTCAGTAAAAAATCAATCACATTAAGCAAAAAGGTTTGCATTTACAAAAAAGAAGGTTTTATCAAGTACAGTGGAGATAATGGGATGTCAAATGAGACTCATTAAGCGATAATGTACATAAAGTCTATAGATAAATGAGACAATGTCCTTAAGGCACAACTTTAACCCATCTGATGCATTAATATTTTTCAGAGGAAAGGGGAACATATTTCCCATAACAAAATGGCTGAGCACTAACAGTTCTTATGTAAAATTAACAATGCGATTTAGCTCTGTCCAGTCAGAGCATAATTAACAGTTTTATCATATCCTGTGGCAAGAGTGGGAGCTTTTGTGTGGGTGTTAATAGACTAGCATAAGTATAGAGTAGCTGTTGCATGTACCTTGCAAATGAGCTTGCATTGCATGTGTGGTATCGCAGTTCTGATTTCCACATCCCCTGGGAACTGTGGCACCGGGAGGGCATCTGTTTGTTCTTGGGTTTATATTTCCTCATGCACACTGGTCAAGGATACGAAAAGCTTTGCTAGCTGGAATAATTTATCCACCTTTTCTGGAGAGAGTCATCATTTGTAGCCTCCTATAAATACTAGACACACTTGTCATCTGAGCCAGGTTCCAATATCCCTTCGACGTTCATGCACTTTAATATCATGGCATAACACGAGAGCAAAACAGAGATGAGCTGGTCAGATTTATGAAGAGATGAATTAATTATGAGGCTTATTTCCATTAAAATGACTGGATGTATTTCTTGTCAGAAGGCAATGTTAGATTCATGAGAGTCAAGTGACTTCAAAATGTCAGTTAGATGTGAAACAAATTAGCATTTTCTGTTGAGATTATACCCAGCTACCATTTTTTCCCTGCTTAAAAGTTATTATTTAGGCACTTTCCTGATATGTCAACAAGAAGCACAAAGTGGAAAAAAAACATTAACTAAAATTTGAATATATTTATTGATTATTGTAAATTTGTGTATTTACCAAAAAAAGCTGTCGCTCTCTCATGGAAATCAGAGCAAAGAAAACTCATTTATTAGAGTAAACCTAAATCAGACGACAGAGCAACAGGAGGATGAAATTACCGTTTCATTTTCATGTGGAACAAATGAAGGAAATCTATTATTTTCCACCAATTTTCAGACATTTTGCTTCATGCCTTTACATGCAAAATACCTCAGAGTATTATTGCCACATTAAGTTTGATAACCTAGTGAAATAGTCCCAGAAAAAATATATTGAAGGGTCCATCCCATGATTTTCTTAAGCATTTCAGAGTAAACTATACCCATATATACAATCATATGTTACCTTTGAAAAAATAAAAAACAAAGCATTTTTGTGGATTCTTTTCATATCCAGAAGTAAAACAACTTGATCTCTGAGGCACTGCCTTTCGCATCGTGTCAGTCCGGCCATTTCACAACGTCGTCCTAGAGCTGGGCCTCAGCATGTCCGCGCATGCAAACACACAACATCCGAACTTTTTGCAAAGATGGCTCAAAATACTGCTTTGAGGTTTTTATAGTGAGTAATGAACAGTGCAATACACTTAAAAGCTAAAAAGTTGTTTTTTCATGGTATGACCCTTTAAAAAAACCACTGACACCTTCTACATCTCAACACCATGAAACTTGGCCTTTATGTTTCTTTGTTTGTGCAGACATTGAGGTTTAGGTGAAAAAAATGTGCACAAAACAGGACAATTTTTTTCTAATCTTGTTTTAAATCGTCATTGTATGTCTTTTTTGTGGAAAATTAATCATCTAAATTGTTCTGGAAATAAAAGTAGCAACAAGACTGAAAGTGGATCAAAATCAAATGCAACATTTTTAAAAATCCTTGTGAAACCAATGATCATACAGCAAATTCAATGTTCAAAAAATAATTAGAAATTGGTAAAACTTTAATGTGTTTTTTGTTTGTTTGTTTTTTTGGGGGGGTATATTTAAATCCTGATTTTAATTGGGTATTTTTTTAATCTGGCATCCTGCCAGGGTGTACACTGCAGCTCACCAAATGTCAGCTGGGAAAGATTCCAACATCCCACGACCCTAAGCTAGATAAAACGGGTATGGAGGATGGATGGATGATAATTTGGCAGTTCATATAGCAATCAAAATCCACAATAAGGACAACAGGTTGAAAAACAGCATGCGACTTGACTAAATCAGGATTTAAAAAAAAAAAAGTGACAAAGGGAAAGTGACAAAAAAAATCCAGGAGCAAGCAAATCAAACCCAGTTATCCCTGTAAAACCCACTACCGGTACATCAAAGAATTGACAGAAAATTCCGATTTTTTTGGAAATAGGTTGTTTTGTTGAAGCCTTTGATGAAACTCACAAAAATGATTTTTTTTTTAATGAGAAATAGATAGCATCCTTCATGATATGTTGGGTGATTTGGTCAATTTTTGTTCTCAGCAAAGTTAATCTAAGATGCAAAAGATATTGTTCTGGAAAAAAGGACCACTGTCTTAAATTTGATAAACATATTTATCACACTTAACATGGTGTTACTGTGCTAAAAATGATTCATATCAACAAATTTTCAAAAAATTCTCAAAATGTTCTTTTTAAATTTCATGAAGCAGCCATTTTGAAATGAACAGAAAAGTCACTTCTACTGCCCCTAGTGGAATGAAAATGTACTGCAGAGCAGAAAACATGGACCTAGTTAATACAATGGGTTTGTAAGGAAAGTTTGGCTCAAGCTAATGAGATAGGGGTCTAATGCCCTTTTAAAATATGATACAAATGGTTTTAGAGGGTTAAATAAAAAGTAAACAGGTATCATGTTAAATCTAGAAGGAGAGCCATTGCACAGCAAGTTTTTTAGGCTATCATCATATGTCCCAAAATTACACCCCGTATTAACCTAAATGCTAAATTTTCAGCAAATTCAGAAGGTAGCCCTGTGGCGGCAGTCTCATTTTAACACGCCGCACAATCCAGAGGCTGTGAAGGTTTTAGGAAAAAGATGACATTTTACAGTGACCGGACGATTTTTCTCTAAAAGTTGACATCAATTGGAGGCCGCCCAGGTACATTTCGAGGTCGTGCGGTGGTGGTCCAGTGACAGGCTGGAATGAGGCCATTACAAAACTGGGCAAGTGCTGGAGTTGCCGACCAGCAGCAGCTCGGTAGCCGGAGGGTATATAAAAAGTGAGCCATTTCGAGCGCCTGACAGCTGCCTGACTGCAGTCATGGCCACGCCAACGATTTTCAAAAGAATCGGGCGGCAGCATAAAATCTTAAAGATTCTGCTGATACCTCTCCATTGTGTGGTGGTAGTTGTATTTGTTACCGTAGCGTTAGCTAGATAAAACCAGCTACAAAATCAACAGAGAAAAATGAACCAACTGAGGTTAACATAAAATTTCAGATGCTTTATTTTGTTTCTGTTGGAATTGAAGGGACACATAAGTATTTTACAGGTCTCTGTTTTGTAGAATCAGTGTACCAGTAAGTCAATCAGAAAGTCTGGAGCCTAAAACTGTGACAAAATGATTACTCTTGAGTGTGAACAACATTTAATGAAAAGCCTCCTGCCTCCGGTTTAGAAATGCTGAAAAACTCTCATGTAAATTTCTGAATAGTTTTTTTTTTCTTTTGCGCCTCTTGCTTCTGATGGAAATGCAAATGAAGTACATCACTTCCTCTGCACCAGATAACAATTTTTTTTTAAGGAAACACCTACATGACTTTGATAATACAGCAAGAAAATGTGTCTCTTAAGTAGGAAATTCATTAATTTTCTATTTTTAGGATGAGGAGGGGTTGTTTATTATTATTTTTTTAGTACTCTAACGGTGATCATTTAAAAGAACAGTTAAATCTGAGCATTGCAGAAGTTGGCATTTTACACAAAGTATTTCTATTTCACATTAGAAAAACCATGTCAGAAAAAGCTGAAGTTCCTGGATGGTGTTTTATGCAAAATGTTAGAATTTGTGTTTGTTTGCTACAATTTTGTATTGCTGCTCATCCTTCAAAATGTCATCTACATTTTCCTCTAGGTTGTTCATACTCATACCCCAGCAGGCTTCAATAAAAAATGTTTAACTGTTTTTGCAGAGCAAGACAAATCAGTCCACTGCACCGATGAATGTCGTGCACTGGGACATTCTGACAGATGCTGGATGCCAAAGTTACGGGTAGGAAGCCAAGCAGACAGCGCAGATAATCGCACCAACCTTTTCATCCCTGTGGGAATGGATGCCATGGTAGAGACAGAGATTTATGGCACCATCAGCTGCAACAGCAGAAAAACCCTCAGCACGTTTGGAAAGGAACAGCGGGACAGTACTATCCTTGTGGCCAATGTCAAACCTTACTTAAAATCACAGCGTGCGCTAAGCCCACCGCTACAAGAGAGTCCATCTGCATCCAGCAGTCCCACCAAGAGTAGCACGCCCATGGACTTGGCCAACCAAGAGTCTAAAGAGGAGAGGGACTGTGGATCAGACAGCAGTGCCTATGGCCCTCCAGATGGCCAGTGCTCCCCACAGCACACTGAGCTGGAGGAGCCCTCCTACCTGACCTGTGAGCTCAGGCCTAAGTCTCTGTCAAGCAGCCTCATTCACAGCTCTGTCATCAGCCAGGAGTGCGGGGGGTCGGATCGCGCTCTTGACCCGAGGGACTCTGGGAACTGACAGGTGAGGTGATCGTGCTCCCTCACACCTGCCAGGGGGTGTGATCACATCACAGGTAATGACCAAGGGGTGATTTATTTTTGACCCACAGACGTGTTCAGACACACATCGTATAACCAAAAACCATCTGCTTTATATGTTTTCCTTTATTTTTTTATTTTATTTTTTTTATTTTGTGACTTGTGTTTAGGTGAAATATGTGTCCTTGACTGCTGTGAAGATTTTGGGAGGGGGGAGGGGGTTGGGGTGGGACTCAGTGCTTCTCTGACTTCAAGTGTTTTCATGGTGTACTGTACCTGTCAATTTAGATGTCTGTATTTTACACATTTCCAACTCCAATTTTGTGAGGCTGTTGAACAAATTGCTACTGTTGCGCTATTGAGTCCTGTCTGCTTTTGTATGGTGAAGCTTTCTGTCTCCATTTAGTGTATAAGGATCCTCTCTCTGAATATCACAAGCAACTAAAATACATATCAGTAAAATTACATTCAAAAGTGAAGTGTCTTATGAACTGTTTATGGTGGTGCAACAGGGAATGTCCCTTTTCATAAAAAAAAGACCAACACCGTTTGAAAACAATTTTTTAAGAATGTATTTGTAACTTTAATTGTTGTCCTCTCTGCAGTTTATGTGAAAACAAGCTGGGTTTACACGTGAATGTGGGCTACTGTACTTGTTGTGTACTTTATTAAATTTGTATACACTGTGTGCATGGGAGGGGGTTTTATTTTGACTGGTGACAACTTCTGAAGTTGTCTGTTCTGTGTGAAAGAAGTGCATTTCTTTGCAAAAGGTGCTTTTATGTGTTCAAGAAAGATAGCACTAGTGACTGTGCAGATGTGCCATCCCTTAGTTGTACACTGTGTGCCCACACATGTCATTTACCATGCTACTTGAAGCAACTTCAGAAACCAACATTTTACACAGCTATTTATATTGAATAAAGTCAAATAAAAACAAGCACTGACTAGTGCACTCAACGGATGATGAATTGACTTCCTCAGCATAATGCTTTCACTCAAGGTATGCATCATTGCCATGAATACATTTGTGCTGTTTTCAAATGTCCGTATTCCTGAAGGTTTGTACTAATGTCAATGCATCTGACAAATAATGAGACATGAATCTGCACAGGAAAAAAAATGCTCAACCTGCTGCTCCAATGAGAGTTTACAAGCAAGGTATTTTGCAATTAATTCTTTGATAGCATAAACTTAAATAAAAGGGGATAGAGATGTCATGGGAAAACGTCCTTGAAGCAGCAATTCAAGTATTAGTAAATTTAAAGGTATGACAAGTACAATATGTGTAAAATAAAAAAAAAGAAATAAAAATACAAAAAGTTTTTCAACACTGCCTCTTTAATGTGTCTAAGATGTCTATCATTTGCAGTGAGCCTCATTAGATTTGCAAACCTGCGTCTGTGAATTTGCCGGTTGTATGCATTATGCACTGTTTACCATTCAGTCAAATGCAAATAAGGTAGATGGGGTGACAGACAGGCCATGCTCTGTAGGCATATTAGGCGAGACTGCTGCAATCCCCGATTGCTCATTTCTATCTAAACCTAACCTGCTTTCCAAACACAGGGGCTGCTTGTTCATTCCAGAAGAAGACGCACTTGTGTGACCTGAGTAATATTATTTAGAAAACCAACAGCATGTTCGCAACGTCTTCTTTTCTCAATGAAATGTGTAAGTATGCACAGATGCCATCTAAGATCACTAAACTAGGAAATCAGAAGAAAAAAAAGCTTGTTTTCTTTTCTTTTTGGTATTTTTTAAACCACATCAGTCAAATATTTCTTTACATTTAGCTTAGGTTCGTCATCCACTGACTTTTCGTGCTATGGCGCAGTGAGTAGATTGGAAATGCATTGTTTTTTTATGGGCTTTGGATAACAGAATCCTGTCATCTACTGAGAGCCGACTATAAGTACGACTCCGATTCTCCTGAGGGAAAACACATTAATTTTGATTTTGATTTGCATTTGTTTTGGTGCCGGTATTGACACAATTCCAGACCTAGAACGTCTCATCTCAGCAGGCTGCTCTGATGAGCTCATCTGCATAAGTTGAAATACTCTTTGAGAGGGAGATTGCGTGGGTCACAGCAACCCATTCAAATCTAGACAGAAACATCGCATTATTTTATCTTTATCAGTCTCAGGGTTTCAGAACATGGGGGGGATGAAAACAGGTGAGCAGAATGTCAAGTGGATGGGGGCTGAACCATTTGCTTTGACACTTGCTCCTCTGACTATTTCCAGCAGCATCACTTAGGGGAAAAGCAGGTTAAACTCCTACTTGTGCCACAATTATACAAAACTGTCTTCGAGCAAACCTCTTTCTTAATTAACATTGGTCTATAGCGCAGCTGCTTGACAAAAAAAGTACAACGTTGTCGAGGGGATCTGAATACAGATTAAGCACTCACATGGGCTGTTGGATGAATATGACTTGTCTCAGAATGATTACAGCCACAGCAAAAAGGAATTACAGACAATAAAACTGATCTGTGTAATACCTCCATTCTTCTACATTTTACATACACAAATGATCCATTCAGATGAAAATGGAATGAGCACTGTACCATTCAGTTGTGAAAAATTGACATGCTCACCCTGAGTACTTAAGCTTTTAATTCAATAACACAGGCGATTAAGAGCTTGTCTTCCACCTCCACTTAATTCTATGGGAGATGGTTCCACTTGGCTGAGAACTGTTGGTGGGGAAACAACAGTGAACACAAAACATAAACAATATTGAGAGTGTAGTTTTCATTTAACTGGGAGATGTCATTGAACACTGTCAGCGTGCCTTTGGGGCGACTTTGAAAGTGCCTGCTCACATTTTTATTCGCATGATCATCTCAAACGTTGAAATTTAATTGAAATAGCTGAAGGAAACTCAATGCCAGTTGTTAATGTTCCTTTAAGTTACTTAATGTAAAACGTATTGAGCTCATACTGTATTTCATTAATGGCTGCATTCATTTGTAATAAAAAAAAGATTAAAGGGTTCTAGATCTACTTAATAATGTGAACTTTTCCCCTTTTTCACCAGGAAAAAAAAAGACGAGCGGCAGACATGAATTCATGTGGCATGACAGGACTACAATGCTTCCTGCAGTTTAGTTGTTTTCGTGAATTTAAACATGGATTAAAAATATATCCTCGGGAAATTGCCTTTCTTACTAGGAGTCAGTTTTGATGAAAAATGCAACAGTCTCATATATGCATGGCAAATGTGACACTATAGCTCGAAGCCAATCAGCTTAGCTCCAAATGCAGACAGTAAGCAAAGGTTAGCAGGAAGCTTGGCTCTCACTTGGATGGTAAATTTTGTCTACCATCCCCTCCAGAGACCAGAAATTAACACATGATGCCTTGATCTCATTACAAAAGTGAGGAAGAGACATGCTGCAGGTTTCCTGAGGGTTAGAGGTTAGCTAATCCATGTGTTTCAGTCTTTTAGCTAAATTAACTGGCTGTGTGCTGTAGCTTAAAGATGATAGAGGTAGCAATGTTCGCACAGCAGGAAGCCATGACTGTTTACTACTTTCAAAATGAAAATATAAATTGTTTAAATTCATTAACTTCTTTCAAAAATGTTAATTTTTTTGGGCCAAAATGCTGGGCTATTCAGAGCGAGAAGGCCGTGGTTTGAATTCTGACCTTGTGGGGACTTTGCATGTTGTCCCATGCATGCATTGGTTTTCTCCAGCCATTCCAGCTTCCTCCCTCAGCCTAAAAAACATGCTCTATAGGTAAATTGGTGATTCTAAATTGTCCCTTAGGTGTGAGCGTGTGGTTTGTCTCTGTATTGCCCCACGGAACTGTCCATGGTGGACCCCCGACTTTGCCAGTTAGTAGCTTGATAGACTCCTGCATCTCCATGACCACGGTAAGGAATAAAGCTGGTTTAAGATGACCAAAATGCTTCAGAAATAACACCAAAGAAGCATCTAAACATTATTTTTGACTATTTGTAGGTTAAAAAAAAAAAAACTGTCGTCTGGCCAAAAGGACTGTTAGTAAAAAGATTCATTTTGGAATGTAAAAGTAAATGCACTTACAACAGGGAGCTGAGCAGGTATAGATATAATCAAGGTTTATCGAGGATATTGAGCCACAATCCTCTTCTTTCCTTCAACATCTCACCTGCTTCCCTTGATTTTATGTTACTTTTAAAGTAGAGCTGAAAAGTTTTTTTTTCTCTCTAGTAGTTTGTGGCAATCCAAACACAGCAGCTATTTACCACTTGAATTTCTTGCAACCCATGAGCAAGTTGGAGTTAAACGGTGGGTACCTTCTTTCACAATGATGCTGCGTATGAAACAGGCACCTAAACTGAATAGGAAAACAAAACAAAAAAGGGAAATCACAATTAAATTACTGTGTAAAAGGTGTTTTTTTTTCTTTTTTAAGAATAAGTGTTTACGCTTTGCAAAATAATATTTTTTTATTTAGGTCATCAACAAAAAGCGGCCTCGAACTCTAATCAAAAACACATTTGATCATCTTTGAGCTATTTTAGAAGTGTTCCCAGTTGTCTTTTAATTAAGAATTTGCTGTTATGGGTGGGACTATGTGTGTGGAGTCGTCACACCCCAAACCTAGCATTACCAATGCAAAAAAAATGGGGAGCAAAATTCTAGCTGTACACTTTTAAGCCAGCTCGGATAAGGAAACTGAAGACGTAACATGGATTCGTCAGAATGTGGCGGAGCAGGGAGCTTGAGGCCCTCCCAACATATTTTCTACGTAATAAATACAATCTTTTTCATATGGCATTTTTTTGTCTGCCCCTGATTTACAACAATTTGAATAAAGAAATACTCAGAAATAAAATTTCAAGGTATTTTTTTTTTTAATATATGTCCTCCATCATCAGAAAAATGCCATAACTGTGGGTTGCCATAAAACATTTAAATAAATGAATACACTGAGACTATTTCTGTTTAATACCAAAATGCTTTTATTTCTTAAAAACATAGTTTGTGCATCCCTTCTAGACAATCATTTAAAACATTTAGCAAAAATTCAAAACATAAAAAAAAAACAGATTAATTAATGTGTTGCTCAATTCTCACCAATCAAATGAGGTGAAAATAATTATGCGTCCTTGACTTTCATTTTAATTAATGATTTACTTGAATTGCTTTTAATTTAGGGCTCTGTGGCGTTGAAGCCATGGCACTTTTATGATAAATTTTAAAATCCGTGGAGTTTTTCAGGGCATTCTGGGAGCTTACTGTGTCACCCCTCCTCCACTTCCTAACAGACACATTTTGCTTTCATTTAGAACCTGAGGAATTATCACCCCCTTTACAGCCCCAACTGACAGATAAGTCCCAGCTACACAGCAGTCTTCTTTTAGAGAGCTTGCTAAAAAGGTGTTACCAACAGCCTTCTCCTCTGGGGAGGAGTTCAAACGCACACCCATCTGTCAATCACGGTTAATGTTCAACATCGCAAAAAACGATAGAGCATGAGGAAGGATCTGGCAGGACTTCACACAGGTTTCCCTTCATGTTAGTGGGTCATGACACACTTTCCTCACTTTGGATTGGGCAAAAAATAGTCATCTATATGCCTTTTTAGTGACAAAGTGGGCCAAAATCTGCATAAAGTGGAAAAGCTAATTCGCTCTATCAAATGCTCAAGAGTCCCGAGTCTAAAAAGCTTTGCTCTTTAAGTGCTTTGTCTGCCATCATAAATAAGGCGAGAAAGAAAGAAAAAAGCACCACACAAAGCCACGCATTGTATAGAAAAAAGGGCCAACCTTTTGGAATCGATAGACAGTTTATTGAATCAATACACGGTTTAGTGTAGCGCAAAAAAACGTCTGTCAGACAAAAGTGCCAGATGCGGAATAAGATGGCCGATTAAGTGACATGCAGGGGTAGGTGTTGCATCTTTGAGCTGCTCAAATACTGCAAGCCTTTCCACGGTTCAGCTCTGTGACATTGTTGGAGAAACGGCAGGCACGTCACAAAGCTTCACTGAATGTTAAGCTTCACAGTTTTCCTTTTATCGCAGTTAAAGAGCAGAAGTCTCATTAGCATTCTCTGTAAGTTAGCTCTGCAGTTAATGATGCAGCCACATTGGCTGGAGGTGGTTTCGGTTTGAGTAAGTTCTTATTTTTTTAACGGTTTGCATATGTTTACATTGCATTAACAACGACAAAGTATGGAGATTCCTACTTCCCACAGAGAGTCTTTGTTTGAGGTTGTTTTTTTTTTTATTTTTATTTTTTTATCTTTGGCAACATTTTTATTAAAATTTGTTCCAATATGCAGGAGTAAACAGAGTACGTGCTCACAGAGGATGTTGTTACAAGTTCCTCAGATGTTTTCTCATTTCTATCCTTGGGACCATAAACATCTTCAGTTTGTTTTATACGCCTATCCCACCCATGATTTCAGTGATCTGCACTGTGCAATATTTATGAAGATAAGCAGTCATGAGCGTTTGATAGTGCAGAGCTACATTTGAAAAAAGAAAAGTTTCGTGTTTAGCAGTAGTTTTATTAGAATTGAAGCCCTTAAACACCCATGATCCACCCACACAGATGTTTTAATGTGTTTAGCTGATTAAACCTCCCCTGAGGACTGTGTGGGTGCGTACAGATGAGTGCTCAACTAACATCCCTCTCAGTCTCCTGTCAGCTTTTCTGTATCTGTGGAGTCAGTCAGTTTACACCTTTATGATTATTAGTACACAGAGTTTGGAGACCCCATGTAATTACTGCTCAAGCTCTGCCCATTAAAGCAGATGATATGTCACCATAGTTGCAAAAGAGTCTGCCTACACCTTATGTTTTTGAGTCACCAGTCTTTGTTACACAGATCAATTACCCATCAGTCAGTACTTACTTTGAAGGCTGGGTGTAAAAAACACAATTAAAGAGGCCATATTATGATAATTCATGATAATACATACAGTACTACCAATAACATTTTTTTTTTTATTATTTTGCTCAAAAAGCTCATATCGTAAGCAGATTGTTTTTTTCATTTATTTTGTTAACCCCTGCTGAACATGAGCAGCTCCAAGCGTAGATGACTAGATCCATGTACGTCTGTACGTCTTGTTTCTCCTCGTTTGACCTGGTACTGGCTCAAAACTGTATGGCAGGATAGATCCAAAATTGCTTGTTATTTTTGTTTCGCAAGGTGAGGGGCTGTTAGCTAGCAGGAGAGCATGTAAACGGATGAGTTGATGGGAAGTGGGACGGGCTTGCTCCATGTGAGAAGTCTCACCCAAAACTCAGAGGCAAATTTCTAATGAATGCTTGCCGTTCTGCAGAAACTATGTCCACGAAAACAACACAGGTTTTTGATTTTGCCTAAAAAGACACTTTTACGATAGATCAAAAAATGATTGGGGTGGGATTTTTAGCTAAAAAAGATACTCAAAGTAGCTCAAGTAAGGAATAACTATAAAGCCAATCATTTTTTACTTTAAAATAAATGTATCCCGCAAAATGTACATTCATTACATACAATGATGTTGCTACAAATAGATCCTACAAATGCAAATTCTCCTATTTTATTTATTTATTCTCATTCAGTTTAAACGCATTCAGGCGTAAGAAGCAGCTTTAAACATTTTTGATTTGTATGTATTTATTTATTTTTTTTAAAAGCTGTCACCTGCATAGTTGCACAACTATTGCTACTACTGCTGCATATCTCTGTCAAAAACAAACTGCATCCACTGCAGCTAGGGATACATATCATTTAACAACAAGAAAGACATCTGCCATCTATCTCATGCTCAAAACACCCAACCCCCCCCCCAACAATTTTAACTCCAATAAATCGTGGTGTTATTTCTTTGAAACTGACTGTGTGCTCGTTAATGAATTTTCGAAATTTCCCAATATTAGGAAATTACCAGCATACGTTTTTGGGGAGTGAGAGCAAGAAACTACATCTTTATAGTTGATGTTAAATATAAAGTAATACAAATATAGCAAAACATTTAGTTTGATAATTAGGAACTTTAACAGTTTTTGAATGGTAGTCAACTCCACCCCTAAAACAGATGTTTACATCTGTAGCCTCTTTTATACGTTCATGCTTTCTGCTGCACAATAGGCTTTGGGGTAATTGCTATTTTGATCTGACATTTTTCAGCCATAACACTCAATAGATTTGTTTTCGTTTTTGGTAATCCATCATTTAGTATATCATGATACGTAACGCTTTTTTATTGCCGACCAGAGATAATAAAACCTTATTCTTACAAAAGGAATCTAGCGGTTATCTTTTCTTCTATTGAAGCATCTAAAAAAACAGAGCATTTTTGGTTTTGAATGCATCTAAACTTTTATTTCTGAAAATGGAAACCACTTTAGCTGTTTTTTTAATGCACCTTTGATAGCCTTTGGTGAAAGATCTGACATCACAAGTGAGGAAAATCTGAACCCCCACCATATCATGAGCCGCATGCACCCACAGAAAGAAGAGTCCTCTGGCATTAAACTCTGAAGGGAAGGTGCCAGAAACCCTTCCCCCGTTGAACCAACAAAAGTAGGTTAACCATAACACTGTGCAAGATGGGTAAATATCACAGCAAGAGAAGCTTCTTGTAATGAAATGTTGATATCATTTGTCTATATAAACCTTCATAGGACACTGATCACTGTTTTACACATTGAGCCAAAAAGTAGTTTGTGTAAGAGATTTTCTATGCAGAACAATTGCCCCTGACTCAGCCCGTACAGGGGATTTATCCTCACAGATAAACACGGTAACAATCAGTAATACTGCAGAAGCTCACATTTTTGTGAAATCCATGATTATGTGTAATCTCGTGACACACTAGACCTTAGAATTTATGTACACGTATTGATGAGTTCGTCACTCCTTTCATTTTCCCTGGCAGTTGCTTGATGATAGAGTTTCACAAAAGGCATTCATCAGACACAAAACAAAACCGTGAAGCTCACAGACAGGACATGGCTGTCCTATACTCCTCTCCTTGACATGCACAGTGCATTTATTGTTGTACGATGGATGTGGCAGAAATGATCTGTCAGTCCAGAACCTGAGAACACAGTCAGCTCTAAAAGTTGGATATGTTTTTAAAGCTGCAGAAAACATGTAAATAGAGTGGGATGACATCGTGATAAAAATATCCTTTTTTTTTTAAATAGCTTGACAAGGTGCCATGACACTTGAGTGGATTAATACAACCCACAGGGAGATCATCAATTTTCAGCTCCTGTTTGGTTTTGCATTTATTTACTCATAAATACAATCTCTTTCCTCTCCAGTCTGTTTATGCTCTCTGCATCTTCCAAAACCAAGACACTGGAGACAAATGGGTCTTTCTTATGATGGTCCTGAGGTGCAAATCACACCAACAAATCACTCAACGCAAAAACATTCTAAAGATCTCAATAAAAAGTAAAAAAAAAAAAAGATTTGCATTTTAGAAATTAAAAACAAAATTCCAGGAACCAAAATACTATTGCAAAAACATAGAAGAAAAAAAATGAAATGAGACATTTTGGAAAACAAAAGTAGTTTCTAGAAATCAAAATGAAATGTTAAAAAACGAAACCCTATAAGAAACTGGAATAGATAGGTATTATGGGACATCGCTGCTTTAATGATGACATTTGTCCATCATTTCAACCAAAATGAAGTGATACTGGATATAGTCCTTACTAAATATAACTCTTTTATTAGTATGTGGACATTGAATTAAAAAGAAAAAAAATAACTCAAACGTCAAATCAAACATCATCATTCAATCAGTGATGTCTCACAGTACCTACCTTGTCAGGTTTTGTGTTTTGTTTTTAGCACTTCGTTTTGATTTTTAAAAAAAATCTGCTTCTTTAGTTGTTGTGATCTTTAAGTTGTTTTTGCATTAAGTTGTTGGTGTGATTTGCACTTTGGGGTCACTGTACTCTCCAGATGTGCTTTCAAAACAACATTAGTTTCATTTATGTCTCCAAGTAAATCAAATGACTGTATAAGAGAACTGGACTGAGTGACCCCCCCTCCCCATCACATTCCAAACAGGCAGTACTTGCTGGCTCTAAGAAGCCAGAATCTCATAGACTTATATTGAGAAATAAGTAACCATTTCTCAGTCGTTATAGTTGTCAGAATAACTATACTTGCTCTGCTATCTTTTAAAATATTTTCTTGGTAATCCTATATTTTAAAATATTTTTTTCTTTATTGCAGGTTATTCAAGTTATAAACTGGAAAATCAGACGTCTCAATAAAAACATGTGGTCCCCACCTCAAACATTCAAAACGTTTGATTGACAGATTCTCTAGAGCCCGCTTTCATGTGGTAGGGGTGTGGACTTCCAACAACCTTACTAGTGATTGCCGACAGTAGTTGCTGTAGAAAGGTTAATTCCGACCTACTTGAACCAATCACAGTTTACTAACCTCATCTGGCTCCAAATGGATGCGTTTGCAGAAACTTGGTGACTAAATTGATTTTTTTTGGTTGGAGCCTGAAGTATGGGTGATGTTACACTTCCTCAGTCCACTTCTCTTGTACAGTCAGAGTATTTCTAACCTTAAAATGCATTATTTACTTTTATTGGGCCTATGTCACTAAACCAACTTTTTTTTTTAGCTTTCAAGTTTGTTATAAGGTTATTTCCTCATGAATAACAACCCAAAGCAGTATTTTGCTCCATTCACACTTTTCTTAGCTTTCCTCTAAAACCCTGCTCTCTGAGCACCAGCCCCTCCCAATCCCAAGAACGAGCGGGTCCTCACATTGTAATGTAAAAAAGTAGGGAACAGTCCCTTCCAGGAAGAGTCTGTGCTGCCAGTACCGCCCCCAGGCTAACACACACACCCACTTTCTCTGCAGAGCGAGCAGTGATCTGCAAAACGCTTTCATTTTACATTCACAATATGCACATTCAACTTTGCAAAAGTTCAGATGTTGTTTGTTTTCATGGGCGAAACACAGACACGCCGCAGAGGCCAGCTCTAGGATGATGTCATGAAATGGGCGTCACCTACAAGGAGTGAAAGGCGGTGCCTCAGAGATCAAGGCAACTTACTTCCGGGTAGGAAAAGGAGTTTGTGAAAATAACTAATATTTCAGAAACGTGCTCTTTCAGTGTGCCAAATGTATTATTTTATCATACATACTGATATTGTTTACTCTGAAAAGTCTAAAAATAGCGTGACATAGGCCTTTTAAAAATACCTATCAAAACCTTGTTTGGCTTGTTAAAACAAAGGGAGCATTGTTCAGATTACACAAACTTTACTGTCATATTTTTAACTCATTTTATTATTGAAATTGTACACATTTTATATCTTTTATTGTATTTGTATTGAAGTTCGGCTTCAAAACTTGCTTTATTTTACTGACTAAAATAGTCAGTTATCTCTGCAGCCACTTTTGCCGTGTTGAAGGCCAGAGAGCGTGGCTTCTGCTGACATGAGCTGTGTTTCCTTCAAAGGTTTATAAACTGAACATTACAAAAGTTTCATGAAAACAGCAAAATTCTGGGAGGAAAAAAGCAAAATGATCTTTTCTTCTTTTTTTTTTTTTACTTATTCCCTCCAGGTGTTTTTCTCCTGTGCCAATGAACAGTTGAACTTTGGTAGATAGAAATGCCTTTTGTGCATCAGTTTTCCACAGGGCCAGAGTGCCACAGATTTTCATCCCGCGACCAGCCCATTTCTTTTTAATATGGAAATTGAATACATCAAACAGTTCACTTGGTACCAACTTGTATATTCTAGTAGCAGACCTTATTTAAGGCAAACTACTATTTCACTCCAAACAGTGTGCTATATTCTGCAGCTTCAGTGGGATGATTTTTTTTCTTTAAAAGGTGCTGGTTTGAAGAAAAATTCTGTCTGAACATAAGCCCTTTTTTTTCCTGACTGTAACACCAGCCCAAATGTTAAAGGATCCACTGGGAATGCTCCCAAACAACCACTTCAATATTGGTTCTCCACAAGAAACATGTTTCTTATCTGACTGACAACATAAATGATCCGCTTTTACCGCCCCGGAGGAAAAAAAAAAAAGGCTAGTGCTTGCTGACATTAAAGAGTAAAACACTCCATTAAGAAGAATGTCTAAATACTTGTCTTTTCTGTTACATTGATGGTGACAAAAAGGCTGGGCGCTCTTAAAATAGAAGTTCAGAAATGTTCTTTATTTCTTTGGGGCTCATGCTTCCGTCCTTGATGCCAAAATGACTCTTGGTGTCTCTGACACATGCAATGTTGTTATAGCGCCCCCTTAAATCAACAGTAAGTAACACAGGTCGTCTGTTTCATCCGAAACAGACAAGACTTGAGGGTCGCTTTCCAAAAAGAGAAAGTTGATTGTCACTTCGAATTTTCTAAAGCGTCATTATTCCGAGGTTTTCAAAGGAAGTAGCTGACGGGACACAAAGAAGTCCAAAATTAGTACTTTCTGAAAAAAAAAAAAAAAACCTTGCAGAATCAACTACTAGCTCAAATAAAAGGACGATTTAGACTGCATGAAGTGAAAAAGAAAATGCTCTTTTTGGGGGGACTTTTATTCAATCACAAAATGTATAAACCAGTTAGTTTTATAAATGTTTGCAATGTCTACAGATACATGCCAATGCGGCAGGTTTTTTTTTTTGGTGAAATATGCTAATTATCAGTTGCAGACATGTCAGGTCTACAGGATTCTGCTTTTCCCTTCCTACCTTTGAAGTGCATACTTGCTGGAAAATGTGGTGGACTCCCTGAAAATTATGTCATGAAGGCGGCAAATGTTGCTTTAAACTTCTTTGCATAAACATCCATTAAAGAGGTGGAAGTAACTTTTTTTTTTTACCATAGTCACTGACTCAGCTCCAAACTTCCACAGAGCCTTGCTTTTAGAGCTTTGAAAATAACACAAGAGTTTGGTTTCTTGTGTTTTTGGTTTTGAGACGTGCATCTGATTGTTTTTTGTGGCTTGTTGAGCAGCGTGTTTCGTGGTTCATCTCAGATTCCTGCAAGTTGAGAAAAGTAGACATTAATTCTAGGTTTACCCAACTTAAGAGATCTCAAGGAAAACATTATCAGTGTTTTGATTTAATTCTGTTTCTTTCCCCCCCCCCAACTGCTGCCTCGCTCTATGGTTTACATGAGCAATAGATCAAAAGTTGCTCTGGATTCAGCGATGCATGAGAGATCAGAGTTCATGCATGTTGCATGCTATCCTCAGGCAGTCTTTGCCCTTCAATGACTTTCCAGGATATTGCTTTTGTACCAAATCCTATTTGCAATCAACTGTTGTTAGAAATAAATCATTTTCTGTTCATTTATTTATTTTTATTACTTCTAGCCTTAAATTTTTATAGCCAAAACAGTTCTATGATGTGTCTGATAAGCAGAAACAGATGTATATCAACTTGTGAGCAAAAGCTGGGGGAAAGAACATGATCTTGATCCAGGATTCATTTATTGTTTATTCACCTTTCATTATTTCTTTATCTGTAAGAGTTCATTGTGTTTAAATCATAAAGGGGAGCCTCAGGGAGTCTTGAGGTGCACTCATTCTAGACATGGTTGCCTTAAAGAGTGCCTGAGCACAATTGTTCCCCCGCCTGACTGACATGCACTCACAAGGGTGTTCAACACACATCAACAGAATTGATGGCCCTGTGTTGGTTACCATCTGCTAATGAATAGGAACAACAGGAAAATTGCTTGTGCTTTTGTTACCAGGATGCAATTGGAGGTAGAAAACAAGCATTAGAGCTAATTGTTTGTATGTTTCTATTTGCGTTTATTGTTTTGTTCTACACAATGCTGTTTAGGGTTTGACTGAAGTTGTGGAGTTGTTTTCACAACCACAGCTCTGAAACACCATGGTGTTGGATGTTTTGAAACTGCAGCGGGAGGATACAAAGTCTGCCAACGATGCTCTGACCTTCATCTCTAAGGAGACTCAATTGGATTTTAGGGGTCAAATGTGTGCAGTGCTGAATATCAAAATATCTGTTAAACATAATTTGCAGCAAGAAGTTGGTCCCTGCAGGATCCACCTCACTATTGATAACCTTGGGATTGAGAAAAAAGCAACCACTGGTTTCTTTCTGACAAGTGCAAGAAGAAAAAAAAATGTCCTGTTTTTTACATAAAAGAAAATCTTACTTCTTTTTTTTTTTTTTTTTTGGTGTAGCTGCCAACTTGTTCCACAGATAAAGTCAGTGGGGATCCAACAAAATATGAGTGTGCACTAATATCTTGAAGCTTGTAATGAGAGGAATACGTAAAAAGAACATGAGAATTTGAAGGGAAATCAATTTGTAAACATCCTGTGACCTCTATGTGGGATAACGGTCCATTTTTTATGTAAGAAACTGCAGCACTCGTGTGATGCTGTTTCAAGGCTCATTATAGGTAAGGCTGGTCCCAGCACTCACCTGCATGCTAAGTTTGATTCAGTAACATATAATGAGAGCAGTAAAACACAATCAAAGAACAGCTGACAGACAGCCACTGCATGCCAAATACCAAGACATCAATCATTCAAAACATCTATCAAGACCAGAGAAAAGCGATCTTTGTCCTTTTCGGCAATCGCTGGATATAAATTTGAATAAGTAAATGTTTGCCTCAGTGGAACCACAGGGATCAAAACTGTTTGTATTTGAGTCAAAACACTGTTTACAGTATCGACCCCAGAGTCATAACTACTCAGCTTCTTCCTTATCTGGTCAATCTTCTACTCCAGCCAGTAAACAAGAAATGCATCAATTAGGTTTTGCAAATAGTGGAATATCTCAAACGTCCGAAGATACAATCATGTGTGATGTGCTTAAGCTGCAACCAGAATAAAGAGAGATGCCACAAAACTAAAATAAGGATTTGCATTTTTAAACTCTCCATTAACTTGCACAGTCTGAAGAACATGATGCAATTCTTCATATCCAGCGCACCCTCATTTTGATTCTACTTGTGGTCTGACTGCAACAAGGACACCACATCTAACCTAGAAAAAGAAGAAAGATGATAACAATCGTTCTAGATATTTTAACCTTGGTTATTAATCCACAGTTTTATCAAGGCTAATTTCAAAGATGATTAAAAATAAGTTTTAAGGAGAAGCATCTGTAAAGGCTTCACTACGTGCCGCTTTTCAAAGCTTTAACCATTGTTACCAAATCCAGGGTTGAATTTCATGCAGTCTGTGAAGGAAAATGTGTTCTTTTGAGTATTTATTTTCCTGAAAGCCCCTCCTGTATGGGGAAAAATGACATCCAAAAATTCCATTACATCCTGACTTACATGAGGTGATGAAGCATTTATGTTGCTTCTGCTACTTTTTTACCCTGCTTTTAGTAAGAAAAATGAAACATAAGAATGCAGTCTGACTTCTTCATCCCAAACTTGAACCCTCCTGACGGTTCAAACAAAAAAACGAAGTTAATTTATGAAATGTAAGTTCTAAGGAATGAATCCATAATTAATCTAATGTGGAATTTATCTAAATGGAATGGAAATGGAAGGCCTGTCAGAGGGAAGGCAATTTTAGCCATGGCAGAGGCAGCAAACCCCGTTTCCAAGTAATTTGACTGGCCGACACGCTGCTGGGGCACTCCTTCAGATATGCAGCAAAGGTACAATAAATGAGAATCTGAAGAGTCTGAGTGGCCTTGGAAAAAATTGAATGTTTATGAGGAGGATAAATGTTTCCTTCAGGGATTTAGTTCTTGCACCAGAGGGTGGAGTGATTGCGTGGATTCTCGTCATCTTTTTTTATTCCAATCCCCTTTAAAGACGCAGACTTCTGCCAAATGTAAACCTTTCCTTCCATCAAGTCAAAAAAGGAGAGTAAAGCAAAAACTAAACATTCCCAAATCACTGCATCACTTTCTTTCTTAGCAGCTTCTGTCTGAACTTGATGAAAATTCAAACTAAATGAAAGGCTAATGAAAGGAAAACATAAATACGTCTGCAATATTTCTTAAGTGTAAGAATAACTAAAGCGTTTTAGTATGCTGTCTACATATTTGCAAACACAAAGATACTTGATCTGCTTCTTTTCACTTCTTGAGATCTTAATGAAACATCTTTTACACATTATAGTTAAAAGACTCTGTTTCCAAGTGTCTTTACACTTTTTTCATCATTGTTTATGTTAAAGTGTTCCTCTTGTTTAATTCCTCAATTTAAGTATTGTCGTCCATTACAAAAGTAGGTTGGAAACAATTAACACTCAACAACCCTTGAAGCGTCTTAAACTGAATGAGTGAGTTTAGTGTGCAGCCGAAAAGCTTACACTGCTTCAGCCTCGGTATCACAAATCAAATAGAAAAAGCTTACGGAAGGTTTTATTCTCCCATTTTTATTTGTCCCTTGTAGAGTTTTGCCTGGGCCAGTTGGCACTTAACCCTGTCGTAAGTCATGCATTTAGCTGCCTTGAGTTCATAAAACCCACAGCTCAAGGGACTTAGCATCCAGCTGCAGGCAAACCAGTCTAAATGTACATATATTTATATATTTACATCTGAAAAGGCAAAGCCTGATGTCAACATGTGGCTGTAAGCTCCGCAGGCTCTAGTGAAAGTCAAGCAGGCATCATTCCAGCAATTTTAAACATTCAACCCTTATAACCACGCTGAAATGAAATTTAAATCAAACAAAAGTTTTGGTTATGCATAACTGTTTTCACTTTACAGAAGTTGGAAATTTTATTTACAGAAATAAAAACTTTTTGGTAAGAAGTATTACAAAAATTAGTTTTTTTCACACCAAATATATATATAAAAAAAATATTTGCCTCATTTCCCATCATCCCTTTGTGCTTTATAAGAGAACCAATCAGCTTGATTTGAATGACTGTTGCAGAATCTTGTTGGTAACATTTGATTTAAATTAAGTAATCATTTTGGTTAAATTCATCATAGAGACACCACAACCCCATCTGACCATCAATGATGCCAACTGAGAAGTGTTTAAGTTTCACTTTAATCATCTTTTGATCTATTGTAAAATAGTTCACAGTGGTCTTTTAACTAGGACTTTTAAGCCAAAATAAAAATTTAAAAAACTGTGTTGTTTTCTAGGACATAATTGCTGCATAGTAGTTCATCAGAAATTTACATCTGAGTTGTGGACCATTGGCCCAAAGTAAGCTTTACCTCATTTCTCTTCATACCTTTGTTTACACTCTCACCCACTAGCTTACAACCGCTCATGACCTCAACCTAACATTACCTAATATTTACTGGTGCAAAAAAAAAAAAGGCAAGCAGGGCAGCAGCAGCTCTGATTGGACGATGTGTAAATGTCTCCGGATGCCACCGGCCGCCAGCTACTGAATCGCTTTCAAGTGAAAAGGACTACTGGAGCCAACCCAGCCACTCATGGGCGAAGGCAGGGTACACCCTTAACAGGTTGCCAGTCGGTTGCAGGACCACACACTCACATGTACACCTGAGGAAAATGTAGAGTCACCAATTAACCTATGAAGCATGTTATTGGTCAGTAGGGGGAAGCTGGAGTATCTGGTGAAAGCCCAAAAGCCCATGCATGCAGGAGAACATGCAAACTTCACACCAAAGGGCCTCTGCTGGAGTTTGAACCAGGGCCTTCTTGCTGTGAAGTGAGAGAACTAACCACCACACCACCATGCAGCCCTATTTTATTTTCCATATTAGCTAAAATAAAAAAAAAGGTGGCAAAATATCATAGCCATGTTGTTGCACATCATATTGTTTTAATTCAGCCCTTTTACAAATAATTTTTAGTTTACAATAATGGGCAACTAAACTAGTCTTTCTGACAATTAATGTGGCTTTTGCAACAGAAATAGTTTGAAAATGTCCCTCTTGTTACTGATGTTAAGCAACACAAACAAAGCTGCACACTTTACTCCAGAAAGCCGTAACTGGCTGGTTCCATTTATTTGTTTGCACATCCACCTTTTTCAAAGCACCTCAGAGTTATTGGGACATATTCGAAGCAAAGCGAGACATACAGTGATTGCAGGGGGGAAATGAACGGGATAATTATAGATGCCAGTATTCTGCACATCTGGGAGCTTTTAAGCAGTCCACCTCAGGCAGTCAGCAGGGGTCCGGAGCTTGCAGGTTCTTCAGTTTTGTCTTGGTGATTTGACCGCTACTACCAGCATTGAAAAGATTCAGCTTTACAAACACTATGAACATTGTTTATGGTTGCTGAGCTGATGAAGGAGGGAAATGTCAGAGGGCCCAGAGTAAAAGAGGTGAATGCTTTGGAGCAGGAAGTAGCAAAGATCAGCAAGAATGAAGTGAGGAAGGCACTGAAGAAGATGAGGAGTGGAAAAGCAGTTGGTCCTGACAACATATCTGTGGAGGCATAGCAGAGATTAGGAAAGGTGGCAGTAGAGTTCCTGACTGGGCATTTTAATAAGATCTCAGAGAGTGAGAGGATGGCTGAAGAATGGAGGAAAAAGGCTCTGGTGCCCATTTCTTAGAAAAAAAGGGAGATGTGCAGAATTGTTCAAACTACAGAGGAATAAAGCTGATGAGTCACACAGTGAAGTTATGAAAGAGTAATGGAAGCTGAGTTGAGGTCAGAAATGAACACTTGCGTGCAACAGTATGATTTCATGCTGAAAAAGAAAACCACAGATTGAAAATTTGGTCTTTTCTCTGGAAGCTGATGATTTTAAGGTTCTGTTTGGGAGTGATGAGGATGGATAGCATCAGGTATGAATCCATCAGATGGACAGCTCATGTTAAATGCTGGAGATAAATGCAGGGAAGCAGATTGAGATGATTTGGACTCGTTGAGAGGAGGGAATGGGGAAAAACAAACAAACACACGGGCGTTGGCATGGCGATGCACCGCTGAAGCCGGCGTAGCTTTTGCATTGTTTTAGCGGCAGCCAGCGTTGATGTAGCGTTGGTTGCCTCAGTGTAGGTATAAGGCGTTCTGCGCATGCGGGCGTCTCTCGGGATCCATGGGGATGCAGTTTTTGGGCTAATTCGATGTCCATTTCTCCGCGTATTTTTGGCCAGTTACCGGTCCGGCCCTGCTATGACAACGCCACGTCAAAGTTCATCACTGCTTCAACGCTGGACACCGTTCCAGCAATGACGTGTCCGCTCGTAAGACGCTAATGATGTTCACTAGGTTCAGGTTAATCATTCACAGATGTCTTCATTTAGTTAATCTACCTCAATGTATATACGTGTCTGGTTTTCTGGTCATCATTGTCTGGTCATCTGCTCGGTTTTGTTACGCCACTGGTTCTCCATGGTTATGTTTATTCATTGAATGTTTTATATTTTTGTCACAAGCCTGGTCTCCTGCATTTCGGCTCATCCACCTCCACTCCATGACACTTTATCCACCACGATAAGGTCTGGTTGGTTCGCCATTACCATCCTGTCCACGTGTATCTGGATGTCCCACAGGATCTTCGCTCTCTCATACTCTTCCACTTTCTGAGGCGTTTCCCAATTTGACTTTGGGGTTTCCAGTCCATATTCTGCACACATGTTCCTGTAAACTTTTCCAGCCACTTGGTTGTGGCGCTCCATATATGCTCTCCCGACCAGCATCTTCCACCCTGCAGTTATGTATGTGTGTAAATATATATATATAAACCACTAGCTGTACGCGACAACTGGGACGTGTGAGTGTGACGTCTTTCATGAAAAATGGCTTATTCTGTCTCCAATAAAATACAGTCAATTCAGGCGCATCATTTGCACTTCTTCTTTTCCTTTTGGCATTTCTCTTCAGGGGTCATTACACCAAAAAAGCTTCCTCCATCTAACCCTAACTTCTGCATCCTCTAATCTAACACCAGCTACCTTCATGTCTTCGTTCACTGCATCTATAAACCTCCTCTTTGGTCTTCCTCGAGACCTCTAGTCTGGCAGCTTTAGACTCAGCATCCTAATACTACATATTCATTGTCTCTTCTCTGGATATGTCCAACCCATCTCAGTCTGGTCTCTCTGACTTTATCTCCAAAACCTCTAACATGTGCTGTCCCTCTGATGTACTCGTTCCTGATCCTTTCCATCCTGGTCATTCCCAAATAGAACCTCAGTGTTTTCATCTCTGCCACCTCCAGTTCTGCTTCCTGTCTTTTCCTCAGTGCCACTGTCGCTAGGCTGAACAACATGGCTGGTCTCAGTACACTTGTCCTGTCATTTGAGCTGAAACTCGTTGTATCACACATCACACTGGACACTTTTCTCCACCCATTCCAACTTGCACTAAAGGGAAAAATATAGTGCGAAAAAAATAACATTAGCAAGAACATGTTAAAAAAAAAAAGTGAGAGTTCATGTAGTCCACTTCTCATATACAGTCAATGGACTATAAGCACTTTGCTCTAAAAGGTACAAATGGTTAACAAGAATCAGAGCTAAACAGAAACTGATGGTATTAGATATTTACCAACAGTTTTTAGCAGTGTTAGCATCAACACTGATTTTATTCCTATGAGTACTTATGTACAGTTCTTACAATAGTCCACCAATGAGGAAAAAAAAAAAAAAAAACTATTACCCTGAATTAAATTGAAATGGTCCAAATATTATTAGTATTCATATATATATATATATATATATATATAAAAATTTAAACCAATTATGAGGTTCTTTTCCACAGAAAACACACACAGTAGTGAAATTACTTTCCTGCTGTTTTCTACCTCACTAACAAAATGTTTTTTTGAATTTCCTGTCAGGAAATCTTCAAGTGCAATAAGTTGAGCAAGTTTGTGGGCCGCTTGTTTTTCCCAAAGTTGTTTTTTAAAGGTGGAAAAAAAAAAGTATTTAGAATAAATAGATCCTGGGAGAAAGACGCAGGAAGCACTTCAAACCTCTAAACAAAGTTACAGCTGGGCCAGCTGTGTATTTTCTGTACAAACATGCCTGCTGAGTTTTCAATGAGGAGGAAGATGTTTGATGCAGACAAAATTCAAAGTCTCTTCCATATTTTGAAGATTCCATCATTTAACGAAGACATAGATTAACTGGAATGGTTTTTTCTGACGTTACCCAGAGGATTCCGAACAGCAAAAAATGAAGCCTGAAGTGGATTGTCTTGTTAACTGGAGTTTACCCCTTCTCCCCAACAACTTTACAATGGATGGAAAATGGGCAATTGTATGAGAAAAAGTATAAAGTTTTGTTGAATCAACCCATTGCTGCATCCACTTGGAATAAAAAGAAAACATGTTGCATTTAAATTTAAGCCCATTTTAAAAAGTTCACCATATGACATTGAAAAGCAAAAGACTACAATGAAGTATTAGAGCAATCATAAAAGTAAAAACAATACACTTACAAGAACAAAATAGTAAAATGTTCTAATTTGATAAGAATAAAGTTGTATTTATGACAAAAACTCATAATTCAATAAGAATAAAAATGTAACATAAAAAAGGAAAGGAAAAAGTCATGCTTTTTTTTAAACCAAAGCCTAGCCCTCCCTAGTTGTTGGTTGTGTAAGCCTCCATCCACATTACGTGTTAAATCCGTCAATGGTGATGCCATTAGGTTTTAGTTTATCATAGTAATCTATGTGCCATAATGCACAAGTTTGGAATTCTACAACACTGCAGACAGTGTAAACGGCATTTCTGCAGAAAATCCACTGCTTGTGGGTCAAGAATTGCCTTCTGAAGAGGCCCAGTGTCCTGCAAATGATTTTCAGTGTCCTTTTTTGTATATGAAGGCAATGTTGACTCACTAAAAGACTTGGCATTCCCTTATTTGTGAAGCCAATGCTGAAATGATCACACACAACACGCTCCATGTCTCTCATACTCATACTCATGCTTTTCTTAGTAAACAGACTTTTGCCTCATAAATGTATGTCTTTAATCTTGTAAATTCTCAACTTATAACTAATGAAATTATAACTTTGTTGTTGGAAAATATTGACCCTTTTACCCATGATTCTAAAAATGTATTCTTGTAAAATTTGGATATTTTTTCTCCCAATTTTACAACATTCTTCTCATAAAAATACATTTTTTTCCTCATAATTTTATGATTTTTTTTCTGGCAAGTAGTTTTTATTTTTCTCTCATCATTTTATGGCTTTATTCTTGTAAAATTAAGAAATTTTTTCTAATTATTTTACAATTTTAATCTTGTCAAATTATTACTTATTCCTCATAATTTCATGAATTTACTTTTGTAAAACGTTGTATTTTGTCTCATAATTTACAACTTTATTTCTCATAGAAGTACGATTTTTTTCATAATTTTATTACCTTTTTCTTTTAGGTTGTTTTTACTTTTCTTCCATAAGTTTATGACTTTATTCTTGTAAAATCAAGACTTCTTCTCATTATTTTATGACTTTAATTTTGTCAAATTATGACTTTTTTCCTCATAACTTTGTGAGATTATTTGCATAAAGTTACAATAATAATTCTACGACTTTATTTCTTGTGCAACTTTATTCTTGTAAAATGTTGAGTTTTTCTTCATAATTTATTGAGTTTATTTTTGTAAAATAATGAATTTTCTCTCATAATTTTAGAACTTTATTTCTCGTAAAAGTACAATTTCTTTTCTCACAATTTTCTGACTTTATTCTCGTAAAATTACAATTTCACTCTCATAAATGTATGGCATTATTCTCGTAAATTCATTTATTTTATATCTTATCATCTTAACACTCTGTTGTGAAAGATAGAAAGACCTAAAAACAATTTTGAAAGTTTGAAACAGCTCATAGATACTAGACACTAATTAGTACTATACATAATACTATACTACTATACATTTTTTTGGTGTTATTTCAGTGTTATTTTTTATTTATCTGCTGTTTTTAATAGAGATGTGGTAAAAAGGTAATTTCCCAATTTGTGAGATTATTCATTCATTCATTAATTTTCCAATCCGCTTTATCCCTTTCGGGGTCACGGGGTTGCCGGAGCCTAACCCGGCTACTCATGGGCGAAGGCAGGGTACACCCCTGGACTGGTCGCCAGTCTGTCGCAGGGGCTTGTGAGATTAATAAAGTTTTATTATATTCTATTTTAACATGGGAGTCGATTGGAAACTGCTCCTTTCTGAAACCAACCCTCAATGGTCATTTCAGGAATTGCGATATTTGGTGCCATAAATTTGTGACAGACTGTTGCTATGCAAGAAAATGACACAATTACATTCTTCTTAAAGTAAAATGATTAAAAGACTGTTTTTAGCTGCTTCTGCGAGAAGTCAACCAATAAGACTGTCAGAGTCCGTGGAAGAGGAGCAACCCCTGATAAAGCTTGAAACCTGCATGAAGCAAAAGTAAAAGCCTCAAAGAATCTGTTTACATTTAATATGACTACTATAAAATGAAAAATAAATTCTGTCGTAAAAGTACAGTATATACTATTGCAATTACACAGCCTTCAGACAGCATGATGAGGCCTTTTTATTGGCAGTTCAATGAAATCCAAACCATTCCAGTCTACAGTTGTAAACTGAACTGACTGTTTAAATGGACAGCTAGGAAATTGACATATTGATCAAAATATATTAAACCCAGCTACAACAAACGTGAGTGTGTCCCTTTTTTGCTTGTGAGCATTTTTCCAGTAATTGGATGGAAAGTGCTCCACAAATGAAGCAAGATGTAAAACAAACTAAAATTAAAAAAAGTAAATCATCCATAAAAATCTGAGGAGCTAAAGTAGCAGGACAAAACAGCTAAAATCCACAGATAGACAGACTCAAAGGGAAAAAAGGAAGACCGTGCAAGGAAGCTGGCAGAATGCAGGTGAAAAATTATCAAGATGGAATGGAGATTGGAGACACAAAGGTCAGACCAGAAATTGCCCACAAAGAAACATTTATCAAAATGAAACAGGAAGTAGAAATGACTAAAGCACCAAGCGCAAACACATTTGAAACAAGTGAGGAAAGAAAGGATTTGAAGCCGTTTGGCAAAAGACACAACAGTCAAAAAAAAAAAATCAAAAATTAAACTTTACGAACAAAAAGAAAAACATTTAAAACAAGAAAATCTGCAGACACAGCAGGAGCGTTGCAGGTTATAATCCATGGCAGGGAGGAACTCATTATTCTATCTTCTGACTGACTGTGTGATGGAAGAATGTCGTTTTCAAGTAATTGGATAATATTACATCATATTTCTCACAGCAAAAAAAACAAAATTGTTAGTCTTGTCATTGTGAATATTAAGAGCATTTCATCAAATTCAGAAAATATGACCTGAAATGAAAAAAACAAAACAAAAAAACATTTGCACTGTACTGCTAGATATAAAATGCAAAACAGCTCATTAACAATCCATCCACCTTATCCAGTTACCTTCTGATCCTCCCACACTACCTTGCTTTCCTCTCTGAGATCTTAATAAGTTGCAAAGAAAAAAAAATATCTTGACTTTCTGTTTATGCACCCACTGGAGCCATCTCTAACCCTCACACAGCAGAAATGCATGACATGCATCGTTTCCATCAGATATTCCCTTGCACAGCTTACCCCAAACTTCTCACTGGAAGGATGTTTGCATTTCACACCCCTTGTGAAGAAAAAGAAACAAAAACAACAAGAAAACAAACTAGAATAAATTATTTGTTGTTTGAGACTACTTCCAACTGAATTTCCCTTTATTTATCTGTCATGCTTCATAAGGGAATCTGGGAGATCCCATTGTCAATTCAGAGATGGCAGAGGAAAGTGTTTTATATGACTGAGTCTCAGCTCCATATAGACAAAGTAACTTTTATTTGACTAAGACTTTCGCTATGAAAAAAAAGAGGTAATAATATAAAGTTGTTTGCATGTGTAACTTTTGCATTCCGTTTAACAAAATGCTCTCACAAAAAGTCTCACGCAGTCTGGGTGTTATTATCTAAGCCAAAAAAAAAGAAGAAAAAAAAAAACTTTGCATCTACCATAAAGATCACCAGAAACAAGCTCTAGTCCAGGTGTCTCCAACCCTGTTCCTCAAGGGCTACCGTCCTGCTTGTTTTGCAGCCAACCTTGCTTCAGTAGATGCTGATTAGCTGGACTGAATTGGCCCAGTTTCTGATTGACTGAACACACCTGATCCAGGTGAGCAGCAATGACTGAAGCAGGGTTAGCTGCAAAACAAGCAGGGCGGTAGCCCTTGAGGAACAGGGTTGGAGACCCCTGCTCTAGTCCATCAACCAGGTCAGAAACTTGGGTACAGTGATGGACACAAACCTAAAATGTGATAAACAAATCAAGGCAGTCACACAATCAGCCTACTATCATCCTAAACATATTATGGATTAAAGATCTGATGTCTAAGCAGGACCTGGTTTGATTATGATTATAATACATTTCTGAAATTTAACTCGTGAAACATTGTGAATAATCGTGATTAATCTGATTATTTTTAATCGATTGACAGAACTGCTTTTTATACAAAGCACTTTGTCTTTACACAAAATGCACAATACAAAAAAACTCACTTTGCCTAATCTTTCCTCTGTCGTTTTTTAAAAGGTACAATTTTCAGCAACCAACTTCAAGAACATGTGACCTTGGTTGATATCAGAAACCTTTGTTGACAAACCTGATCTGACATTTTGAGTGTCTTTTGTTATTCTGAGAATGAGAGTTCAGTCATCACATCATTAATAGGTTTGGAGTGGGGCCAGTCATCCATGACTCTGTGTTTTATAGCTTCACCAGAGACCTCTGTGCTGAAATGAGAGGGTTGTAGATATTTTCTATAGAGCTATTTCCTAACAAGAGGGGGCCTTTGATTAATGGCTTTTCCTCAGCAAAGCCATTTAGGTAATCCAAAAGAATAATCTCCTCTGTCTGTGAAACCTTAAACTGAGCACATTGACCACGCTGCCTGTCTCCTTCTTGTCAATTACTGAGCTAATTAGTATATATGTTCTTTGTCAGCCAAGATAACTCAATTGTTAGTCTTTTTTTTAACTCAACTTTCAAAAAAACTCTAGTCTCTTTCCATGGTCCTGAAAAGCAAGCTCTGGCTAGCTGGGAAAACCTCGAAAAGCCATTTGCAGTCATGTTGATGTCAGCCTCAGATTATTATTCATTCATATCTACTTATCTATTGGCTGAAGAAAAAGCTTTATGAGGCTTCATATATGTGTGTGCAGAGGTTATTATCATTTTTATTTTGTTTTTTGTATTTCTGTTCTCCCTCATACCCCCTATCACTCTCCAGACTGTTGTAAAGCCTTATCAAAAAATGAAAAAAATAAAAAATAAATCTTCTCCGTAAGTAAATATAACTGCTTCCCTTCAAAGCCTGTTAAGTGCTTCTCTTGACTCACATCTTCGGGGCATTGCCTAGGAGACTCAGCCTGAGCTCTGTGCCACAAGCGTTAACGGCAATTAAACCCCTGGCACCGCCCTGTCATTCTCCGCATTCCTTGACATATGAGTGATAACACAGACCCTTACCTACAGCTCTCATCTGACACACATTAAATGGCACTAGACCTGTGCGTTTCCTGACATTTTGCTGGAATCGATTGCAATTTAATCAGTGCAGGCACGCTGCTATCTGCCACGCTTACACCAGCTGTTTTATTTATTTTTTCCCTCCCCTTCTCGTTTATTTATTTATTTGTTTTTGTTACCTGTTCTGAGCTCTCCGAGCAAATCCCAGTAAATGCAAATTTTGTCCTGTTAAATTACCTTCATAAGCTCAAGGAAAGATCATAGAGTCAGAGCTGATGGTAATAATTCCATATTTGATGTGCCTGGGAGAGCATATTTCCATTCAATTTGGAAGCTATTAGATTTATGGTCTATTTTGAACACTCATTATCACCTCCCCCCCAATGCCCAGTCTTCTCCCCCCCTTATTTTTTTGTCTGATTCCTTCTGTGTTTCCCTCTCCTTTTTTGCCACTGGTGGTAAGTGCAGCAATTATTCTATTATGCTTTGAAGTCTCCATAAAAGCCGATGCCCCCCAAACAATTCCCAAACATGTGAATACGAGGTCCTTTTGAATATTTGGGGTCTTACACGGTAGCTCACAGCTGGAGTGTTTTCTGGTTCAAACCCCTCCAAATCTTTCCTTCACAGAAGAAAAAGCATTTCATTCCCAGCAGATAGTCAGATACTCATCAGATACACTTATTTTGGAAAGGTTATTAACTGGCTCAGACTCACTCAAAACGAGCATTACTCCTTGGAAAGACTACAGAAATGTATGCAGATACCTCAAGGTGCAAGCAAATCTACCAAACTCATCCTCAAAATGAATGCAGGCATCTTTTTAAGCTCAAAACAAGTTTCATAAAGATTTAATGGGATGATATTGACTTGAAAAACAAAAATTTGTCTATATTTTCAGAAAATTTGGGGTTGTATTACTGGTATAGATACATGCCAGTGAGCACATGCAAGTTATTATCCTCTTATCCTTTGAATTTGCAATTAAGCATGCACAGACTGTCATTTTAAAGAGACAATTTAGGAAAGATGAATACTCCAGCACGTGTTCTATTTATATTCACGTCAAATTAAATATTGAGCATGAATGGCAGCCAAATCGGGGCTATTAATTGGAATAACATCTCACAAGCATTCACTCTCACCTTAATCGAGTAGAGGCATTAATACGTCAGTGATGGATGTTTGTCTGGGTCCAGCCTGGTTCAGCCTTTGGGCTGCTGCCTAAGGCTATACAAATATGAGCTAAAAATGAAAGTAACTCCAAAACCGTTTGGATGGTGGACGGTTTGATAAACATGATAGAAATACTTGTGCTGTTTATGTCGTCTCGGCCAGTGATCTCCCGCCTCGCTTTATAACAGAATCCACATGGGAGCACAAGAGGTGATGGACGGTTGAATTATCATCGCTGGTGCAGAACATGGCTGTTATACCAAGCAGCAGCAACACATGTTGATACATGCACGCAAACATGAGCTTCAGTCTGGCACATTCAGGGAAACAGTGTCAAAAAAGCATTGCCCAACACGCACGGCCAGCTAATTATTATGTGTAAAGGAAAGAGTGACATGCAATGTCTCCTATTACTAAATGGCAAACTCAGCCTGAGAACTTATTCATACATGGTATCAGCACAGCAGTCTAAGTGGGCTACTATCAAGGTTGCAAATGATCATGCAAAAGATGGGTGAGCAGGCACTGTCATTAAAGCCACAATGTGTGTTACCGTGGCAACATCATAGAGACCTCAGTTTTTTTAATGTTGTGGTTAGGAACAAACGACATTGCACCCAATCCCCATGTGAATTAAAGGCACATAGCTAAATAAAGCTCAAGTACCCTGCTACCACACTTTTACAATCCGCTGTTTGTCTCATCTCTGTGGGGAATTCTGTAACAACCTGTTTCTGAGGCGTAAAGCAGGCAAAGTGTTGGCACTCCACCATCAAAGTGGCTCTCTGTTAAACACGTTTTAATTTTAAAACAATTATTTCACATAGAAAACGACAAAACAAGGGACAAATGTTGACTGTCACAGTTCTGGGTGACAGTAATTACACAACTGAAAGCTTCTGCTCACTGATTTGAAGCGGTTGTAATGCTTTTCGGTGGCTCTGCTCCAGCTTGCTTAAGTCAAAATCCTCACTCTGCTCCACCTTGTAGAGTCAGTCACCTCCACGGCCAAAGTAATTACCTCCAATCCTGACCCATTGGTGTCAAAAAGATGAAAAAAAAAAGATTTTAATTTGTGATTTGAAGGGTTTTTTCACTTCCTTGTGAGATGTAATTGTTAACCTGGACTGTTTTTTTGTTTGTTCATCAGCATCTGATATGCCCCCACCCGCTAAAAAAAAAAAAAAAAGAAAGTTGTCTTAGGTTTACAGGAAAGTTGGTTCAGCAAGAAAACCAAAGATAAGGTGGATGTAGTATTTAATTAAGAAGGATGGAAGCCCTCCTGGTATCTGGATGCATACAGGCAGCACACAGCAATTGACCTTTGCAAGCATGTCAAGACTTTATCTTGCTCCCATCAGCCCCCTAGCCGTAGTTGTCAAGACAGTAAATAGCTGGGCTCTCTCACAGCCTTTTGATTTCAAGAAACGAAGTATTTACAAGTGTTTGCTTGTGTTGTTTGACAAAGTGAGGTTCTTGCCTCTGTATTTTTTAGTTTTGCTGCAAAGACTTCAGAATTCATAAATACAAAGTACTAAGTTTTAAGACTGTTGTTTTTATGACTGTTAACATCTGTTTTTTTTTATATAAGCTTATTTTTGTGATTTCATAATCACTTGATGGGTTTGTAAAATAAAAAATAAAAAATAAAATAAAAAAATTTAAATATTTTCAATTTAGACATTCACCAGAAACCTAAAGATTAACTTTAAAACACACAGCAGCTTTGGAAGATGGTCCATCATTTAGTTAAAATGATCCTGTCATTTTGGTTATACAGATAAATGTGGGTGTGTGATCATTTTATGTTACCATATCAAATGTTTTTGACTGGAATTGAAAAAAGACAGCTACAATTCAAGTATGAGATTCTTACTTGAGTCAACAGTGCCATCTTTAGGTTTCAGATTGAATTACATTTATTTATTTATTCTAATTTTTGGGTTGTTTTGGATTTCTGCAAAGAAAAATAATGATGCATTTGGATAAACTTGAAAAGGCACTCATTAAAAATAAGTACAGTAATGCGAAACAAAGATTTGTACTTGTTTAACTTTGGCTCATCACACAATTATAACTTTTTGATCAAACATGGTTACAGTAATTTGTCCTTCGTTCATTTTGCAAAGCCTTTAAAATCAGGCAAAAACTTTGTCTCACAATTTTTATTTTCCAAAGTTCCGCCACGAATTCAAGGTTGGAGTCTAAATCTGAGCCCTCTCATGAATGAGAAGCTGGACCATCTGCCAGTCAAAATCAAAAGCATCAGAAGCCATCTCTTTTGACAAAAATGGTCACAAAAAATGTGATGTTGTTTTTTTTTATCAAACCAACATTTTCTTTTTTTTTTTAACAGTCTCATTAGAGAAGGTCTTGAGATTAAATAGACCTAAAAAAGAGCTATACAATTGATGGGCTCCTTTTTCATAAAATAAAAATAAAAAATTGTCCTTCAGAGTAGGTCATGAAAAGAAGAACACATCCAGCTTTGACACCACAAAACACATTTAAACATATTTGCTAACTATTATGTTTTTGATTTTTGTTTTCTCTTAAATATTAATAATTTCATGAGATTTGGAGCCAGGACTCTTCCACCACCAGGGGTCATCAGAATATTTCCAAAACAATATTTAGGCTTTGCAAAAATGTGCTTTTTATTTCATTGACTAAAAATAATGAGTGACTTCAATCAGCACACGTCATAGCATAAAAGGGGTGATATTCTTAGAGTGCTTCCTTCTTGCAATTTGTGCAAAAATGATTCCTAACCATCCAAAGATGTGAAATGTCAGCATCTGAACAGAAACTGAAATGACAAAATATGCATAAAATTGCGGTTTGCATGTTGTGTCTGGTAGCAGCAGCAAATGTGCCAGCAGGTTCTCTCAGGAGCTGCAACCATGTGAAATATTGCGAAAATATGGTGTGTGTGTGTGTGTCTTTTAATAATGGTGCTGACTTCCACAGAAGCAGCTGCCCTTGGCACTAAGGGATCCATGTGGATGCTGTGAGATGTCATCGATGATGGCTGACAACATATATATATATTTTTTTCCACACCTCCTCAAGGGAGGCTGCAATTCCCCCCTCTCTGGAGGTGTGTGCACGGACTGGTTGTTAAAGGCTCCTGTGTCTATACATACTTTCCATGCCCTGTTCTTTATTACAGCAGCCATTTAGCAACCCATTCAGTTAATTATCTAATGATGATGCGGCGTGTCAGGCTGGCTGTAACACCGTGCCCTTGAAACCCACGATTAATTGTCACAAACGCCGGCGTGGCCTTTTCAAGTTTCATCTGACCAAAAGGCCTTCCAACAACCTGAATGATCATTTATGTAATTTGTTCTCACCATGATTGACTAAATTGCCTCCGAGGTGGACTGGTGTTAAACCTGTTAAATATCCTGCATGTACCTAAATTGCTTATAATCACTAACAGGTTCATCATTATTCTATTACTTTATTTTAAAAGCACAAAACGATCTGTTCGCTTTTTTTTTTTTTTTATTTATAGATAAAATCGTCTGTTAAGTGTTTGAATTTTTGTCCAGTTGTACAACTTTACTAAATTGTTGGAAAATGCAGACAAGTTGGTGGCCCTGAAAAACCCAAATAAAATCATTTTTCAAGTGTGGAATGCAGATGAAATGAGTTCTTAAAAGTCTGATAAGTAAGTCGGTGAAGTTCCAATAGATTTAAAGACCAGCTCTGATGAAAATAATGTTTTGTCAGGGTTTTTAACAAGTTCATGTAGCATTTTTCTGTTAGCGGAGGACATATAAAAAAACAATACTTAAAATTACATTTCTGAGAATTTCTTTATTAAAATAGCTGTGAATCAGGAGCATTCAATGAATGCAGTTTCAATGCTTATTTGTTACATAAAAAAACACATTGGGAGGATCATGAGCTTCCTGCTCCGCTCCATTCAGATGCATCCACTTGTTGACAACTATTTCCATATGTTTTCGTTTTCCTTAGCCGAGATGGTATCTGGCTCAAAACTGTATTGGTCGCCTGTTTTGTTGCATGGCAATGTTAGGTTAGACATGAAAGCTAGCAAGAGAGCAGGTAAACAGCATTGGCTGTATATGAAAAGTGGACTGAGTGACCCTTGCCCCCCCTGATGTCACAAATAAGAAGTACCAGCTGGCTCCAAGTAGCCAAAATCCCATAGACTGCTATGAAGAATGAACAGCTATTAGTCAGCCATTCTTTTTGTCAGAATAATTATTCTTGGTCTGCTACCTTTTCATTGACATGTTCTTGTTAATCTTATTTTTTTTTCACAAAACTTTTATTTATTTATCGCAGATTATTCAACTCATAAACTGACCAATCAGATCCCTCGGTAAAAGCTTGGGGTGCCTGCTGGCCCCCATCTTGAATGTTTGACTGGCAGATTCTCCACTGCCTGCTTTTAGTGGACAGGGTGTGGACAAGCTCACTCCTGATCGGCGACTGTAGTTGCTATAGAAACGTTGACTCAGATGGACTCGGACCGATCACTTTTGACTGGCTCCAGCACAACAATTGCCGAAAAATGGCAACTGAAGGTTGGAGGTAAGGCATTTTCTATGGGTGACGTCACACTTACTCAGTCCAATTCTCTTATCCAGTCAATGGTAAACAGAGAGCTCTCAGCAATGGGGAGGGAAAGTGAGGTGGGGTTGCTCTGTGCCCACAACTAAATTTCTGATGAACTACTGCTGGCCTGCAGAAACTACTTCCTAGTTAGATTTTTTTTTTTTATTTTGGCTAAAAATCTTCATAATTAAAAGACCACTGGGAACACTTTTAAAATTGCTCAAAATATGATTGGAATGGGAATTCAAGAATTTAAATCTTTAAATCATTCTAGCAACATAGTTACAGCTTTTCTGCTGGAAAGTAACAGTGGTTAAAACTGGGATGCCCAGTTCTTGTGTTCCAGCTGGACACAGATGACAAAGTGAGATGTGCTATCTTTATAGAACACAAATCAGAAGAGCTACCCATCATCCTCTGTGGCAGAGCTGCAGCTCCATTTGTGTATTTGCGACCTTGGAACAGATAATTGTTAGTCATCATCATTTTCTCACAGTCAGTTGTTGGGATGATTCTCTTTTGTGTGTGTGTGTGTGTGTCTATATGTGTGCACTAGTGCGTTTGCGTATGTTTGTGTTTGTGCAGCTTTCTGCTCCCAGTTGGACAAGATTATGTTCAGTGTCGTGGAAGAATTGGAGAGATATTAAATGAGGCTGATACCAAGCATTGTCTGCGTGTACACCACACTCCCTCTGCACACTGTGGCCGTGGATGAAGACGAATTATTACACTGACAGAGATGCAAAACTGCAGCAATATAAACAAAATGCAAATACGCAACACACAAAAAAGTCAAATCTAATTTGGAATGAATATTAAACGAACATGGTTGTGATGATAGCTATTTTAGTGCAATAAGAAACAAGCCAGTGGCAAAATGTGTTTATCATGCTGCAGCAAACATAAATGCTAAATTATGAGCTATTATGATGAGCTTTAGTTAAAGCTGAATCAAATATGAGGCCCAATGTGGGAAACAAAACGTCTGAGAAAACAGTAGAACAAATGGGCTGCATGCTCACTCAAGGCAGTCTTCATATTCTTTAATACGAGCCACAGGCAGTCGCTGACGATGTGCCTCCTCTCCTCCCATGTGAGCTAGAGCCAAGTGGAGAGGATGATGGATATAGCTCCATGAGGACACAGCGGTATGCAACAATACTTGACATGTTTCTACATGAGTGCCAACGCATCAGGCTTTTAAAGGGCATAATGGGGATCCTTTTTTCTTTACCTTTTACCTCACTGCCTTGCTAACACAGCATTAAGTATGCAACACGTGCCACCAGTTCAGATCAGATAAATTTAATTGAGATGGCTGAATAATTCCGTCTGATTATGTGTTTGCGTGAGAGCCCAGTTCTGTTTGGCTCTGGTGATCAGCAGGACATGAGTCACACCTTGTGACTCATAGCTTCAGTGTAAACAAACAGTTTAAAGTCTTTTAAAATCCCTTTTTTTAACTCTTAGTTATCACTTCAGGCAGCCATTGTAACCCTGGAAACCCCAGACCCCCCGAGTGTCATGTGGAATATTGTTAACAATCTGATGAGTGATGTTCTTGCAGGGAGATGCAGAGCACCTTACACACTCTGGGTTTTTTTAACCGGACAAAAATAGCTGGGAAGTAACTGAGTGATGTTATTCATCCAGGTGAGAGGAAAAGCTGTGATTTCTTTTTTTTTTTTTCTCAGAAACCAGAAAGGAATCGGATGCAACTTGATATCGAGTGGGATCATTTTATTTATCGCCTGTGTAAGAGTTCATCCATCCCTGGAAATCATTGATATTTTGTGACACCTTGTTTTTAGGTCAACTTTTTTTTTTCCTGTTTCGTGGGGTGGGGGGTGGGGGGGTGTCTCGGCGTGATGCTCCAATGAGCTGACTCTTTGCGCATGAAATGACTTGACATCCTCCCGACTGCCGACGGACGGAGGAAGGAGGGGAGACAGAGAGAGAGGGAGAAAAGCAACTTTGTTAGCAGGCATAGCCGCGTCTCCTCCGGCGCAGCCTGGTGAAAGAGAAGCGTTTGGCAGTTATGGTTCATCAGCACTTCTTTCATCCTCCTCTGTGCGTCCGCGGCGGCAGAGACGCACAATAGATCCCCTTTTGTTTATTATTAAAGGATCAATTTACAAAGAAGAAGAGGAGAAAAACGCACATCTTCATCAGCCAGTGCGAGGTATGTCTTTCCATCTGGAGTTGGACAGGAATTGGCCAGGCTGTCTCATCTCTGGAGGGGTTTGTGCTGTGATGCAGAATTCCGGTTAACCTTATGTAATTTTGCCTCACATCCAAACCATGTTTTCTTCATGACATTTTAGCGAGTAAATGTGGATTTTCCTCAGAGGAGTCAGAGCTTTGTCTGCTCTAGCCTCCCTTCCGACCTTGCATTTTGAGTTTTTTTTTTTTTTTTGTCCTGCTTTGTTGGAGCTGCTGTAAACCAGCAGAGTGAAGTTTCCCTCGGGAAAAATGAAGTTTCTTCTATAGAAGTTCTCCTGTCTGTTTTACATGTATTTGTTTCCTTCTAGAAGACATTGAGGAAACCTTAGCAGGACCGTGACCACCACTTGCAGGAAAATGCGGCTTTGGATTCAATATATTTTGCTGAGTGCAACATCCGTGTGCTTTGTTGAGATGTCCGGCCTCTATGGACAATTATGTGAGGAACTGTGTGCATGCGAGGAGCGAGAGGGGATTCTTACGGTGAGCTGTGAAAACAGAGGAATTGCAAGTCTGTCAGACATAAGCCCAGTGCACTTCCCTCAATATCATCTGCTCCTCACTGGAAATCTTTTTAAGAAGCTGTCAGCCGATGATTTTGTTGAGTACAAAGGACTTACAATATTACACTTGGGAAACAATGAAATATCTGATGTGGAAGCTGGAGCCTTTAACGGACTGTGGAGACTCAAACGATTACATCTGAACAATAACAAAATCGATGCCTTGAAGGAGGAGTTTTTCTTTGGCCTTGAAAGTTTGGAATATTTGCAAATCGACTATAACTACATCACTCATGTGGAGCCAAATGCCTTCAGCAGACTTCGACACTTGGAAGTCCTGATTCTGAATGACAATTTGATATCTAGTCTGCCTGTAAACCTTTTCCAGTATGTACCGTTGACTCATTTGGACTTGAGAGGGAATCAGCTCAAAGTGCTTCCCTATGCTGGTCTCCTGGAGCACATGAACAGTGTTGTGGAGTTACAGCTGGAGGAGAACCCGTGGAACTGCTCGTGTGAGCTGATAGCTCTCAAAACCTGGCTTGAGAGCATTCTGTACACAGCCTTAGTTGGTGATGTTGTTTGCGAGTTCCCCTTTCGGCTGCATGGAAGAGACCTCGGCGAGGTTTCAAAACAAGAGTTGTGCCCGAGGAGAGCCATCGCTGAATACGAGATGCCGCCTCTGCCACATCTGAGCACTGATGCATATCACAGGACGACGCCAGCTGCAGTTGCCGCCTCCTTCACCTCCTCTGGAGTGGCGAGATCCTCATCAAGACCCACCAAGGGACCTCGTCAGTCAGCCAAATTAAAATCAAGACCCACAGCACGTGCGCCCTCAAACAAACTGCAGAATTTTGGTCAAATCGTGTCTTATCAGACCAAATCTCCTGTGCCTTTAGATTGTCCGGCCGCCTGTACCTGCAATCTGCAAATCTCAGACCTCGGCCTGAATGTGAACTGCCAGGAGCGAAAAATTGAACAAATTTCTGATTTAAATTCTAAACCATACAATCCCAAAAAGATGTATCTCACCGGTAATTATATAACTGTGGTGCAAAGATCAGATTTTACTGAAGCAACTGGACTGGATTTGCTTCATCTAGGTAACAACCGGATAGCTTGTGTGCATGACAGAGCTTTTGGTGATTTGACAAATCTACGTAGACTGTACCTGAATGGGAATTTGATAGACCGCCTGACATCTGAAATGTTTTATGGTCTAGAGAGTTTACAGTTCCTGTACTTAGAATACAACGTCATTAAAGAGGTTGCTGCTGACACTTTCCAGCACGTACCCAAGCTTCAGCTCCTCTTTTTGAACAACAACCTCTTGAAAACTTTACCAGAGGGGACCTTTAACGGCTTGATATTGGCCAGATTAAATCTGCGCAGCAACCATCTGCGGTATCTACCGGTGAGTGGTGTGCTCGATCAGCTTACAGCCCTTGTCCAAGTTGATTTGTATGAAAACCCTTGGGACTGCGCTTGCAGTATATTGGACCTGAAGGTGTGGGTGGAGCAACTTAGCATGGGCACAGTTGTTAACAATGTCATCTGTGGCTCCCCTAAGAGGCTAGCTGGGGAGGATATGAGATACATTAAGTCAACTAATTTCTGCCCTAATAACTCTGATATACTTGCTTCCATGATTCCACCCACTGAGGAGTTTTTTCCAGGCAGCACCATCACTATAGAAACATCCCTGGACTCCAACAACCATTACAGCACCATTCCATTATCCGTGATGATTCTTGCCCTTCTCCTCATCTTCATTTTGTCAGTTTTTGTGGCAGCAGGATTGTTTGTGGCCACGAAAAAGAGACGCCAAAAGACCCAAAATGAACAGAATAACTCTGTGAACGCGTGCATTAGCTCCCTCAATATGGAATACGGTCTTTATAAAAAAGGATCGATTCCCAAAGTCAGGACATCGGCTGGACATGTGTACGAGTACATCCCTGCTCCTACAGAATCCTCGAGCAGACTTACTGCCCACAGCCCAACCAACAGCAAATCGGTTGATGGCTTTAGAGACTTTGACGAGTTGAGCGGTCCCTTTCTGGGTACCTCTGATGAAGAGGCAGCCAGTAATGTGATAAGTTCAGAATACAGCGCCGCCACTCCAGAGCCTCTCAACAAACCTTCAACACCTCGTCAAGAGGACCCGTGCTGCTACAGGGACACACTTGAGCCTGACAAGAACAGATGCTACAGCGATACGTTGCCTTGCAGGCATGGAGCGCATTTGTCAAACAGGTATACCTCAGATTTTGATGCGAGACATCAATATCCAGACAGAATACAGCAGACAATATTATATTGTACAGCACCTAGTACTGTTCACGTGGACCCAAACAGGAGCGAATATTGGGAACTGAAAGCCAAGCTTCACATCGATCCCGATTACCTGGAGGTTCTGGAGAAACGAACTACTTTTACACAGTTTTGAAGGATTTCCAGTCCCTAAGTGGGTAGAAGGGATACTTTTTTCCATCGGATTTATTTTTATTTGAAACTGTAAATGTAAAACAGAAAAAAAAACTAGTCTTTATGTGAGTATGCACTTCTGTATGGAAAACACATTTAAAGCATACTTAACAGAAGTGATACAGGGATGCACGACCCACTTTTTCAAGCATCACTTTACACTTTATCCCTGTGTGATTTAACTGTCCCGTTTAAATGTGTAAATATTAACAGGGCTATAATGACTCATCCTATTGTCGAGTTTTCTCCCAGAGCTGAATCATTGACAGTAATGTGAGAATGATCTCGAACTCTCAAGTTAGCTGCATTTCATGAGCGTTAACAAACCATGTCGACGATATCCTCTCGCCCACAAATAATCCCTTTTTCCTGACAAAGATACACAATGTGCTGCCAGTTCTGTCCAGTCAAATTCAAGCAAAAAGAAGCCTAAAGAGGAGATAAAATCAAGTTTGGTGGAATTATTTTTAACTGTGGCTGAGGCTGCCCGTCACTTTGGTGAAGAGGAGCTGCGCAACCTTGACATTTGTCAAAAAATTGTTCTCCAACAAAACAAATAGAGATGAGCACATTCATGTAGACAGTTCATGTTGGAAGCTTCAAGGATTCTTCTACTGTGACAAGACTGTTATTCTCATCCTCCTGTAACAGCAAAATACCTTTCACCATCTAGGCAAAATAATTATTCAGAGCTTCTCAAAAGAAAAACTAACTTATACATTTTAATGTGGTTTAAGTGAGTGAAAGTTACTTTTATTCATAGTTGAAATTAATTTGAATCATTTAAAAATCCAGCCAGGGGTATTTTGCATACATTAATCAAGAGCTTATAGTTTAAACATTGACTGAAGCCCTTCCAGCCTCCTGCAACCCTGAACAGACTGAAAGTGGAATAGAAAATTTATGGATGGATGTCTTTCAGTTTTGTTCTATTATTGCACAAACACAGTTTACATGAGTTTGAATCCCACAGGGGGCTGTTTAATTTCCATTGTCCTTTACATAATTTATTAATGCAATTTTATGTTGAGTTGTAATCTACTTATGAAGCTACTGATTAAAAGTAGTTCCTTGGGCTATGACAGCTTTCATAGTTGAATACACAGAATTTTTAAAAAGTACCAGATTTGTTTAAGATGTTTTTTTTACCTCTATTCACGCTGAATCGCAAGAGTATTGCATGGACTTCTGACGTCATTTGGACTAATTCTTTTGGGCTCTCAAACGTCTGGTGGAACACTTGTAGCATCAATCCCTGCAATGACAGACTATTTTTTGTCTCTGGTCAAACAACTATCTTCTTAGCTCTCCAGCCTCTAACACAAGTTTTATCTTCCATTGTTCATGCAAAAACTAAGTTTGAAATTGTTCAAAGCTGGTTTGGAAAACTTTAAAGAACTTTTAACAGGTTTTCAAAATTCTAGCAGTTTGATAAGTAGTTACTGAAATTTTAAAACAAGCTCCGTTTGTTAAAACACTTCACAAACCTTTTTGGTCCAGTACTCAACCCTCGTCAAGGACATGGTTGGCCTTTCTTGATATTTGGAAACTCCCCATCCTTAACTACGGTGACCCTGAAGTCCAAATCACATAAACAAATCCCTTCAAAAACGTATTGAAAATCATGACAGGTAAAAAAGCAAAACAAAAAAATAAAACATTACATTTTAGAAATCAAAGCAAAATTCCAGAAGTCAAAGGTAAGAAAAAAGAAAAATCATTTCAGATCATTTCTTAAGAATTTTTTCGGATTTCTGAAATGTTTGGTTTCTTTTTTTCTTTTTCTTTTTTATTTATTTATTTTTTTATTATTGTTGGATTAACGGTTTCTAGAATTTGGTTTTGTTTTATTTATTTATTCTTTTTCGTGTGATTGCTTGTTTGATTTTAATTTATGTTGTGATTTTAAATATGTTTTTGCGTTGTGATGTGTACTTCAGGGCCGTTGTACTTGTCAAACTGAGTGGTTTAATACCAGAAGCCTGAAATATTTGACACAAACAAAAACTATCAAAATGTCTAAATGTTAACATTAACTAAGGGATGAAAATTCACACTTGTCTTCCTCTCTTATGTTCATTCACATGCTAAGTGGGAAAGAAAATCTAATTAATCCTTTAATAGCAGTTATCTAGAGAACTTTACAGTGCAAATACTGTTCTTTGTGGTTATATACTAAGCCCTTGGTGTTAAAAAACTAGTAATCCACCTCTGCTGCAAGAATGGAGTGAAGCACAAACATTTGCAGGTGTGTTTTTGTTGCTTCTCCCCATTATCTTCAGCGCCAGGGACTGCCATTTTGTTAAGTCATCTGTCTTATTTAAAAAAATGAAAAACAGGAATCATTACATTTCTTCATGTCAGCTCTGCAAAAAAAAAGTTAAATATGCCTCTGAGTGTCAGGAGAAAAAAAATTCAACAGAAAGTTTGGATTCATGCTGATGAGAGCCAACTTGAAATTATTTTTTGTGTCAAACAGTTCAGTTTAAAAGTAAAGTATGTCAGCAGGAAGTCTGTTTGCATGCTGGGATGATGGGGGGTGTTTTGCTGAGAGGGGGTAGACTTGTCAGCCAGTTGAGCGGGAATAAAATATGTGATAACAATTGTGATGTCCAATTGACAATGTCCAACAAAAACTAACTAAAAACTGCCTTTTTTCTTTAATTTAACAAAAATGCTTTCAAAGACCAAATTTTGGTAGATCCTGAAGCAAAGAACTGTATAATAATTCATGCAAACTTCTGCAACCTTACAATGTTTTTTTTTAGGTAAACAGGATGCTGTTTCTGTGTATTTGCTCAAAAATGTCATTAAATTAATAAAACAAGGCAGACTATTAGATTCAGCCTGATTTTTACAAATTAAATAGTATTTGATTGTTTTTTTAGTCTACCATTAAAATTAAAGCTGTGAAGAAAGCTTTAGAAAAATATCCACATCCTAATCAAGCTATTAAGATTCTAAAACCTCAAGTGTGTTTTGCATTTGAATTTAGAACAAAACGGATTCTGGATCATTGCTTCTTTCAGCCGTTAAAGTAGCAGAAGGACTCTTCTGTTAATAACATTTACTGCTTTTGCTCTCTATGCATAAAAAGAAAATAGCAGCAAAAAAAAGCATTTGTTGATTTGTTTGAACATTTACCAGAATAGTGGCGTTTGATGCATCAGGCTGAAAGCGGGTTGATTTCTACACTTGATTTGATCTGCTGCTCATATGTGCATCTTATGAAAACCACAGCGCTGACATGTCATCAAAGACACCCTATTCCATTTTCTGTTTAAAGTCCACTGGAGAGTCTTTTAAAATTTCTGGGCCTCAGGATTTTGTCAACTTATAATAGATAATTTAGTATTTTTGTAAAATTAATGAAGATGGCAAGTCTTTTTTTAATGAAAATTCTTTTTACTACCAACATCTGCTGGTTGACAATTATGTCACATTTTTAGAATGCTCTGTGTGTTCTTAGAGCCATAAAAAAGGTCTGGTAAATTCCTACATGTATGTGTTTTTTTTTATAGGTTTTGCACTTAATATTAGCTTAAAAAAGACAATCTGCTGCTTTGCCACCTAAATACCAGCTTTAGTCCCTATAAATGACACCATGTCATCCACTACACTATGATTGTCTAATCAGAAGTGTTTTTAGGCAGATTGGGAGGTGATCAGACAGAAAATACTATTTTTCTCCCTGTTATTGTCTTATGTTTCAAGGGGTCGACTAAAAAGCAGGCAATCTACTAAAATCCGCAATTTCTGTCATATTATGCAGTAATCGTTGGATAATGTACTACAATTTACAAAGATCTGCAAGAGCTTATGTCTATTAGGCTGACAAGCACAATAAATGAGTGCAGCGGGAAAGATGAGAGCAACGGGAAAGATGAGAGTTTCTTTTTATACATAAAAATATTATTATACTGTCAAAGGAATTAAGTGCATCAACTAATCATTCACATCCATTTGTGGGTCAATAGTGACTTTAAACACAGAGTGTGTTGCAGTATTATGCACATACCGTGTCATCTTAACTCAACTAATTGGAGAATGTGGTGTATCTGGAGCCTGTTCGCATGTCACCAAGTATTACACTGCAGCATTAGTCATGTTGCTTCTGAAGACAAAGTCCTGGTTTTGTTACCTTTAACATGTTCAGAATAATTTTTGTGATGACTTGACCCGTTCAAGCTGTGTGCAAATGCATCGCAACAAAACGGGGATGCAAGATGTCTAGTTACACAGCTTTGATGCTAACCTGTGTGTTCCTATGAAGTTTGTGGTGGAGAACACAGTAAAAGTGTAAGCTGATGATGCACCTGCCATACTCATCTATTGAACAGGGGGCTGGCATGCGTTGGCAAAATCAGACTTGATTTTTTTCTGCTGTTTTTATACAATAATAATGAATCCAGGAAAACTCAGAAAAATGTTGTTCTCTTTTGTTGATGTCTCTTTAAATTGGTAGAATCTTGCAAGTGCAACCATGTAATCAAAAGTCTGTGAGAAGTATTTACTGTACATAATGAATATTTGCAACTTTTTTTTTCATTCATGCTTTTATCACTGACCAAACTTGTTACTTCCTTCAAACAAAACAATTCAACAATGTTGCAGGAAAGATGTAAATTTGGTGTCTTACTTTTGTCTCATCTTACACCTTTGCTTGATTTTCATAAGAAACAATCATTTGTCAGCCTCTGATTTGTAAATGAAACATTCCATCTATCCTCCTTGTAAATTTGCACCATCTTTGAAAAGGAAAAAATCTGATCTCTTATTGCAAACGCACAGTACAACTAGGAATACGTGGGATAAATATATCTGCAATGTGATGTTTACTTAGTTGTTAGCTAATGAATAAAAGATAGCATCCATTGTACAAGCTGTTGTATTTTCTTCCTCTCCTCTCTCAGCCATGTTTATGTGCTACAAATGTCACGGTGCAGAGAAGGGACTGGTTGGAAAATGCTGTTCCATCCCACTGACATTTTTCTAAAAAACTTGCAAATTAAATCTTCTATTTATTTGAGAATTAAAGCAGATAAGAGTCATTTTTTTTTGTTTTCACAAACTAAAGAAGTGACCAACAGGATTGACTCTAAAGATCAATTACATCTAAATAAATAGGATGCCTACGTGGCGCCCCAGGTGTTTGAGCAGCTGCAAAGGCAGTAGCTTTGCAGGAAGGCAGGCGTTGAGTGGCTCTCTGAAAGGGAGTTTCTCACACCTTTGTGAATCCCAAATGTTTAGTTGTGTTTGTTCACTCTGATGTATAAGACATGACCTTCTTGTGGTTGTGTAGAATGAACACATGTGCGTGCAGATGCCCCGAGAAAGTGCATCCTCAGAAATAGCATTCTAGAGGCTTGGTATCCATGGAAACGTCCAATTACCTGACACACATAAAACAAAATATGTAAAGCAATTGCATGCCGGGGCAGAGTTGGAAAGCATATGTGACAACATTTGCTCGGGATGCATTTGTTTTCTATATTTTTCTTTCCGGGTAGTCAAAAAATGTGTAGATAAGACAAGAGTTTAGATTTCTCCCTGGAAATATTGCCACATTTCATCCTGAAACTGTACTTTTGCTAAGGCTGCAAACCATTGATCGCCTTTGACTGAGGCGGTTTGTCAGACGGATGGTGTTGTGTATCTTCTCGAAGATCACGGTTTTCCTGAGAAAGGAAAATTAGGGCAGATCTGCATTATGTAAGCTTGAGGAGATTTTTCCGGCAGTGTGAAGACAGGATATGACTGTAAGCGTTCACCAAAGGAAAAATGCTTACCATCCTCTATCAGGCAGAGCAACACTTCAGAGACAGGACTGGTTCAAAGCCACTTGACACTTGTGAAAATGAGCAAAAGAACCCTTCATTTATCAGGAGATTTTCAATAGGTATTCAAAAACTCTGTATCTTTCCCCAAAGGTTTTTTTCAGTCTTGCGTGTCCCTGTGCCGCAGCACCGCATTTATCTTTTGTCTTTGTATGTGTGTGTGTTTTTATTTGAAAATGTGAGTCTGGGCGCATACATTATTGACTCAGAGTGTATTTGTGCTCGCCTCTAGGACTTCAACCAAACAACACGGCAATACCTTTATCCTATCTATTCATTTTTTAACGTTTTTATTCCAAAAGCCCTCTACACAGCTCACCACGACACTAAAAGTCTTAAGAAATAATTGATGTGCCGCATCTTGGCCATAAACTGTCATTTATCTGTGTACAGTTTGGTGGTAAATAATGCATTGCAAGGTAATGCCCATTGTGTCAAACTGCTTCAAGAAGAAAATGACAAACTGCTGGGGAGGGCTGGTATTTACCAAGATTGACTGGGATTTAGTTGCGCTAAATTGTGTCAACTCTATTTGCAACAACTGAAACAGTATGTGCGAGACACACTAATATTTATGAGGGTTTATCCAGGCTTATGACTGCCAACCTGAGAAAAGTGACAAAATCCTCTCTCATCCTCCCATTTATGGTTTTCACACTTTAACACCAGAAAGCCATTTCACATCAGGAAAAGAGAAAAGCTTAAGCAACCAGCAGAATAAAATGCTGTGTTTTGAATGCGGCAAATTGATGTTTGTAAGAGGCTTTTGTCGCTCTAGAGTGCTCCATATGACAATGTCTCCCAATGACATGCTTAGTATCATTTTTCTAAGGTTCCCTGTCATTGCCAAGAGAATAAAACTAGGCTCTTTAAAGACCCACTCCAATGAAAGTTGAGTCTTTAACATGTTCTTTTTCTCATAAAGGACACAATTAAGCAAAAATTTGGACTTCTGAGTATTTCTTTATTTTGATGCATCCACTTGTAGAGAAATGGATCCATGTTCGTCTTTGTTTTCCTCGTCTGATATGGCATCTGGCTCACAAATGTACGGCTAGATAGCTTTGATTTTGCACCACTTGTTAGCTTGGGGTTATGAGGGGCTGTGAGCTAGCAGGAAAGGGATGATGGGAAATGAGCGCAGGCTTACTCCACACTACAACTCACAGGCACATTTCTGATGAACTACAGCTGCTCTGCAGGAGCTATGTCCAAGAAAACAACTTATTTTTGGCTGAAAATGTCATAATCATTATTAAAAGCCCACTGGGGATGCTTTTACAAAAGATCAAATAATGATTGGAGTGGGACTTTAATTCAAAATGTGTTTTCTTTTTTTCTCTGTTGCTTCTTGCATTAACTTCTGCAGCTGCATTTAACTTGTTTAGTAAAAAGAACGCCTTTTCCTCAGGGCTCGCCATCCCAACGGGGTGCGTTGTTCTGTGTCTCTTGGCCTTAACAGGCACTGGAACTGCTAGATTGACAAGCTTGTTGGTTAGTATTTTACAGTGAGAGCAAACAGGCCTAGATGGACAACATGTAACAACAAATAACTGATGAAGTATTCATACAAAACAAAACTAAAAACAACCTAAACCTTTACCCCTTGATTCTGTCTGTTTGTTTGTCTCATGGTGGATTTATTTAGAGAAACAGCACACCAGCATGAACAGCATCTCCCACTGATTTGAAAAAGATGTGACCTGAAAGGGCTGTTTTTTTTTTTCTCATTCTGCTGAAAGAGAAAAGAGACACAAAATCCCACAATGGAAAATGCAGCCATGCTTGAACAACAATGCCACGTTCAAGATCAGAGACAGTTTCACACGCGCAAGCTGCTGTACAGTAGCAATGCCAGCTCATCATTAGAATAAAACTGTGTGCCAGCATTACAAAATTCTGAATGCAGTCTTGCATTATTGTATATTTCTTTGGGACACAATGCCATAATTAAGACTAAGATAAACCCAACTTGGCTGTGAAGTCGCCTGAATGAAGTGCCATGATGTGTGAGTGGACTACCGCAGATTATCCTTGTGGGGCAGCAGCCGGAATTTAAACGCAGCCACTGCTTCACTTCACACGTCCTTCTTCTCCTTCCACACCATTTCACGAAGTCACAACTAAAGTTAGAAGGAATTATGTTCTATGAGTATTCAAATTTCCATTTTGACTTATTTAAATTGTCATTGTACATTTTTTCTATAACAAAAATGACAGTTGTGCTAGTGGTGTGCAGGCATTAATAATAATAATAAAGAACTCTAATAAAAACGGAATGCTTTTCTTGATATTGTACATTTTGTTGTAAATATAAGAGAGCAAAAACATGGACGACAGATTGAACAGATTACACAGAGATTTTAAGTTGGAACCATGTACTGTTGAAGCAGAAAACAGTGTCTTTTATCTGAGAACCATTTAAAGCTTGAGTGCATCTGGAGAAATAAAGGCTCTGTGGGAGAAACTGTTTGTGATAGTTTTTTGTTGGAGCTGAAACGGTATGAAATGTTAATCATCGCTATGTCTTCTTTTTTCTTTTTGCATTTAAGTACAAAAATAGATTTTTCACAAATTCATGATTCATTTCTTTAAAAGTGCCAATAATACAATGAAATGAAAAAAACCTTTAGCTCTGTGATTACAGAAAAGCTAAATATACTCAAATAATATTGCTTATGTAAAGGGTTGAATGGTTGATTACTTCAGATTACTGATGTATGGCAATACAAACTAGCTAAATATATAAAAATGAAAAATGAGGACAGAGAATTTAGAATTTGGAAGAAGTGGTATGAATGATAAAATATTAATTCTGAACCTTTGCAGGAAGGAAGGCATTCTAAAAGAAGGGGGAATGCAAGCACTTTCTGTTTGAGGCAAGTTTGAGAGTGAAAGTGTCCACAGCCAGGTTTACTCAACATTTAACTACTTTTACTTATTTTACAAGCAGGTTAGATCCAATGTAAAACTTTTGGTTCCAGATGTTGTTCCTACATGCAATTCAATGCTAATATTAATTCAGTTTCTGATCTGTACAAACAGAACATGAACAAAACCAAACTAAAGCACTCACACCTTACGAATAAGTCCAAGCCAATATTTACCTTTCGAGGCCCAACCCCTGTTCTATTTTCTCACTTCTTTTTTTATTGACTCCAAGATTTAAAAAAAAAAAGTTAAACAGCCAACTTAACTTGGTTTATAGTTCTTGGTTTATTGGTCCACATGAATGTTTTTGTTTCTTTTATTTTATTTTATTTTATTTTGCATGGAATCCATCTTTTGTATGGATTTTGTGTGGAATGAGAATCGAGGCAGACATCTGGAAATGTTTCTGAACCAAAGCCTACTTTGTAAGGCTAACACTAAGTCATTCAAAAAAAATACTTATTGACACCAACTTTGATGGAAGAAGAACATCAACTTTTCAATGAAGTCCTTGCTGTAGCATACAGAGCTCTTTTAAACAATGTTTCGTCCAACAATCAAACTGTAAAGCCGTTAAAGCAGACTCAACATTTCCAAGTCAAAGCAATAGTTATGCCTTTGATTGGCACAAATAGTAAAAAATCACTGACTTTCTAGTTTACAATTCAACACACAACCATGACATTCAGTCAACCAGAAATGAGTCAACAAAATCAACTTTTTTTCAGCTTTGATGCTCCCCTCAAGCACAAGGTTATTTGTCTAATTCAGTCCAGATCCTTCTAATAATACATTTACCAACTGTTAATAATAACAGAAATGCTGTAAGTGACGAACATTTTACAATTGTTGCTGTAATCCAGAGCATGGAATCAGGAGCTGTGGAGAGGAATGTATCCCTGCTTATTTATGTATATGTGAAATACTGCACTGAGGGGAGTTTTGTATAAAAATCATTGTTTGTTTTGTTTGAATGTTTAATTAGGGCATGAGTTGTTTAATCCTAAGATGACTTCATTGACTGTATTTTATCAACTGTATGACATGTCTAAGTCACCTACATTAGTTCAGTCAGGGTCAAACATCAAGATGTGACAGAACTATAAATTGGCTTTTAACCCTTTTGCAGCTTTAGCTCAAGTGTTCACATTCTTTGGACTACAGTAACCCTTAAACTGTTCACGCAGTTAACCTAATTCCAGCAGGTTCTGAAGTGGAGAAAAAAGACTTTGTGTCTCATTATGCAACACTTTAAGTTAATAATGTGCAAATGCACTAAGACAGGCTGCTTTTCTCCACAACATAATCAACTGATTCATCGCGTAAATGGTCCAAGATTTACAGTATGTTAAAGAGTGTATATTATTTAGGTGTTGCTGGCGACATTGCCAGCATTGAAGGGTTAATCAGAGCTATAAGAACTGGAAGATGGTGCACAAAACAAACAAACAACAAAACACAAAGTAGAATTAAGTCGTTAAAGACCCACTCCAGTGAAAATGAGGCTTTTGGTGTTTTTATTATGGCATTTTTCTAATGATGGAGTACACTGGGCAGGCCACAGGCTCCCTGCTCCACTGCATTATGATGTCTCCACTTGTAGACGACTAGATCTATGTACGTCTTTGTTTTCCTCATCCCAACTGGCATCCGGCTTCAAACTGTACGGAGGGATATAAGTATCAATTTAAAAACTTGTCTTTTCTTCGGTTTAACGTTTAAAGACTCTGGTTTGGTCAAACTTGAATATTTGAATACAATAGGAAAGAGCTTGGTGGCAAATTCAGGGACGGTTTAAGCCTAACCTAAGCATAACTTTGGAAGCATAATTTAGTTGGAGGCATAGAAAGTTTCCGGGATTATCCTGAGTACTTGTGACAGGCTCAGGGAGAGCTGTGGTTCCTAAAAGCAGCTCTCCTTGTTCCTGCTTCTCCTCCCTGTGAGCTTCCTTGTGGGATTTACAACAAGCTGCAATGAATTCCGACAGATGGAGAGGTAGGGTGTTGGGCAACCATCTTTTGAACCCTTGGGAGTTTTGCTATACTCAAGCTGTCAAACAAATGACTTCATCCTGAGTTTCAGAAATGATAATATAATGAGATCCTAACTGGACTTCCAAAAATGGCTAGAGACACCAAAAATGTAAATGTAGTCATACTCCAGGATTGTTGCTGCTGTTGGGAGGTTCAGGAACACTCTTAATTAATTTTATTGTTGTGCTGTAGCAGCATCTTTATACCCTCCATGAATGCATCGCGGCAGCCAGGCCATCAGGAATTTCCATAAAATAAAGTAGTAAATAGGTCATGAATAACATTAGTATTCAAAAAGTTGCACTTCAAAGAGTTGTAACCCATGCCTCAGCATTAAATGCATTTGACCATTCATATATTTGCTTATTAACAACACAGAGAAGCATTATTTGCTGAGGGCTGTGTACCCTGTGTTGTTAGCATCAAAGCTTGTCTTTCAAGTGGCTGCTTTTCCTAAGTATCCAGCAGCTTGTTACCAACAAAAGCAGTTCAATGACCTTCGACATGAGCGTGTCAAGTCTGGAATTACTGATGAACCTCATGCCAATTTATGGAAGACATAACTTTAGTTCTTCCTTGCTGACTGGATAATTGACAAGCCATTGGTGGCTGACAGGCAAGATTTCCAAGATTTCCTAAGACACATGTCAAACCTGTCGAGCCAAATGCTGAAACACTTCAGCGCTTTTGACAAGGATTGTTTTACTTTTTATTAAAACAATAGCACGCCTTTGGAATAACTTGAAAGGTGTCATTATCACATAAACAGCTCAAGAAACACAAGCCTTAAAATCTGCCACTTTCTTTGTGAAGTTTTGACCTTCTTCCCAGATGAGCCCACAAGTCCGCATTTAGATTACCAGCTGTCAACAGTGATGTCTTAAAATGTTCTTCACAAATTTTTTAACAAAAAAAACAGAAAAAAATTAGAACAAAAGACTCATCTGCAGCACTCTCGAATCACAGCCAGAAGGCCCTGGTTTGAATCCCGGCTGGGTTTTTTGTGTTTGGACTTTGCATGTTCTCCTTGTGCATGCGTTGGTTTTTTCCCACCATCCAAACCATACTTCATAAGTTATTTTGATGTCTCTAAATTGTCCCTACCTACTCCCAACCTTGTTTGCAACATGTAAGAAAAAAACGATTGATGCTCCTAAAACAAATGTTACTTTGACCACGCTAACCCCCAACCTTGTTAATAGTATGTAAAATAACAGTCTGACTGCAAAAAAGTTAACCGCTTCAGTGTATTTATAATAAAACCAAAAATTGTTTGCAACTCCTAAAAAACAAACTGAAATTTAACAGAGACAAGTATTTCTCAGGGCTGCACGGTGGTGCAGTGGTTAGCGCTCTTGCCTCACGGCAAGAAGGTTCCTGGTTCAAGTTCTGGCTGGGGGACTTGAAACAGTGTCACTTGGGGACCTTTCTGTGTGCTTGTAGTGTGGAAAATGTGGTACATGTAATTAATACACTATATTACTAAAAGTTTTTGCTCACCCATCCAAATGATCAGAATCAGGTGTACTAATCACTTGGTCTGGCTACAGGTGTATCAAATCAGCACTCAGGCATGCGGGCAGTTTTCACAAACATTTGTCAAAGAATGGGCCGCCCTCAGGAACTCAGTGAATTCCTGGAGCTGTCATAGGATGCCACCTGTGCAACAAGCTACATAGACTAAAAGAGAGGCGTCTGCAGATGCTGAAGCGCACACTGCAAAGAAGTTTCCTGTTTCGATGCAGCAAATTCATTGTTTCTCATTTTCTTCTTCTCCTATACTAATTTTATCTTGGACATCTTCATCCTCACTTGCAATCTTCCTCTTGAACTATCTTCCCTGCAATGTTTTTTTTTCATAACTTTTTCAAATGGCTGATGTTCTCGCACATATTTACATGCAACCAGCACAAAAACTCATAGAAATTCATAAGTTGTTGCTGGTCGCACATATTAATAGCAGTTCTGTCAATCGATTTAAAAAATAAATCAGATTGTGACGCCCCTTAAGGAAGAAATGTGAAACATAAAGAAAAAAAAGAATGAAAACAAGGAGGGGTCAAATGTTTAACTAAGTATATTTTATACGACAATATGCAACTTTTGAGCAAAAAAAAAAAAAATGACAGAGAACATTTTTCCTTCATTTTTATTGTCTGAAATGTTTTAATTTGTAAAACGTCAACTCAACTATCCCAGAAATGCAATGTGTGCGCACAAAACACAGTAAGATAAGCAGAACTCTAAAGAACTGTAAGGACTTTTCTGTCTGCAGTATTGCTCCAAGAAAACAAAGATGGTGATATACAGCCAAAAGAAACAAACTTTGTGTTTCTGCACTTTAAATGGTCCAGGAATACTCAAATCTGATTGGCTGCTGTTTGTCTGAAATTAAACTGGAGTTAAAGCTCCAGTGTCAAAGAAATAAGGCAATTTTTGCACAAAGGCTACCTGGTTCAAACTAGACTAATGCTGAAATCCAACGATGCATCAAATTCGCGTCTGGTGCCTCTCTTTTGACGCGTGTCAAATTTACTGCTCAACAACTTGACGCCCCGGCCACGGAGCAACTGCTGACAAACTTCATTCGTTGAGCACATCATGGAAAACATGGATGATGTTAAACAAGTAGCTTGTGTTTATATGTTTTGTAGAGCTCTACAGAGGCGTCGGCAAGAATGTCGCTATGCCTGGGTACACCAGAGTCTCTCCATGTGCAGTGTGCCTCACTCCTGCAGCGGAGCTGCGCCTGACAGCCATTTTAAACGTTGCTTCCGTCTGTCTGTGGCATTACCTGTTTGAGCTCGAGCTTGCTTACCTCGAGCGGGGGAACATAAAAACAAAACTGGGGGATCTTTTGTTTCAATGAAAATAAGAAAAACATCATAAGCCCATGGAGCTTGGGGGACCGACCCCGCCATAACAGCCGCGGCTCTCCTCTCTGCTGGCCAGCATAGCGAGGATAGCTCGCAGCTAGTGGAGTTTCGTTGGCGGAGCCAGGCAGCAGAGCTCTGCCCCACTATGCGATGGCGATCGCTTGCTCTGCCGGACCCTGAGCAGCAGAGCTTGCTACGCTGTCCAGCGAGTGGCTGGCTAGTAAAGCGCACTCTTTCACTTCAGGTGGTCTGGTGACCTGTCCAGGGTGTATCCCGCCTTCGCCCAGCAGTAACCGGACAGTCTCCGGCAAACCCGCAGCCCCAGTGAGCTAAGAAAATGGATGAATATCGTCGGATGGCCAATTGAATTACTTTTTCTACTCTTTGATCTAGTCCCTGAAAACGTCACATGCACTGAGTTCCTGATTGCCGCGCCGCCTCAGAACGCATCTTCACATTGACTTAGCACTGAAACTTGACGCCCCCGCCACACGCCGGTGTGAATGCAGCATCAGAGTATTTGTTTCACTTTGTTTGAAAATTCCTCTGTGGTGTAATCACATGTGACCCCAATCTGCCCAAAAGGGTGTCTTGCAAGTGAACCCTGATGTGGTCCAATGACAAGGCAATCATAGAAACAAAAACAGTGAACTGCTCATCAAAGAGAGTTCTCCCAAATATTTGAGTCTTATAGCTCACAGTTGGTTTTCTTCTTATTGTTCTTTGTCTTTTCCCAGGGAATGCTCCATTTGGGAAATTCTACTGCCATAGAAGCATCTGTTGAACATTTTTTAGCAGTTCAGTCTGTTCTCAAGGGTACATTTGGATTCCCAGTCAAATCAAACCCAATCTGCTGCAACAAACTGTTGAGAAAAACTAACTATGGCTTAAACACATTGCTGTCCATTATGTGCCTGATTTATTTGGGTTCTTGCCAGCTCTCTACTTAAAACTAAATGTCACATTTATGATCCTTGGACTGGAATCATCTTTTTTTTCATTATGTTATTGACCCTCCTTAGCAGCTGTTCCTGCATCATTTATACAAGTAGGACTTCTTCCAAAGAAACATTTTATACATTATTTTAATACAAATACACATTTTCCTTTTACGGTTTCTTGCTAGGATTTTTCTTCCCCAAAAAAGCTGTGCTCATAAAAGAAATATTGGAACAGTTTCCATCTCTAATGAATAAGCAGATTCATGTAGTAAAAATAAACAAACAAAACAATTTCATAGCTGACACGCTTTTTAAATTGAAACTAAATTAGTTTTGTTTTCTTAAGTGAAAGAAAAAAATATAATCATTTTGTTATGAGAAAATAGGTTAATGAAAATAAACACCTTGAGGTTTTTATTTCCAAAAGAAACCTCCCTGTGTAAACTGTAAGAAACCACAAGAAATTACAGTCCAAGCTGAGGGGAACCAATTATTTAGTGTGAGTGATTGTATAAAATGAGAAAAGAAATGAATTTTCTTTTTAATCAAACGCATTAAAAATATTTCACTGCTTTACAAGAAACGTGGACTCTAATAATGAGGAATTTAGCTCATTTATTAAAGCGTGTCCTCATTATAGTATGAGCTGCCATTTTTCAGAGGTCAGTGAACAGAAGGACATCGCTAAAACTTTCAACTGCTAATCCTATGTCTTTTTCTTGAAGACATTCAAGTTTTGCTTCTTTTTTTTTTTTTTCCTGTCCGATGCCGCTGGTTTAGTTGTTGTCCAGAAGAGATCAGACTGTGTTCTTTCCCTCCTCCTGCTTGCCTCCTGTCTCTTAGCAATGGATTTGGGTCATCCGGCGTCAGATCCAGCAGCTCAGGTGACTATAAACCTGGCACTATCACACAAAAAAGCTGTTTTCACATGAATAATACATGTAAGCTTTGAAATACTGTGGTATCCCAAAAATAGAGTAAAATAACTTTATTTTGGAAATGTACAACAGAGAATATGCATCAGTGAGTGCATGTTTATGACACATTTGCAGTAACTGAAAAAAAAGGTTTTTTTTTTTTTTTTCTTTACTGCTTTTAGATTCAGTATTATGTTCACAAGTAAAAATGACTGTTATCTTGCCACCACAAGCACAGACACAGCTGTCTGGAGGAGAAAATAGAGTGCATCCCTGTGGAAACACACTCGGGTGTGAAGTATGTTATCGCCCGTACGGAAAGAATTAGGAAGGGAAAAAGAGCTGCATGTATTCTGGAAGACTTTCACCTGCTGCAGCTGAACTCCTATTCTGTGTGGAAAAACACCTCCAGGGCTGTTTCATCTTGATGCTAAATACAGCTTTAAAAACCAGATATGATTTTTTTTCCCCTTTTTTCTTTGCTTTAGGTTTCATTGAAACATTCATTGATAATTCACAAAATAGTGTCCCTTGACTAATGTTAGTTATTGCATTAGGCAACTGTTAAAATAGTTGTTTTGATCACCACTTTTTTACTTTGCATTACTCAATTTATTATGTACTGCATTAGTTAGCAGGTAACTTATGTTTATTATTTAACCTTACTTTATGCATTACAAAGCATTCATAAAAGCTTTCCTATGCAATAATTACGTTAGTAAAAAGGTTTGTAAAGACCTCACAATGTCCAAAGTAATCACTTACTCTGGCTGTTTTGTTTTTTGTTTTTTTTTCAAGATTAAGGCACAACAAGTAAGGTTTACATGACATTTTCAGTAGGGGGTGTAGCAACTTGTTTCAACGACTTGATTCATATCATAATTTGTGGTTGCTGATCCAATTCATAGTGGATATCGGTTCATTTTGAACAATCTAATTGGATCTGGTTCACTGACATAAAAACAATCCAGGACATGTTTAGCCAAAAATTCAACCAGTGTCACTCAGAGATAAATACTTGGTACTGAACAGTGCAGGTGAAGGTTTTCAGATTCCAAGTATTTTCCTGTAGGATGATCAAGTGTAAATTAAATTAAAATACAACAAGCAAATACAAAACAAACAAATAAACAAGAATCAATGGCAAATCCATTCACATTTTAGTTTCATAAAGTTCAGCCCACTGTTCTTTTTCCACATCAAAATAATACAAAAGGAACATCATTACCAAACTGTATGGTCACATGTCTTTGAGAAATTCAAAGTGTTTCCACACAATAGACTGTAATGATGGTTGATCTTTTTTTTTTGCTGCATCACGTGTGTGTTGTCCGCTTTAATGGCACCTGGTTGTTTTTTACCTGATAGTACAATGATCCTCCTGTGCCTCAATTTAGATGGGATTTTCCAAGATGGAATGTAGATTCATCTAATTGTAAAACGATTTTTTGATGGCATAAGTCAATTCGATTCAGTTCTGCCTCAGACAGATCGATCTGGTTGGCACATAAAAATGGAAATCGATTCATCAATTGATCATTACACTCCTAGTTTTTAGCCTGACCTAACCCTTAATAAAAACTGAATAGCCTTATAAGCATTGCCTAACCATTACTTAACCTTAATTTATAATTGATGATGACCTAAAATATGCTTAGTTTGTGATTGTTTGAAGTAGCAGTGACTAAGTAGGACTTATTTAACAATGTTATGCATTTCTAAAGAGATAAAAGAATAAATAATGATTATCAATGTTTGTTAGACATTTATTAAGTGGTTCCAAAGTGATAATTGTTTACACAAGGTTCCAATATTCAATTCATAATTATTAACAGAGATTAATTCATGCTTAGGTAATGCTCTCATCATTTAAGGTCAGGCAAGAAAACACAACATGTAGCATTACTTGTATAATTTCTTAAAACTGAAGAAAAGCTATGATAATACATGATTATTTTAGACATTGTTAGGGCTAAACAAAATTTTTATTTAACATGTAGGTAATTCAACCATGACACTAAGCAACTGCATAAAACAACTTTTATTGATGCTTTGTAGTGTGTCAAGTAAGGTTAAGTAATAAACAATAGTTATAGGCTAAATAATGCATTAGGTATTATGCTCAGTAATGTAAGGTAACACATTAAATTGGCAGTTATCACAATATTTAAAAGTTGATTAATGCTGAATTATGCATTAACGGATGTTAGTAGGGACCTCTTTTGTAGCCATTGTTACCAAACATTCTTTAAAATATAACAATTGTTTACAATATTCAAAGATATACAAGCTTTTTTATCAAATCTGCTGTGGTTTTAAAAAGGTGTTAATTGAAAACATCAAAGCTTTTTAGCATACAAAACATATAGATGTTGTTTATATATGTATATAATATATATATATATATATTTTTTTTTTTTAAAGAAGCATAATAGGGAGAAAAAATCAGCTTGTGTGTTACTCTATAATTTCAAGGAGTAAATCATACAAATCCCAAGAATAGTGATTAGTTTCTGTTTTTTTTCAACACTTCACTCAATCAAAGCAGCATGTACTCAGAAAAACAAACTGAAAATAATGTATAGTTGGCTGCCATCCTACTTTGTGCAATGCATGGTTCTATACATATATATATATATATATATAATTTTTTTTTTTTTTAAAGGAAATTAACCACATTAATCAAAGTGATCTCTTACTCACAGCACCATCTGTGACAGTTACAGATGGCAGCACCAGTTTTTTTTAACAAGGAATCATATTCAAAAGAGTAAGCAAAGCCTGAGTCCAAGCTTCCAAGTGGAAGCTCGTGAAACTACTAATTATTTGCACCTTTAACAGCAGAACAGTTAAAGGTAGATTCCTCAAGCTGGAGTATTCGCAGTTATGTTATATCTATAATGCAGGAATTTAATGGTATGTCATCTTGGAGAAGCAAAATGATGCACCAATCTTATTATTTTGTATTCCAGAACATAAATACCCATTTTTTGACAATATTTACAAGTCAGAAAAGCAAAAAAAGAGCAGCAGATCCTCTTTAAAATTGCCATTGAAATAGCAACCATGCCATATGGGGTCTGCATAAAGATTTTGTGGTAAGCCGAACTAATTTGTCATTTTAATGACCCAATAACAAGAACATGTATGTACAAATACAGATGCGTCTTGGACTGAATTACTGCCAAACGGTTTCCCAGTTTCACAAATGATAGACTAGCCTGGAAATGGGGGAATCTGCCAGCGTAAAATTGTTATAGCAAAGACCTCACAACTCATTTTGAGTCAGGGTGATGAGTGATAGGATAGGGCGAAGGAAACTCATGCCCATTCCCAGCTGTTGTGCATCTCTGACATGAGGTGATACATGAGTTAATGTCAATTATGAGTTTTGAAAATTTCTCTTATAATCCAATATATTTCTAAATGATGCAAAACGACTTGAAAATATATTCATGTTTTATTAGAGTTGAATATCTGTAATCCAAATGAAGATGATCTGGGAGGTCAGAAAAGGCTAAAATATCTTACAGTTTGACATCTTAACATTTTTAAATTGTTTAAAGTTTTAAAAGACAAATGCTGTAATTCAGGATAAAACATTTATGTTTAAACAAAAGATGCTTATTTCATGAATGCAAAATTCAAATTGCTTTGCTCTCAGTTGTTCGAACCCCTTCAGCAGACTGACGGAAAACGGCATTTCATTTCCTGGTATGGATTTACCACACTCAGAGTAAGAGTGTCCTTGGAAGTCTGAGATCTTGCGTATAATTAGGTTGTCCAGATTAAAGCAGGACGGGAGCCTAATCAGCAGCAGGATGTGTTGATAAGCATTAAGCCACAAAGACAGAAATTATTCACAGGCTCTTCTGATCAGAAGGTCCCAAAATGCATCAATCCTCAAGAATGAGGTCAACGACTTTGGATTTTCCTGCAGTCAGATCCATTAAATATATGGTTTGAAGAGCAACCTTCTTTTCCTTGGAACCTGCACAAAAAATACAGGGAGAGATCAAAACAACAAAAAGATGGTCTTCTATTTTGTAGAAAAAGCATCATGTGCAAAGCAAGATGGCAGTTTCTTTAACATCTGACATTTCTTGGCAACTTGAAATAGCTCAGATTTTTCTCTTGCTTGAATGTGAAGTCTGAGTGTGTTCCTGCCCTGACGTTTGCCCCTTTTTCTTTTTCCAACAGATCCTATTTTTGTTGCTCAGTTTGAGCGTTTGATGTGTGTGCACATATTTTAAATGCTCTTTTAGTGTGATTGCAGCACAGTGGAACCAGCTCAGGCTAACGGAAACATTGCTTTTTTGTGCATTCATTTCTATGTGAATAAAAGTGGGTTACAAATATTGCCACAAGGTAGGTTTGAATCAGAAAGGAGGAACTCTCTAGAAATGAAGACCAAAAATAACATGTTGACATCATTTACATCTTCCCCTTTTCATCCCCGCTCACTGCTAAGATCATGAAAATGAAATTCTGCGCAACAGAGCACAATGTTTTTGAAATGTCAAGACAATGTGAAAGCACTGTAAAACGTATTACTTATTCATAAATGGAAGTTGGAACATTGGAAAGATTTTAGATTCTGCAGATATCTCATCATCCGTCTCACCAGGCATGCTTTTTGATGATAGCAAGCATAAGGACAGAACTCCTTCACCAGCTGCAGTCGCTGCAACGTTTCCACATGAATGTGTGTCGCTGCCTCTATAAATATGTCTCGACACCCTTGTGCCTGATCCTTTTTATTGTTCTATTTGATATTTGTATGCATTTGTTAACACATCTCCTTAAATCTGTCAGTTAAGATAAATAGAGAGGGGGTTTCTGAGTGCGTTAACAACATGAGGACAGGTTTAATTAGTGCTCTGTGTCTTAATTGGTGGAACACCACTGAGGGATAATATGGTTCTTCATTTATTAATTGCACAGCTAATTGTACAATGCAAATGAACGTGTTTTTTAGTACCAACAGCATTAGGCTTGTTGAAGGCTTTAATAAGATCACATTATCTAGTTGTATATTCATTTTTTTCTTATACAACTATATTTCTTAGGTAGAATATTCAATGGTTTTATACAAAAAATACACACCTGGAAGTCTGCAGCTGATCTTCGATAAAAAAATCATGTGTGACCAACACTTACTAAATTTAGTTTTCCCATTTTCTGCAGTGCCGTTAGCACACAGGTTCTTGAAAAGGATTGCCTGTAGTCCTCAAAAAAGTGAAAAGATTAAAGCTATCAGTGAAGATTAAATTGATTTTTTTTTCTCCCTTTTAACTAGCATCTCCTTGCTTTATGTGAAATTGGGACACTTGGGATTTTTCCAGTTAGGTTGGGCTAAGAGAAACTGTGTATCCATAACTTTTTTGAGATTTTTTATGTAATCAATGGTAAGGGTCAACAATTAACAGTGTCTCCTTTTGGAAAATTATTCATATTTGGAACTTTGAAAAATTCAGCTTAATTGTTAACTATAGTTATATTTCATATTACCTTTTAACTCTGTGCTCTGATTATTAAAAATGAATTTCTGAGCTCAGGTTGCATCTGTCTGGTAGAATGAGCATCTTGACGTGTGCTATGTTGAATATTTTCTCCAATGACTCAGCCGCATGAAACTTTAATATCCTAATATGAATAAATCTATCAATGTCTCCAATTGAAAAAGTAAACACATTGCAGGATATTCTAAACAAATGTGTTTTCATTTGCATTTGTTATAGCGAGAATGTTCTGTGCTCAGAGTTGCAAGTGTGAGTGCTATCATGTGTTTTTATCACGCTCTTTTTTTTTTTTTTTTTTTGTAGTTTGACAAAGAAATTGCGAACAAATAAGTAGGTGTGTGGGATGTGGAAGCTGTGGGAGGTCTCCTGGAAGTGACAATTTTCTGCAATATTCGAGCATCTTTCGACTCGCTCGCCTGCCCCCTCTTGTTTGCAGCCCCAGGAATACCTGCTCTTCGTGTGCAGGGTGACATTTAAGCAGACATTAAGACGCTGCTGGAAAAGATTTGGTCCATTGCAAAAAAATCTCTCCTCTGTTGTTTTTTTTAGCATCTGCCTTAACTTACTGAGTAGCTAGATAGAGATAAATAAAGATAACTCTAACAAAAATCTAACAAAATCTAACAGATTTGTCTGTTATTTTCTTTAAATAATCACAATGGAATAAAAGGATGGATATAGGCAGAGGCAAGGGCAGGCACACACACACACACACACACACACACACCCCATCCCCTGCAGTGACTGCCTCCCCGAGTCCAAAACTATCTAAATAAATACAAATTACAAAACCAAAAAAAAAGCACAAAAATAAATAAACAGACAACAAAATAAAATAAAAGACAAAAAAACTGTTAGAATGGACAGACGGACAAATAGACATTTAAAAAGATAAATGCAGCACGTCAAAAGAGAATTGTATCTACTTTAATGGTCTGTAACACATAGATAACAATCAAATATTGATCTTGTTTAATTTACTGACAATATAAATATAATTTTCTTCCCAAAATCAAAGACACGTGTCTTTTTCTAGGACATAATTTCTGCAGAGCAGCAGGAGTTCATTAGAAATTTGCCTCTGAGTTGAAGGCTGTTGGCGCGGAGTTAGCCTGCTCTCATTTCCCATCATTCCTTTGTTTACACTTTCTCCTGCTAGCTACAGTCCCTCACACCCCCAACAAAACATTAATGGTGCAACAAAAATGGTGAGCAATGAGAAATGTATTTCAAGAAAACCAAAAACATGGTTTTCATTGGAGTGGGCATTTAACAAGGACTGAGTGCCACAGAGCCCCTGCGACAGACTGGTGACTAGTCAAGTGATGTCCCCTGCCTTCGCCTATGAATAGCCGGGTTAGGCTCCGGCAACCCCGTAACCCCGAAAGGGATAAAACGGTTCAGAAAATGGATGGATGAATGAATGAATGAATGAGTGCCGAAGAACTTCTTTCCTTCCTGTAGCTATAAAATTGTATAACTCCTTCATTGAAAGCCTGCTTACTTCATAAAACCACCTGACTGCATTTTAGATTTCATTTTACATTCTGCTAATCTGCGCGTGATGATGTATTTGTAATACCTTTTTCTTCGTTTGTTGACATTTCTGTCTGGGGTACTTGGTTGATCTAAGCTTTGCTAAAACTGCCATTTCCCCCTGGAACAAATAAAGTCTTCTGATTGAAATCAGACAAATTTAGCGTCATTGGTGAGTTTTAGCGTACAATAGCTGCGACAAAGGTCGTGGCGGAGCTGCACATCAGAGATTGTGCTGTTCCGTCGCATTGTGATTTGTCAGCGAACATGCATCTGGCTTTGAGTTGCAATGATCTGTGTGACCAAATGATGAGTGTACAGGGACAGTAACTCTGTTATGCAACACTGCTGTTTGCACAAGTGTCATTTTGAACTTCTCACATCCAGGCAGAAATACCCATAATGTTAATTAGAATCAAAACACAGAGCTGTTTTTCTCTGGAAGCTCTCTCCAGCTCTTTTAAAACACTCTCTGAAGCATGATCAAGTGAATATTTAAATTAAAACAGCATGTTTGTGTTTGGATGTTCCCAATTCTGTTGAACTTTTGAACCAGATTGCTGGTTTCTGTAATGTTCCACAGCTAGGCCTTGTTTTTTTAAGAAATAACTGCCAGATATTTTTTCTGTTGCAGGGGGAAATCAAAGCCGGTTAATGGCCCGTGACAAACGTACTCCTCATTTTCCATAAGAACAAAAGCTGCTGTAATATCTGCTGTGTTCTCTGGGTGAAGAAGGTTCTCCCGTGATAAATGAAGAATCAAGCGCTTAGGCTTGAAGTTAAGTTCTCTTTATGTCTGTCAATAGCAGCTAAGACAAGTACTGAGTGCAAACACTCCTTATCAGTCTTCCCCCTGAAGCAGTTGCTCAAGCGCCGTCTCTGTGTTTGGAATCTTAAAGGCCAGGACCCACACTCACTATTGAATGCAGTCAGGGAGGCCAAAAAGGAAGTTACCCTGAAAAAGACTGATGCAGAACACTTAGGAATCAGGCATAGGTCAGTTAAATGTAAAAAATGTGAAATTTCTCATGAATTTGCAATTTAACCCACTTGTGAACACCGAATAGGCTTTTTTTAAGTTTTAGAAATTAAATTTGACTTCCCCTTGTGGAATTTTCACATCACGTTTAATGGGGACTTGTCATTTGTGACACCTGGAATTATGTTTTAAAACATTAATGCTGCATTGATAACATTTGAAATATTGATGCAAGACCGCAGGTGACATTCACACGTGCAGGATAAGCCTGGGAAAAGCAAAGAATTGATATGCAAATTGGAACTGGATTAGTGGGTGTGCGCTCACTCGACAAATGGCTCCTGTATTAACTGCTGAAACACTGGTAACACTTAAAACAAAATCGTCTGAGCCTAATGATTGCTCCGTCTTCACCCAGTTTTGTTGATGGGAGGTTAATAATGCAAAAAATTGTTATCAGTGGCGCCGGTCTGACTTGCATAATTCTACATGCCTAATGGCCTCATTCCAGATCTTTTTTTTCCCGCTCTAACATTCTGCATACTCTCAAAAAAGTCATCTGAAGTGAGTGCCTTTAAACATGCTGGCTTTTGTAAGGCTTAACCTGAGAGCATATTGTCTATTTTGTGTTGACATATATAATAGCTTTATCCCACTATTCACCAAGCTGCATTGGAATCCAAAGAAATTGGTGCTAAATGAGAAATTAAATAATCTTAACTTCAAAAGCGGGCTTCCTGCACAGCCAGAAGTGTGAAATCTGTAGCTGCAGGGATGACACTGACTTGAAAGCACCCAAATATAAATTCCCTTTTGTAGTTCTTCTGATCTGTGAGTACCAGAAGTATTTATGGACTTCTTCCAGTCTTATCAGGAGTTTGCTTTCTCTCAAAGCAGCGTTTTTACTTGGTTTTGTGAATATTTAATGAACGTAGTTATTAAATAATGGCTTATGATTTACAAAAAAGTTAATTATTTATGCTGTCTTTGGCTTCTAAGCGTAACATCCACAAATGATTGATGTTATATTAGCCGTGCAGTTGTTCTTTATGGAAGATAAAACATTTTTTTCTCCTCAGATCAAGGACCTCTTGGACCAAATTTATCAAACAAGATGTGGAAAAATCAATGGGGAAATGTTGCCCCCTGCTGCATATAATATGCATAGCATAACAATCCTTTTTGGTCATTTTTTTCTATTTCTTCCAGATGAAGGAGGCAAGATGAGCCGCCTCCATGGGAACACCTTCATCAACCCTGAAGGACTTCCACAACGGAGGGGAGTCCTTCAGAATTGATTGAAATCTTTTTTTTTTATTTTTTTAGAGCTGTACTCGGCTGCTCGCTTATACAAATACACACTATGCTGTAAAACCAAAAGGATGTGATTTGTGTCTGATTATCAACATAAAAGGATGTAAAAGAAAGCGACAACTTAAAGCTTTTACAAGATTGTCTTCTTATCCTCCACATAATAAGACTTTTGGGAAACACGATTTATTGTAAAACCTAAACTTGGTAAGAATAATCGAGCCTTTTTTGGGATTTTCACATTCATAAAAACGAGTTTTCTTGTGTTTATTAAGCTATATATGATTATATTGATTTTTTAATTATGTTTTCAACTGGAATAGTCAATTTAAACACCTAATTAATTATGAAAGGGAAAGATAAAACAGAAAGAAAAAAAGTTGAAGTTTGAGGAAAATTCCACACATGCAACCAGAGGGGTTTTACCTGTGCTTTATCGGCTTACAGAGAAGGAAAAGGGGATTTCACATGCAGATGCTTCTGCCTTTCCAGAGTAAATTTTGATTTTGAAAAAAATTCCCACATGAACAACATTGGATATAAGCAGCAAGAAAAAAGGTCGACCCTTCCTCCTTAAGGTTTGTAGTATTAAGAAATAAAGAAATTGATAAAAAGACAAAAAGGGTCTGTGAGCATCCCTGTAATCACATTACAGTAGAACTGACTTCTAACCTCCAGATCAAAGCCATCTTCCAACAGCTTTAAGGGTCTAAGGAGAGCAACTCTATTCCACCGTGAAAGGATGCATCTCCCAGGGTCACTGAAACAGTTTCAGCATCATTTTCAGGACTCATGATCAATCCCAACATGTTCTTCATCCAATGCTAAAATGAGTTTTATCTTTGCATTGCATTTTTGTCTTAAATGCGGGTTCAGGTTACAGCAAACTGCTTGTTTTGTATTAATTTTACCAAACAAATTACATTATTTGTTCCAGCTTTCAAAACAGTTACAAATAAGATCCTCTACAAGGACTGTTGGGTTTTTGTTTTTTTTTTTGTTTTTTTTCACAACAGCAAGCTGTGATGCAAAATCTCTTTCAATGGTAACAACTGAAGGCCACTTGAATGTTTTTGTACTTGAGGCCCACACACTGAACATTTCTTTTACTTTTTAACTGACATTCATTTCTTTTCAAAACCATTTAGTGAACAAATTCAAGTTTTAAAAGTACGTTTTGTTACATGAATGCTTCTATTCTGCATCCTAGAAAAGGTAAAAGAAAAAAAAAATGTTTTTTTAAAACTCTGGAGACAAGTCAAACCATGTTGTATGGAATGTTTGTGTCATTATTCCAAGCACAATAAACAACTGATTTGAGAATAAAACTTTAAAAAATTGTGCTAAAAAATAGTTTTCAACTGAAAAATACATGGAAACAACATAATTTTCGCTCTTGAAACTTAAAAATGCATGCAATTAAAACAATTATCACAGACAAATCACAGACATCAACCCTCACGTTCATGTCTGTGATTGGCTGACTTTTGTGGCACATTTGGAATAGGGTTTCTTGCTCTTTTTTGAGCGCAGAGCATTTCTCGAGTGAAAATTGTTTTGGTCACATGTATTGTTTACTTTCAAGAGAAAAAGTGCATTTTTGAGTTTCAAGTGCAAAGTAATATTTTGAGAACACAATTTTCTTTTGAAGTTTTACACTCAAAACAGTGAGTGTTGTGCTTGGAATACTGGCACAAAAACAACTCTGGAACAATGTCATAACTCATACTCTACAGAATAGTAACCAAAGGCTCAGTAAATCAAAACATTATTTTTTTTAAGAACAAAGTTTGCAAATGTTTACACAATGTAGAATTTGTCGCCTTTTAACATTTAATGAAAACTATTTTGTAATTCTTGTCATGCTATTGTTTTTCAAATGTAAATGTGGTCATATTCACAATACTTTCCTCATGTCTAGCTAAAATTAAAACAAGAAGTTTCATGTCTTCTTTTCCTCAAGATGTATCTCTCAGATTCTGAAAATATCTATTTTTAGTGAATAATAGTTGTTTAGAAAGAGATTGCAGATCAATGCAGATTTCAAACCGCAATTACACAAAACAAGAAAATCTTTTGAATCTGTCTGTACAAAAAGTATTTACAGTTTAACACAAACAAAAGTGTTTTGTATTTTAAATAGCCATCAATATACTTTAACAGTATTTTTCAAAAACTGGAGATTTATAGTTCTGCATTTTTTCTTTAATCAAGCATTTGTTGGTTGAGGGATTTCTACAAACAGTCATGGATTTTGCAGTGCAGATACGCCATCTTCTCTGTCCTGCTTTTCCTGAGCATTTGAGACCACTCCTGAAAGCCCAGCTCCACAACCTTGAATCCTGCCATCTTCAGGTGTCTTCTCTTCATCGCGTGAAGACCAAGCAGCTGCTGCGATTGTGTGCAGTAGTGATTCCGGGTCGGAACCTGGATAGCTACCCTAACAGAGCATTTCAAGTCCTGGGGTGCTGTGATGGGCTTGACAGACTTCTCTATGATACCACTTGTCAGGTCCAGCACGGACTCAAATACTTTTTCACCTTCATCAGGCAGGAATCTCTGAAGAGATGGAGGCTTGATTATTGAGGGCTGAGCAGAAGAGCATGTCGTGTTTTTTAAATTACACAACTGTCCGATGAGATCATCAGTGATGGTTATTCCCGTGTTAAACTTCTCCCACCCTTGATAAGAGGGAACTGGGAAAGCAGGTTTATATGCTGAACATGGTGGGTGGACAGGTACAGGCTGTCCAGTGGAGTCCAGGTGTACTTCCAGGTCGATGGAGCGAGTGTGAGGAAGGATCATCCGCTTACACACAAACTGCTCTCCCCCCAGCAGATCCTGTAGAGCAGTTTCAGCCTCAACTACTTCAGGTTTCTGGCACACATCTGACTGCGCAAATTTCCACAGCATTTCTGCCACCTCTTCCCTGAGTTCATGGCTCAGTCGTGGGCCGGTCCACTGGGGCAGCTCCAGAGCCACAGCTCCATCTAAAGTGAGCAGGTCCTTTTTCAGCTCCAGCTGCGAGCGTTTCAATGCTAAGTTGACAAATTCGGGACTTAAAGCTAATCCAACCAGGTCCTCTGGGAACTGAGAGATGAACACTAAGCCTAGTAGACCTGTGAGCAGGTGCTCTGGGTACCGCTGAAACTCTGCTTTCCTCTGCCTCAGGGCTTCTGTTAGACTCTGGTAGAAACTCTGACTTTGAATTGGGAGAAACCCCAAAGAACCAAAGGCCCACAGTAATTTGGAGGAGTCTTTACTCCTGCAGTGCGGCTCCAGGGAAGGAATCCTCTCAGCCACAGCAGAAAGGATTTCATCATTGCGGTAATGAAGAGCCGAACAGGTTAATGTTACATGCATCAGCCCTTGAACGCCCATCCTGTGACTCCGACTGGGAATTTCCTGGGCCATAGCTTTCAGCCATGCCTTATGAAAATGATAACTGAAGCGCAAGTACTTCAGCACATTCACTATCCCGAAGTCGCTCATCTCACTCACAAAGGACAAAGCCCTGTCAACAATACGAGTCACTGAACTTTCAGAAACTGAAGTTTGGGATTTGAAAAGCCCTAAGCAGACTGTGCCGACCTCCTCGGGATGCAACAGATGTAAATGATGCAAAAGAAGCTGCTCTAATGGCCAAACTAAGTCTTTTGGGCAGTATCTCCCTTCCCCCATTATATAAAACAGCTGTACCAGTTCAGGGACTCGGATCTGACCCAGATGGAGGGGGACTGAAGCATACAAGTGCTCCAAGAACTGTGGCACTTGCCTACCAATACAGCGCCACAAGTCAGCTGCTAACAACAGCTCTTGAAAAGTCATTTGCTTGGCTCGCCGACTCAGCTCCTCCTCGTAAGTCTCAAAAATTGTATGAGAGGACGGCATCTCCAGCCACACCAACGATCGCAGCACCTCCAGCAGCTCGGAGAGAGAAAAGAGGCGAAGGTGCTCCACGGAACATCGGAGCAGCATCAGAAAGCGCTGGTCACTTCTCAGCAGCGGCATCTTGTCTGCATGCAACTTGCTGAGTTCTCCCAATAACTGGGACACGTCAGACGGTCTCATCCTGCCTTTTAATAAAGACACTTTTTGAAGAACAGGCAGCACTTCGACCCATTCAATCGGATCCGGACGCTGGGTGAGGTCAAGACTCATGGAAGTGTACTCTGTCCGGGCTTTAAGGAATGCACGTGGATTTACTTTAACATCTGGTGATATTGTGCTCTTGTGAAATTGCAGCACTGAAGTTTTGTCCGGTTCAGTGGCTTTATTGAAAGCTAAATCAAGAAGTTTATTTGAGCTTGAAAGGTGCCGTGAGCAACAAACACTATATCTATTGCTCTGTTGCCTAAAAGAAGGTACACCGTCAGAGGGACTTTGTTCTTTTTCATGGTTATCTGTTTGACTGTGGGAATTTGCAGAGTTCCTTGAATATGATGAGGGATTGTAATAGAGCTTGTACTGGGCTTGAAAAGGGATTTCCCGTGACAGTGTTTTCTGCTCCTCCTGATGATCAGTCTCCTCTTTTAACTTGATGTGTACTTGTTGAGTCTGGGAATGTTTTTTTCTAAACCCATGGATGGAGCTCACCCTGCAACCGCGCCGACAGAGAACAAGGGCCGCCATCATGTTGCAGACTAAAATGAAGAAAAAAAAATAAAAAATTTGAAGAACATACAGCTGTTTTAAGGAAATAAGACTGTTTAGATAGATCGACTGATAGATCGATCAACCTTGATATGGCAAAAATATTCAAATATGTATGTAATTTTGTTTTTCTTTCCGTCAAAAAAGTCTATAAGAGTATAAGAAAAAACATCAAGCACATTGTTATTTGCCGTAATTTTTTGAGTTTTTGATCGACCTTTTAAAATATTTGACAAAACTGTTTACTATTTTTGACCATTATTCCCAAAATCTACCACTCTAAAGTATATTAAACTTTGTGTATGTGTCCTGCTGATAAAAGATTTTGAGCAAACCTTTATTGGCACGGTGTGATGTAAAATATTGTATTTGAATTACTGAGCAACCACAGCTGAAAATAAAGTGTTAAAACATTTTTTTTTTTATTGCAGTTTAACTTTAAGTTTTTTCTTAACTAAGAACTGGTTTAAGAACTAAATGATACTGGTTTGAGCTTGTAAAGGTTAAAACTAATGTCATTTCATGTCTCTGTAAAACCAATGTTGCTGTGTCAGAGGGAAAACGCTCTAAGAAGTATCTAATATATATTGTTGAACTCACCTTTAACAGTTCAAGACGAACACGAGCAAATGTTAAAACCTCATGGAAGTTGACAGACGCTTAGCTGTTCAAAGAGGTCTAAAATCAAACCGGAATTTAGATAAAGTTATTTCAAAGTAAAAAATATAAATGTTCCAAAGAGCGTTTTCATACTATTTTAAGATTAAAAACGGATTTGTCATCTTTATAATATGACAATTACCTCATGGATGTTTAGTAGATGTCTAAATAGAGTCAATAATGATCTGGTAAAACTTAATTTTGTCGCGATACTGTTTTATTTTGGCAGGATGACACTTCCAGGTATAATATGCATCCGTTAGGAGCTTTTGACCTACGGATAATAAAAAGGTCCAAATAAGAAAAGCGATGGTTGTATTTTTTTTTAAAGCTCTACAAATATTAACCCAATAGTTTAATCAGAATAAAACTGGTCAACATACTATATTTTTGGTTTAAACATGATTACGACTGCATCGATACAGTTAATTTTTTTTATGTTTGGAAAAGTCTAAAGTAAACAGTTGCTATGCCATTGTTTGTCATGTGTTAATTATTGAATGGATTGAGATGTTTTGAATTCCATTTAGTAAGATGTTTGAATCGTTGCAGGCAAATCAAGGATTTTTTTCCTGCAAGGAAAAAATCAACTGTGTATTTTGGAACACATAATAAGACATTATATTTGTTGTAAAGTTACAACTTATTTGAACTACATTGTACATCAAATTTAACAGTATAACTTTTAAAAATGTGTACCTTAGTGATTTTTTTTGAAATTATTATATGTGTAAAGATACACAAAGGCCATCGAATGAAAATATGTTTTGGGTAAAATATTGTGCAATACGTAGCTTATGACGTAAAAGCCTAATAATTATATTAACTCTAACTGGTTTTTCATTTGATCTCCTTTTTCATCATTGCTTTTTTCCTTTTATAAAATCATAATACACAAGTGATATAAAATCTAGACAAATTATTTTGTTCTGTGTAATCTAAGTATCAACAATATTTACACACACACAAAAATATAAATGGAAGGCATTTATTTGCTAAAATATTTATTTTCGTTATTTTGGCTGAACTAAAAAATTGAAGAAGAAACAAAGAAATAAAAATAATAACCTAAGACCAACATAAACCACAAACACCTCATGATTTATAAATTGTTTTTCAATGTGAGATTTTTTTTAATCGTGATAGTTTTATAAGGTTAGGAGAAGGGTCACATTTTTTCGAAAATTATTCAATTACTAATTTAAAACTAATTCAATTTGTTAATAAAATACAAATTTATTATTTGCTTTAAAGCTTCTTTTTTGCCCTTTAAAGTTGCTTTAACTGAGTGCTAGATCCCCTGAATCAGAGCTTATAAATAAGTCCCTTAATGGTTGATTTGAGGACTAATAAATGACTCACTTATGACCAAAATAATTATCTGTGTTTCTTCAGAATGAAACATATAAACAATAGGCATTTAAAATTGAAATAAAGAAAATATGCAGATTTATAAAACTCAGCACGAATGTGTAAAAAAAGTTTAAATGCAAAAACTTTAAATGTCTAATAACAATAATCAAACCAACATTTTTAAAAATGAATTTGACTGTTTGAAAGGAATGATATTCCAAAATAGCTTGCGAAACAAGAAAAGTCAGTACTAAAAGTACCAATGAAATGTGAAAAACTAAGACAATTAAAAAAAAAACTCGTTTAGTTATTCAGAAATGTATATTCAATAGTTTGAATAAAAATAAATTTTTTTGTTCTTATTTATTTAGAAAATGTGTTCATCTTCGCTGAATAAATGCATTTTGTTAATATATTACTTTGAGTATTTTTTATTATCAATACAATTATTATAAACGTAGGTAAACTCTTATCAAATGTAATGTACAGGGGAGGTGGCTGGTTTATGTTAATGAAGTTGAGGTATAGCTGCTCTGGCAGGGAGCCGCCCTTCATTCACCACATGGTTTAACCCAGAGTGGACTCGCGCCACTTTCGCAATCTTACTACGCTTCACAAACTCGCTGCAAACCAAAATAGTAGCACATGGTTTTCTACTTTTTGTTCCCGTACGAGTACTTTTTTCCTTCGCGGTTCTGCAGACATCCCAGAATTTTTGCGAGTAAACGGTAAGTCTGAACAAGTGAGTGAAGATGGTGGATTTTTTTTTCTTTTCTTGTTTTCTTTTCTTTTTTAGGAGCTGGTGTCTCATTCCGCGCGTTATTGGCAGGGTACCTGTTGTTAGCCTTAGTTACACGCAAAGTGGAATGTTCCGAATTTTAGCGAGTATGAAAACTTCTTAACGTTTATATAAAGATGATATTTACATGACCTGTTTCCGCGTTTGGAGAAACACTGTAGAGGCGCATGGCAACCTCTCCTTCATGGTAGTGGGATGAGGGCGATTTGAAGAGCATGTGTTGGTGCTGCACCCCAACTCCGCACCTCGGGGAAGTGTTTCCCACCAGTGAATGTGTTCGTTAACTCACTTTAACGGCAAACTCCAATCTAAAACTCTCATATTGAAGCTTTCGGTCATGCTTTATTTTAATTCCACCTTTTGGGAGCAGTTTGTGTGTAGTGGTATGTTTAAAAAGTGCTTCCAGAACAAAGCGGCAGCACATGGATTTACAGCAGGCCGCACGCCTTTGCGAAAAGCTAATGCTAACGTTCATGTAAGATCGTTAGCATAAGCAAATTCTAACGCGCGCACACGAAACCACACCGCTGACATTAGCCAACGTGCCACTGAATTACTACCTTATTGGGGGTATTTAGGGTTGGAAAATTATGCTTAAGAAGTAAACATGAATGCGTTTCACAAACACGTTTCACCTAACCACGGCTAGGTATCGATTCACTTTGCGAACGCATAGCTTACAAGTGAGCAAACACATTCAAAGCTTACTCTCAAAGCTCTTTTTATGGAGTCCTGTTAACGGATAGTAGCGATTGTGGCTTATTTGTTACATAGCTCTTAAATCAAACATAAAACACAGTTGTTTTCCCGGACCACACTGACTCGTTAGATGTGCCAGCCAGCCTGGCTAAGGCGTGCTGCATGTTGTGTTTGGGCTATTAAGTTTGCGGTAGGTCGGATCACACGCGTGGTGCCACAACGCATTACCTATTGGTGTATGCGCTCTTCCAGCGATCCGTTTGAATCATTTTTACTCTTATATATTTTTTACCCATATACATATATATTTTTCCTTTCTAATTTTGTATCCCCTTGTTAAGAAGACTTTATTATGTTAACGCTAAATTTAAGGACGCACGGGCGCCATGTTAGCGCGTGGGGGAGGGGTACATGAATGTGATTGAAGCAGTCGGGGTTCATGCCCTGGTTTCGAATTGAAGTTGGCCGAATTTTTAAAAAGCCACATCCGGTTGCATTAGTTTTAGTCCGGTTTTCTGTTTACCAATATTTAGAAAAACACAGTTACAGCAGTCCCGTAGATATGTATTGCTGTGATGCAAGTTCTACAGGTTTTTGTTCTGGTTTTGACATTCCTAATGGGGAAAAGCTACAGCACTCTTTCGAGACCCAATGAGAATCGTGCTCTGACCATGTTCATGTGGCATCTTTCTCATGGTGGGCATTCATCACATCAGCACAGTAGATCACTGGGGAAGCTATTATAGATCAAATGATAATTGGAGTGAAACTGCAATAAAAACATTTTTGCATAGATTATATAATAACTCAGGGTTTTGTTTGTATAGTATGAGGTGTTGTTGACTCATCAGTTTGTAAACAATCAAGTCTTTAGATTTATTTGATTCCAATTTGCTAAATTTGAATTTCTAATGCAACTTTTGCTCTCTAAATAATGTGTGTGTGTGTGAATTATTTTTCCCCCCCAAAGTAATGAAAAAGTCTTTTTACGTGTTTGATTTATAGCTTACATAATAACTACATGAATTGTATTGAAATCATTCACACTCTTAAATAACTGACTTTAAAGTTGCTGATGGTCTGTGTATGTGTTTTTTTTTTTTTTTTTTGCAGACCCTCCAGTTTACATTGATGTCTCCAGGATGCTCTGCTTTTTGTGGACTTGAAGGCGTCGCTCAGTATGAATGAAAATGCCACATGAACAGTTTCAAGTCACTGTAGTGTCAAAGTGCTTACAGTGCAGGTAGTTTTCTAAAAAATCTACTGCAGTGAAGGCACTTTCAGCACTATTCTGATGATGTGTTCTCGAAGGCGCAAGGTAATTCATGGACACAAGCTGGCTCATGCTCGTCATGAATGGACTGAAAGCGACAACGATGGTTAAAGCACATCTGGAAGGACCTCATCAGCTTCACCTCCTGGTGTTCTGTAGCAGGCGTTGTTTGTGAGACATCTTTTTACTGTGAAAAAAAGAAACATTCTGACTGTGTTCGTATTGTTGATTGTTGCTGAGTTCTATCTAATTCCTGCCATGAAACTCTTAAATGCAAATTGACTTCAGATCAGTTGTTGAAAAGCGCCTGCTAAAACGTCCTGCTTGCATGTCTCCTCTAGTGCTTATGCTAAGGTGCATCTAGTGCAGATAGTGAAATAGACTAGCACCTACTGCCCTAAGTGCTCCTTCTGGCATAAGGAGCTGAGATTTTCATCTTCCTTTTGTGTGTTGATGCACAGACTGTCAGTTCTCTGTTAGTTTTGCATAGTTGCACTGCAAGAAGAGATGCGTTGTGCAAATCTATGCAAAGCTGATAGTGGCCTGTGTTTTCATCTGAATATTGTCTTCTCGGGTGGTGGTCAATCAAGCCCTCACTACAGCTCCTTTTGGTTAAACTCAGGTTTCAGTAGTATTAAAGTGCTTATAGTGCAGGTAGTTCTGTACTTTTCTACTGCAGTGTGAGCACTTCAAGTACTTCTAGACTTCGTCTTCATGGGAAGCCGCAGAGGCAGTTTGTGCATGTGGGTCTCTGGTTAGTTTTGCTGGTTTGCTTTCAGCTTTTCAATCTACTGCTGTGCAAATCCATGCAAAACTGATCATAGAACTGAAATGAGTCGGTCAGAAGTGAGCCCTTTCTGTGCAGGTTGGGAGAGGTGGCAATGCTCTGTGCTTTGGGTGGTATTGCACTTGTCCCGGCCTGTTGAGGACACGGGGACTGTTCTGCATCTGTAAAGGACTCCAGGATTCACGTCGTCACAGATCAGTGTCGGGTTTGCATGATGTGAATGTGGGGGGCTTTCACTTCCTCAGGATTCATATTTGAAGATTGTATTTATGTCTTCAATGTTTAAAACCTCAAAAGCTGTACATTTTGAGTTTAAATAAACAAAATGTTTCAAAAATTAAGTGTTTTGTTTAGCATTCACACTTCATATTAGGTTTATTTACACAACTTCATGTAGACTATAGGTATTAAGTAGAAAATGATAGAAATATTTATTTTACTGTGTGAGATTCTACATTGTCTTCCAGTTAACTATATTTTTATACTTTTCAAATGCATTTAATATTCAAGGAGGGCACTGAAATTCTTTGGTTCAGAAAAACATGAGCAGACAGTTTAGTGTTTGATTGGAATTTTAATTGAACATCTCGTTAGAGCAGATTTGGTGCTCTGCTTTTATGACAGATCAAGCCACATACTTAGCTGCACTCCAACCATCGTTAAGGATATTTTATTAAAAATACTTTACACAAGTAGCTGACTATTGATAAAATTGTTACATTTTGAGAGCTAAAACTGAAAACCTTAAGCTAAAGACAACTGGCACAATTGACGTTTTATTTGTTGCATTCAAGTGGCGACGGGTTTTTCTGCAGTAAAAAATTGTAAACATTAAACAAATCGATGTTGCCATAAAACAAACTGAATAATTTGGAGGTTTTGGATTGCTGATTAGAAAAAAAACTCAAAAATGCTAGTAAAATGGGGAAAAATTTAGTTTTCTGTAAGCAAACAATCTTATGTGTGCAGAAACTTGAACTAAAAATGAGATGAGTGACTAATACAGGAAGGTACTTACCTTAAAATGTAATTGTAACCAAGCTATAAATTTTGAACAACTTAACAATTTGCGATTTTTATGTATGCAGTTACATCATCTATCCACCAGAGGGAGACAGCTGATAATCTAATGTATGTGCCTCAGGTGAATTGAGTGGAAGCAGCAAGTACTGTGCAAAAAATGTAGAGAAACAGAGTAATAATACTTATAGGAAGAAAAAAAAACAATTATTGGTGGTGGAGTTTTTGTTAAACATTTATAAATAGATATTTTATTTATTTAAATAAAATTTACATTAAAAAAAATGTCTGTATTTTGTCTTGGATAAAACAAAAGGATATATATATATATATATATATATTTTTTTTTACTCAAAACTCTCTTATTGAAAGAGTCTGACAAATGACCCCATTGAAGCTCCACCTTCACACAAACACATCCAAGGGATCCACCACAGTTTTCATTATTTCCCACTGTACGGGAGGTTGACAGTGGGGGTCCCTCGCCAGAGTGTTCACCTTTCCTTTCATGTCCACCTTACCTGACAGACAAGATAAATGAGAAACATCCAGAAAGTACTTCAACCCTGAGATGAATTTCTGCTCGTCAGTCCATGCCCTAGCGCTCTAACAACCCCTATTTACCCAGATGCCTTGGCAATCACATGGCTTTATGACACATAGATTGCTGCATGATTGGGGGTTGTCAGGAAGATGGCATCTTTTGGGACTTCAAGTTGTGGCTCTAATACGACCTGACTTCATGATGGATCAACTTGCACTGGGCTCCTCTTTTAAAACATAGAATATTTCAATAAAAATTTGCTGTAGACTCCACATTGCAAGGGAACCACAAAGCATTTTAAGATGTGGCAGCAGCACGTCTGTGTGACGGGCCGTTGCTTCTTCAATTCAGACTCAAACGTCTAGCCATCGTACTTGAGCAACGACTTGATGGATTGCTACAGAATTTTACATTAGCACCTCCCAGAAGAGAAATCCTAATGTCCTGGTTCATCCAATGACTTTATGTGTGCTGTCAGGAGTTTAATATTTACGAGGTTTAGCGAAATGTCACAAATGAAATTCAATAAGGATTTCACCACCTCAGTGACTTCAGACTCCCAAAGAACTGAACCTACCAAACCAATTGGCTGTAAAATCCTGCAGCAGCTACCATAATCCTCCGCTACATTATATTAGATGTGAATTCACGGCCATGCTAGGTTGCTTTTCAACATTAAAATATATATTTTTTGACATTTTCTTCAATTTGATATCTATTTATTAAATCGTTCTTTATAATGGCTTTGAATTTTCTTTATGAACTGACTGTTTTTAATGTTAATGTCCTGCAGTTATTCCATATCCTAACCCTTCTTGTGGAGATACAGTGACATTTCACATTTGCTCTCCCAGTCAGTTTCATAAACACTTTTGATCATCTCACAATGTATTTATTTAACGGAAGAGCTTGTGGATGTTCTTTGGTCTTTTTTATTGAAAATATGATTTGAATTATTATTCATAACCGAGAAAGAAATCTTCGCGTTTAGATATTTTCTCAATCTGCAGCAACTTTTGGCATCTTGATGTTAAAAGTCTGAACCTCTTTTTAAATGGAAAACAAAAAATATTAAATATGAATTTTTACTGAAACTTTGCATAATTTATTATCATCATTTTGAACACGCTGAATGATAATTTCTCAATTTATTTCTGTTAATTTATGAAGTGCCATTTCACAGCCAAAGTCATTTGAAGGTGCCAGTAAGGAAGCAAGTGAAGCCTCAGAGCAGGACAAAAAGTAGAAATGTTTGAGATGCCTTTAATTTAGCTCAGTCCAGATTGTTTCAATAAGCCCCAAATGACCAAGCTGTACAAATGCAAGACAATTAAAAATAGACAAACATAGAAAAACACAAATCTGTTAATAGTCAAGCAGTCCCTTTTATAGACAAGAATGAGAGCAGGCAGAGGAAAGGTGTACATTGAGGAAGGTAATGGAAAACACCCAAGGTATCCAAGGATCAGCCCACCCCCTTAGGAGTGTATCGCAGCATAACTAAAAGCGTGGCTCAGGGTCACCCAGGCCAACCTTAACTATAAGCGTTATCAAAAAGGAACATTTTAAGTCGAGCTTTAAAGAGAGAGATGGTGTCTGGCTGATGAACTGAATCAGAGAGTCGGTTCCACAAGAGAGGACCCTGATAGCTGAAGGCTTTACCCTCCCACTTTAGTTTGGAAAATTCTAGGAACAACCACTGATCCTGCAGACTGAGAGGGAAGTGTTCGTTTTGTGAGACAAGATGTTCAGAAAAGAAAACGTTCTATTTATGTATCTATATATATGAAGTAAGGATTAAAAAATAAAATCATTTACCAATTCTGATTTTTAATGCTGCTTGCAACCATTTATGAGCTAAAGACAAATTGAGTTGATTGATTTTCATCAGTTTCTCCAGGAGAAGAAAATGAAGCTTAACATTGCATTTCTGAGTATTTCTTTATTCAAATTGTTGTGAATCAGGGGCAAGAAAAGCTTGTATTTGTGTTGTAAAATCTACGGGCCACAAGCTCCCTGCTCCTCCCAATCCTGATGCATCCATTTGGAGACAAACAGATCCATGTACGTCTGCGTTTTCCTCATCTGAGCTGGCATCTGCTTCAAAACTGGATAGCTCCAATGTTGCTAGCCATTTTTTTAGACTGGTGATGTTATGTTGGGGGGTGTGAGGGGCTGTAAGATAGAAGGAGAGTGTAAACAGAGAGCTCTCAGGAATGGGGAGGAGGAAGGAGGATGAGGTTGCTCTGCACCAATGGTCCCACCACCTCAGTGGTAAATTTCCAATCAACCCCTGCTGCTCAACAAAAACTTTCTCAGAGAAAACGTTAATTTTTTTATTTTTACCTAAAGGCGCCATAATTATAATTAAAAGACCACTATAGGAACACTTTTACAACAGATCAAAATATTATTGGAGTGGGTTTAAAACATTTTTTAAAAAATAAAAATCGACATTTTTATTTGCTTTTATTATTTAACTATGTGCTAGTGCTAGATTTTATTATTTTGCAAAAAAATATTTGTCAGTGTGGCCACCTTTGAATTGTTGTCCCTAGAAAGCCTAGCAGTGCCCCTGTGCATGAAGCCTGTTAAAGCTGTGTTGTACATTTTTATCAGGCTTACCCAAACTTTTATTTTAGCCAAGTGTATGTTTTTGAGCTTTTTGTTCAGAGCAATGAGAAATGAAGGGCTGTCTCTTTGCCGTTCTAATTAAGATACAGTCCACTCAGCGCTCCTTGCCGAATGTGTTGGGCTTTCAGTCTTTCAGCTTGATTGTGTTTTATCTCGCAGACTTCCTTTAATCTGCATTCAGAGTTCATCCCCTCTTTATCTCCATCCCTCTCTTCATTTATTGGAAGAAATAATATAAAATTTTACCAGCTTCTTAACCCATGACTGCTAGAAGTTTTTAAGCTCGGCTTATGCAAGACTGACTTTGATTGTGAACAAGTCTTTTCCTTTGCTTCTGTCCCCAGGATTAGCGGGGAGGATGGAGAACACAACATCGAACAAAGCACTCCTTCCCTCTGTATGTGGATACAATGCGCTACCTTCTCCCTCTGAGTTACAAATGAATTGAGAGGGGCACACACACACACACACACAAGATCAATATGCCACGATTCCTCGAGGATCAAACTGATGGAAGTCTGTTTGCACACACTTCAATTATATGGGTTCCCTGGTGCAATTACTGTTGAGAATTTGTCGAGGATTGCAGAGAAAGAGCACGTTTGCGCTTCTTCTTGGAGGGTTTTGTGTTGCTGGTTTCATCAACATTTCAAATCCACCTCTTACCAGGACAACGTTCAGTCCGGATTAGGATCACTGCAGCACAACCACACTGGCATTCACAGTTAAAGGCCCACTCTGATGAAAATTGATTTTTGTGTGTTTTTGACATGTTCTTGTTGCATTTTTCTGACGATGGAGGACATGTATAAAGAAAATTAAGCTCAAAATGACACTTTTAATCATTCAAATCAATGAGAATCAGGAACAGACGAAAAAAAAAAAAGCTTGTATTTGTGTAGAAAATGTGTGGAAAATGGGATACATTCTGATGTATGTACTTTCAAATGATTAGATCCATGTATGTCTTAGTTTTCCTCATCCAAACTGGCATCTGGCTCAAAACTGTTTGGCTGGATAGCTTCAATATTTATCACCGTTTTTGTAGCACCTGTCATGTAAGGCTGGAGGTGTGAGAGGCTGAAAGCTAGTGGGAGAGAGTGTAAACAGAAAGCTCTCAGTTAAGCACAGTACGTGTCCATTTTTAATGTTAAGTCAAGGGCAGGCTACAGACTGGATCTGCGATCGCTGGCTCCCTGGGAGGTTTACTGGCCGGTAGACAGAGAGCGGCTGCGGCATGAACTTTTATGATATTTTTCTTATTTTCATTGAAAGTCTCTGAATGATCTCATGAATAAAACGAAATAAACCTGATCTCTCAACATCATCTGTGTCTTACATGCATTGTACATGAGATACACGCAGATAGTGTTCCATGTGGCAATCAGACTCAAAACATCTAGCAGTAGCTCATCCCAAACGCATGGGAACAATTTTTAGGACAGGTGTTGAACAGCAAGTTCTCTGTGCATCGAAAGAGAGATGTCCGACTTGAATTTGACATGCATATCACGTTCGATGTGAATGTAGCTTTATGGGTGGTGGGAAAGGGGGCGGGGTTGCTTTAAACCAACGGTCCCCGACTCAACTCATAGGAGAATTTCCAATGAACTACAGAGAACTAGAACATGACACTGTTTATGTATTTATTTTATTCTGGCTGAAAATGGCATCATCATTGTTAAAAGACCACTAGGAACGCTTTAAGGGAGGGACAGTTTCATACTGTGTCTCAAGAGTCTCAAACCCACAAGTTTCTCAATAAAAAAGTTTTAGATTCTCCACAACTGAATTAGGTGAAACCCCATTATTTCCTTGTAATATGTGTAAAGCTAATTCAATATTCAAAGCAGACCTTGTGCACGGTGATGTCTTGGGGGATGGTTTAATTCTGCTAACAGACACAGAAAAACCTGTGTCAGCTTTGTTGCTGAGACTGCAGTTCACTCTGAAGGGGGTCGCTTCCTTCAGCTGACCTCTGCGAGTTGACCGAGGCTCTGCCTCCAGGATCATGCCCGGATGGAGAATGAGCCTCTGCATTAAGTATGCTCACGGCACAAGGCAGCTGTCAATATATGCAAATTGACTTTGTGAATTAGTCAAAAAGAAAAACAATTAATTTTCTATGCAGGTTGATGAGGGTTTTTCACAGAGAGCTTCTCTTCATTCCTTTGTGCTGCGGCGGTTGCTGTCTACGGTCCTTCACAAGTGAGACACAGAACAAATTCAAAGAAAGGGTTTTCAATATTATGCAACAGTCCCCTGCCTGCTTAATATACCGTACGCATTCTTGATCTTTCACAGCACCAACAAAAGGCCTTTTCACTTGAATGAATTAGAATCGAAATGATTAGTGGTGTAATGATAATTACTATTCCCTAAAAAAAAAAGTTTTCAGTTCTCTTTGGTAGACGACTTGTTTGCCACAATTTTCAATTTTATCAAAACAGTTGCAACATCTTTTTATAAGTGTCAACTACATGGAGGAAGTGTGATCACAGAAAACCCAAACACAATCAAATATGCAGCTCAGCACACTTCTTCCTTCTCATTTGTTGTTAATGTTACAGAGCTAACACCTTCAGAAACCTTCCACACTAATCAGTTCCCTATATGTCCATTCAGACTGTTGGAGCTTTCAAAATAATATTTTGCGTTTCAAGGTTTCATCTTCAAACCAACACAATTCATGCATAAAACATGTCAAGAAGCACATAGATTACACACATTCAAGGTTTCACCCTCCTGTTCCTGCAACAATCGTGATGCTACGTTTAACTTTTAATAGCTTACAAGGCCATGATTGTATTTAAGCCCAACATTTTCCATCACCTAGAGATATTGCTGCTTTCTCCAACCTGATGGGAGAAAACACGTGAACTAGTGTTCATGAATTGCTACCATTACTGTTTAAAACTGGACAGTGAGTGAGATGTCTCCCGTACAAAATGACTTACTTCTGGTTCCGGCCAATTGAAGTCAATTCAGTCGTCATTTTTCGGGATATGTCCGTCACCATGTTGGAACCAGACGTCCTCAGTAAGCCATTACTGATCTGTGTCAGTCTAAGTCTACATTTCTATGGTAACCACTCTCTCCAATCGGTAGTGAAGATGTTAGAAGACCAAACCCCTTCCACTGAAAGCGGGTTCAGGTGAATCTGTCAAATGCTTTGTGCAACACAAAAAGAAAAAAAAAATAGGATTAATTAACAAGAATAGGTTAAAAAGATGTACCAGAGCAAGAATGTATACTCTGATACATATGATGACTGAGTAATAGCTGTTTATTTCTTTAAAGAAGTCTATAGAATTTTGGCTTTTGGGACCAGAGGGCGCTTCCTATTTGGAACGGAAGGGGGGAGTGGTCACTTAGTCCAGTTCTCATATACTGTCAATGGTCGCGAAGCAAGTTTCTGCAGCTGGTTTTGGGCTCTACATACAAGACGCATGGCCAGTAAACACTTGTTAAAAGCTAAACCAGGTCAAACTTTGACCAATCAAGAACTTGTATTTGTATTTGGTCGTGACAAATGGATGACGTCCCCTTGAATTCATGGAAGTGACAACCGTTTGAACATTGATTATTAAGGAGTAATTAATGATTTTGGTTTGTGCCCCCGGCAGGACATGTATAAGACAAAGTCTTTCATTTTTTGGGATAGAGCTGTGAAAGCAAAAGCATGGAGCAAGGTTTGCGAGATTTGCATTGCTTTGACATTTCGCACCAAGCCTCTTCCAACTGCAAGTGGTAAACATGAGCTAGTATCTGGTAGCGATAGTCCAATGTGAACACCACTAACTACTGATTTAGCCCGTTTTGGAATGTGCGACACATGCCCAGTGTGAATGTAGCTTAAATAGTTATCCAATAGCCTATTCAGGAGCTACTCTGACTTTCAACTGATGCCAGCTGGGATTTGCTCCAGCCCAGTCACAGCCTGCAGAATAAAGAGGATGCTCAAAATGACAAAAAAAAAAAACAAAAAAAACAGAAGCATTTAATGCTTGCATCTTTTATTCCATTTTCATCCATCCATCCATCTTCAGAACCTGCAGAATCCCTTTCAGGGTCACAGGGCTGCAGGAGCCAACCCGGCTACTGTTGGGCAAAGATGGAGTAGGGTACACCATGTGCAGGTCACCAGTCTGTTGTTGGACCACACAATGACACACACACAGCATTCATTCATTATTTCATAATTAGAAAATTGATGAATATTTGAAAACATTTATCATTGTAATAAAAAAATGTAGGCAATCAAATTATGAGTATGTCATTCTACACCAAGACCAGATTCATTTAGATTCACTTATACTATTTTAAATCCACTGCAGTTAAAAAAAAGTATTTTTAATTACATATTTTTTTTAATTTAAACAAATTAATGAAGTTTTTTTAGTTCAACCTCAAAAGCACCTCTGTGGTTATTCACAGAGCTGATAAATCACATGTTACATCTTTAACCAAACTACTTCATCACCATCACTCTTTGTCCTATTTCCACTCACCTTTGCTGTCACCTGTCTCTCATTTCCTGTCCTTAGGGGGTCCAAGTTCCTTTTGGCTCCAGAACCTGCCCGGTCTTTTTTTATCTGCCCAACTAATTTCCAGCAGGTCAGACTATTGGGCAAACTGGCACAGCTTTTTGATGTTGAAACTGCATTTACTAAGACAATTATAGATTTTTAGGTGAAGGCGTATTGGTGTTAGTACTTTCTAGCAAACAGCCAATTGCAAATAAGATCAAATAGCTTTTGTCACTTCGTTAAAAACCTCTAATGATGATGTTCTGGACAAACCTGTCCTGTGGCAGCTGTCTGCTGCGCAGTACAGATGTAGATTGTCTTTTTATGGCTCTTGGAAGCTGGATGACAGTTGTATGGACTATCATGGAGTTAGAAAAAAAAACTTCCTCACAGGACAAATCGTAGTGAAACATCTGTGTGTATCCATCACGATTATATGGGATGAATAATCAAACTGTCCCATCTGTACCAGCTTCGTGATACGTCTCGACCCTCGTTCAAAACTTCAATTTCATTTGAGGTTTTAGCAGTTTGCCAATAAAGAGCTTTAGTACGGCTTCTCTTATGAAATTAGGTACAGTAAAAACCACTGATTACTGCAGCTGGTCGATGAAATTAAGATTCATGCAAAGTGTAAACATTGAGGCAGCATGAAACATTTTTTGTTTAAAGACCCATTTCTATGAACATGATGTTTTTGGTATTTTTAACATATTTATGAGGCATTTAGTTCTAATGAACTACTGCTGCTCTGCAGAAACTATGTCCTAGAAAATGTTTTTTTTAATTTAAATTTGCCTTGAAAACAACATAGAAGTCCACTGAGAACGTTTTGAAAATAGATCAAAAGATGATCAGATGGGGTCTTTAACCCAAAACAGAATTTTGATATTATTACCTCAGTATTTCTAGGACTTAACCCAGCCTAACTTGATGGATTTGGCATTTTAGACCAAATATTTTAGCTGACTGTTCAGGGAAACAAATAATGATGACAAAATGTAAAAGATGAGACATTTTCGTGGGAGCTGATTTTGTTAAATTTACAAACGAGCAACACATCCCGGCGGCAACAGCTCCTCTGTCCCTGCAACAGTTTTGCTCGCTACTTACTTGATACTGTACATGTTTCTGTCAGGTTCAATTTGTGGGGATAATCTGGTGGATGACTACAGGATAAAAATCGGGAAGGTGGAAAATTCCTGAACAAATAGGGAACATGCTTTCAAAATGGTTTAAGAAAGGCTCAATGACATCAAGCCAAGAGTGACGGATACACAGACACCTACTCTGCTTCAAAAAGACAAAAGTGATCATTTAAACCCAAGTCTGACTTTATATGTGATAGTCCTGGCGAAGTGTGTTGTTAAGGGAAGTTTAATAGCACTTTGTTAGCTCTTGCATGATACAATATGTGACACATTTCACCAAGCTTTATGTTTACTGAGAAGAAAAGGGTATGTTTCCTCTTTTAGACAAGCAACACATGAATCACACTGGAGTGTGGTGCCTCATCTTTTCTGCCAATTTGTTCTCATTTACACCTGTTAAACAACAGTGCAGTTCATTAAATATTTGACAAAACTGTGCTTTCTGACAGCTTTATGTCTGCCAAGTGAAAGAGAAATATTTTTGAGAAAAAAAATGTGGTTGAAAAGGTTTTATGTAGTATACTGGTGATTAAAAATCATTTTTTTCATCAAGGAAATGCTTTCCTTGCACTTTTTTTTAACAAGCAATGTCAGCTCATATTGTACATTTGTAGTTTTGGCTTTTTTCATGCTTAGATTTGCTTCAGATCTTTTTTTTGTTATTATTTTATTTTCTTTTGGTTTTATTGAAAGTTTCATAATCAGTATTATATTTGAAATGTCCTTTCTCCTGTCAGTCATTCACACTTGGGTTCATGTTCTCACTACCACAGCTGTTTTTAGTTAGCAATACAAACTCTTATGCGCAGGTGCAGGGATTGATTTTCTCGAGCCTTTTTTTTTTGCTAGTCATGCATTGTTGCTTCGTTTCATCTTTGTACATGTCTTAAGAATTATAAGACATTTCTTTGCTGCTTTCCCCCGTCCTCCTTATTTCGTCCTAAAGCTTTCACCTGCACGTTATTCCACAAGCAAAATATCAAGATCTTTTTATCACATGCATCTTTGCTTCAGGTTCCACAGTAAAACTCGTTTAGTTTTGTGTGTTTCCTTGAATAAAAACCCCACAAAACTTGTTATTTGATTTTTAAGATGGAAGAGAAGAAAACCACTAACCAGAGTTACAGGGGATAAAAAGGCTTCTGACGGGAAAAAAACATGTTTTGTAGCACTTTATTAAAAGCTCGACTTTTAAATAGACAAACAGAGAGTCAAAAAAGTGTTTGTCAGTCACAGATTCTGAAAGTTGTCTTACTTAAAAACATGAGGTCTGTAATGTCCATCAGATAGAGTTCAACTGTGAGAGACAGAATGTAATTTTAAGAAAATCCAGGAAATCAAAATGTATTTTTTTTTTAAGAATTTTTCTTATAAGTCGCTTCCCACCATCTGCTTGCTAATTGGTTTAGTCAAGTCTTGTTCTCCAGTCTTGTCCTTGATGTCCTTTGACAGCTCTTTGACCTTTATCATGGGGAAGAGGTTGCTGCCTGATTGTTTACCCTTTGACACCTTGACATCTGGTTCAAATATGCATGACACCACATCGACTCCAAAATTACCTTAATTTAGCATTTACACGAAAGCAAAAACATAATAAATGTTTTCATAGCTAGGAAACAAATTTAAATGTCACTGAATTAAGGGTGTGGACAGGTGTCTTTTATACAGAGAACCAGTTCAAACTGGTGTTATTAATATAGGTAACAAGTGGAGGACTAAAGAACTTCTAATGAAGAAGAAGCAGGTCTGTGAGGAACAGAATTCCTGATTGTTTGCAGGAACTACATACTTATTTTCTGCACCATTTTACAAATGAAGTCTTTAAAATTCATACAATGTGATTTCCTGGATTATTTTTTTATATTCAGCCTCTTATAAACAAAGTGTATGTATGATGCACGTCACAGACCACATTTATATTTTTAAGTGCAGGTCGGCCCACTTGCAGAATCAGTGACTGACAAACACATTTTGCTTCATTGTAAATTTTTCATACTCAAGTTTTAACTGGATAATTTTGGATCATAGTTACACTGAAAATGAACTTTCTGCAGATTTGCATTATCTTAAAAAAATACAAAATTATGCAAAAATTAAAATGCCTTTTCCTTTTTTTCTAATGACAAAAATTAATAAACAAACTTTACAGTATTATGAACCAGAGAAGAGCATCTAGAAAAGTTTTCCAGTGAATCTAAGCATAGTACATTTTATTGTGAACTAATTGGTTTATCTCATTAAACGTACAAACCTTCAATGCCTATTTTTATCGCAACTACATTCCTTATTTGTAGTTCTTTAAGTGAACATTACTATAGTGGCCACTGAATCATAACATTTTTCATCATATGATGACAAATTACTCTGAGCTATGATTAGATTATGATGTCTCCTAATTACTCATTTTGAACTAGCATAATTTTTCATAACTATCCTGAAGGTTTACAGGCTAAAGCTTGGAGCAATTATCTGTCACCATTTTCAGTCAGGAGATTTGACGGTTTGACCCTCCTTGTCTAAAAATCCCTCCTGACTCTTGTACTCCTGCTGGCAATGTCGAATGAGACAGCTGGGGCCAACTCTGGATAAAGCACTTCACTGACTCCTGCTAAAGACGTTCCATTTGTCAAAAATAAACTGATATTGCCTCACAGCCACTGCTCTCTGTTCCACTACATTTCATATTTGCTCTAAGGAAGTAATGATTGTATGCAAGGTATGCAAGATCTCATGGCTTACACACCCGGTCGTGCAGGCAAGCCGTTTGTCCTAGATGTAAGAGCTGGTCTACCAGCTTCAGGGTTTTTACAGCAGGTTTGAGATGTATTGTTTTTTGTACAGTTATGACAACATTTAGTTTTCAAATCTCTGAAGTGGTTTGCCCAATCAGAGAGCTATTCATCATAACATCAGGCCAGATACCAAGAGTCTAGCAAAGCCCTGCGCCCTGCTGCCACAGCGTTCTGCTCTTTTCACAACAAACCAGAAAATATAGGCCATTGTACTAGCTCTACAATGGACTTCACCCTGTAATGGCCCATCACTTTAGAGATTTGATTTGCTTCATGGACACATTTCATTTTAACAGAGTGGAGAAAATCAAAAAAGGAATGTGTGGGATTACATAAAGGAAGCTTACAGAGCTTATTGATGAAGTTGTGGGTGGACTGTAGGAGTATCTATAAATGCAACTGTGCATGGGTTTTCTTTTGTTTTGTTTTTTTTGCAACAAAAATAAAAGCTTTCATCACAATGAAGGGGGTTTTCTTCAACATGTAATTGCTAGAAAAAATGAAATTTTTGTTTTTCAGCAAACAAAACTTTACTTTCAGTGTTTTCTCTGGCAATAAAACTTACATTAGTGTGTCTTTTAATACTGCCTTCATGCCTTCATGTAAAATCAATAAGGAGATGGTCGTTGGAGTAAAAACTAAACGTTTTAAAATAAAATTAAAAAATTGAGTTTGAGTCTGTGAAAACAAAAATCTGTTTTTGATTCTTGCTGGCCAATTGTATTTTTATGGTAATGTACTGACCAGCAAGGGTCCAATTAAAGTTTTTATTAAAAGGTTTTATCTTAGATACACACATATGCACATACACATGCACATACACATACACACTTCTTTTTTTTTTTAGCAGAAATAAAGAATACAACACTTGTTATTCAACAGCAACAAAATGGTAAATATGTCTAATGTGAAAGACTTCATTTATTATCAACGTTGTGTTATAAAAACTCCCATTTTGAAGCATGGTTGAGGTAATATAATGGTATAAACATGTTTGGATTTGGTTTGCTTGCTTGTTGTTTTTAAGAAAAAAAAGTGCATTTAAACCAAACCGCACCACACTTAAATGTAAATGTACGTGAGTCAGATCACATATTTAAAATACTGAATTTCTAAACTAACATATTTTCCAAAACTTAGAATTCAAAATTACAATAAATACAATTTTGGACCATGTTGAGATCATAAAGGCTGATAGAGACTCAAATTAGCCAACATTATCAAAGATCCCCCAACGCATGAGCTCAACTTTATCTATATGCAAAGACTTTTACATTTTTGTTGCAAACAGTGTGATGCTTGAAATTGAATGTTTTCTTGATGAGGGAAGCTGGGAATTGGCTGGCTGTCAGATCTGTACCATTATCTGCCTTTTAGGTTTGAAGAAAATTAGACTTGGAGTCCCTGAGGTGCCTGCAGACCCTTGCATGCTGGCAGTGCAGACTTTTAAGAGCGTGTCGTTTCCATGATGGAAATTTACTTTAATCAAAAGAAGAGTCACAGACTCAGAAAAACTTGTTTGCAGTCTTCTGACTTGGTCTGGGGTGGGTCAGTTCTGTTTTCCTTGAAATCGAAGACATTGATCAATTCATTCAAGGTTACAGTTGATTGCAGGAACATAAAGTTTAACAAAAACCAAGTGGTAAAACTAGAATACTTTCATGTGGAAACTTGCATGCACATAAACCATAAAGAAACAAAAATTTCACTAGGAAGATTTAATCAGAAATGCTATTTCCATCTTTCTCTCTTTACAGAAAGTGATGTTTTTTCTCTGAGAACCAGCAATATTTTGTAGAAGTTGTAGTTTTCTTGACTAATGTGCCACAAGAATCGGAAGCAATGCCTGTGGCAGATTCAAGTTCTCTTCCTCGTGTGTTTGTGGAATATCCAGGCGGTGCTTCTGTGCTTTGCTAGCCTTTGTAGAGGCACAGAAACTCCGGCTATGGATCACGTTTTTGATCTTTTTTAGACTTTTTTCTTCTGACATGATGGTGTTGTCTGAGCTGCAAGCATGGTTCAAGAAAGCAAGATTTGACAGTACAAATATGTTGGATGAACTGAATAAGTATTTTTTTAATATCCTATCCTATCCTATCCTATCCTATCCTATCCTATCCTATCCTATCCTATCCTATCCTATCCAATCCTATCCAGATCTAATAGGCTTACATTTGCCCACCAGTACATTTAACCTGCTTTGAATTTGGTGGACTCTAGTCCTGCAACAGACTGGCGATGTGTCCAGGGTGTACCGCGCCTTTGCCCACAAGTGGCCGGTTAGTTTTTGAAAGCCCCGAGACAAAATGGGTTCAGAAAATGGATGGATGGATGGATGGATGGTGGACTCCGGGGCAGCAGACAATCAGAAAATACAATGCAATGAAACATGTCACACTACATACGTAGCGTCTGTCACAAAGCCTCAGAATAAGCTGCAATGCAAAAGAAAAGACACAAAATAAACAGCTTGATAAACGTTGTTTATTTGCTTAGCATTTTTTTAAACCCTGATCTTTTACCATTTGTTTCCTGGATGGTTTTTTCCCCCTTTTTTGTGCTCCAACAACCTGAATAGGCCTCGTGACTCATTAACAGGTCTTTGTGGGGTTGATATTCTGGCTCAAATGTGTTGGAGTAGGGAAACGGTGAAACCAGCAGGGCGGGGGGTCCTTGAGATCCAGGGTTGGAGATTGTTGATTTACCTTTCAGAGCACAAACAATACTTTTTCAAATAGGAAACTTGCTTCAAAAAAAAAAAAAGATCTCTGTAAGGTATAAAAAGCCTCTTTTCACACTTTTTTGCCAGATGGCACAAAAGACCCACTGAGCATGTAGATCAAGAATCTTTTCTCCGGCAGGGATTTTTCAGCACAAAATTAATGCATGCCAGAAGGGAGTCAAGGGCAGGGACCAGTCATCCTCTGGTGAGATTAGTGCCAAGTGTGAGCATGCCCAGAAGGGGGTCTTGCCAACAGGTGAGGCAAACACATGCTTGGGGCTCAAGGCCACAAGGGGCCCCTGGAGGCGGATCCATTTGAAATCACTATTAATCACTTCACTTTTTACCACTTCTTTAACATATTTCATTTTAAGTGTGATATAAAGTCATTTAACCGTTTGTGTTTTTGGGTTCACAATGAAAGCTTTTTGTTGTTCCACATTTGTGGTGCAGGTTGCTTATGTTTCTAATATTTATCAAGTCTACTAATCGGCAGTTTTCATTTTCATTTAAAAAAAACATGAGAGCTGGATTGTTTATTATTTAACAAGAACACGAGCGGGAAGACCCCACCTGCAAATATTTGGTACATGTCTCCAAAAATTCCTCTGGATTTTTGGGGTTCGGGCAGTGTCTCTCAATGAGCTGTCATTTGGGGGAAGCAGGAGCAGGACAGTATGTGTGGAGAAGACCATTACTCCTATTTTTTGTATAGATTGGGTATCAGTCCCATAATTATGAAGATATTGGACTTGATGAGGACAAAACACATTAAATAAGACATTATTTTATGAAGATTGATTCTGGTCTGGTTTTCCTTGAATTCAGCTGCAAAAAACAAACCTTAGTGTCAGATATAAGGACTAATTGTGTCAAATAACAAATAATTTCATGGCATGTGTCACAGAATTCATGCACACTTGTCCTTTCTCTGCAACAAGTATGTTCACAGCATCAACTTGCCTTTTTTCTTATAAATATAATGAAGTGCATGTATAATATTACATTTCAATTTGTATTTCTAAGATGTGCACTAATCCCTTGTGTTAATCTGACACCACATATTTTTTCTAGTTTCTCAAGTGTGGTCTGAATATTCATTCTGTCTGTCTGGCAGACGCAGACTTAGAGGAAGATGAAACCAAAGAACTAATGTGTGCCAGAACCCCATTTTCATCAGTGTTTTTTCCAACTCCCCGGTTTGGTCAACCATATCATCTCTCATCTGCAGGCCTTATTTGTGCACCTTCAAAGAATGATTTCCCGCTATCTATAGACTAAAATCGATTGCACAAGAATTTTGATAATGAAAGGTTATTGATATTCCTGCAGTGCCGCTGGAGGAGTGTCAATATTTAGGACGGTGCTTTCACTGAAACAGCAAGGTTCTAACTTACTGTCAAATTTTTAAAGTTAGACTCAGCTGCTATTAGAGAGAGGTTGTTTTTTTTAACGTGGCTGTATCGATCTGTTAGCTCTCATTCATGGAGGCACAGTCATGATGAATGTCAGTTTGCTGCACGGAATGAAAAAGTGAAGCAAAGCCTCACTTAGACTACAAGCAGTGTGTTTTATGTGCAACCTCTGATATTTGGTGGAGAGACCTTCAACAGGTTCTTTTTCCGTTGCATTTCACAGGCATAAATTATAGTCATCATTTTGTCATATACACACTCATCAGGATGTAATAAAAATCAGCGTGGCCAAAAATGGCAAATGAATGAAGAGACGTATCTTAGAGGTTTAAAAATCACATTGTGTTCAGCTGCACACTGTGTATCAATTGTTCAAAGCTCATCCCAATCCACAGTAAGTCATCTCACTGCATGTGTTTGAAATTCCTCTGACATTTACAGCAAGCAACACTGCGTCATACACATGCACAGCAGGCTTTGGATTATTTATAACATTTTGCAAATCCATACCATTAATGTTGACACCAGCTTCATCCAAGAGTGTCTGCCACTGATTCATTATGCTGCTTTACATGCCCTGGGAGGAGGGAAGGGCCAAAGCTTGAAGTATTGCACAGCATATTAAATCTGTCGTTCTGAACATCAATAGGGTGTGGAAATCGAAACAAGTTCAGAATGCAAATATGGCACAACAAATAGCCAGTTAGATATAGATGAACTTTACTGAAATGGGTTTTTTAGAAATGGAGGAAAAAGCAAACTTTTTTAAGGTGAGAGTTGTAAATGGATCATTTTTGATTCACATTATTTACGAATAATTTCACTGGTTTCAATCAGCTAATTTGACAGCATCTTCAGTCAGCATTCTGTTAACCCTTTAACTGCTTGCTCAACCAATTGGTGAGAAAACAGATCATTAAAAACACTGATTTTGTGTATTACTGCCCCAAGGCAAAAACAAGAAGAAAAAAACGATCTTTTAATTGATTTTGACTTGGTTTGGTAGTTAACCCTTTGGCACCAGATTTTTAGCTCCATTGTTCATGTACAATCAGCGGGTCACAAGCTCCCTGCTCTGCTCCGTTCACTTGCAGATAAATAGATCCATGCACATCTTCGCTTTCCTCAACCGAGCTGGCATCTGGCTCAGAACTGCGCAGCTGGATAGCTCCAATATTGCTCTCCATTTTTGTTGCACCGCAAATGTTAGGTCGGGGTTCTGCGAGAAGCTGTAAGCTAGCTGGAGCACATGCAAACAATGGGATGATGGGAAATGGGGGAACAAAAAAGAAAAGTAATTAGTATACCATTGGGAATGCTAGATTTAAAGTGAAAAGAAATGTATGTTTATTATTTGGAAACTTTATTAACATCTTTCTAATTCCAATAAAAGTACTCTAATGGGCTGTATGTACAGTTTACAGATGTCTCATAGTGAGCCAAAGAAAAGACCCCCTGAAGACATGTTTGTTCCTGATGCATTGAAGAGTTACTAAAAGTCTGTTAAGAGAGAGTGATGAAACAATGCTAAAATTATTCTTTAAATCAGGAAATTTAAGAAGCACACATGCAGATGTGATTTAACATATCAGCACAGGATTAAGATACCTTTTCTGTTCAGGAATGTTGGATTAAAAAAATGGATAAAAAAAACCAATTCATTTCTGTATCTGATGTTCACACCTGAAGTTTTCAAAAAGGAAAATAATCTTTTTTTTGGTCATAAAAGAAATTAAGTAAATGTTGTGCTTTATGTCGACTTGTCTCTTTTTGTAATGCTGGATTCAGCAGTTTTGTTGTTGTTTTTTTTTTTTTTATCTAAAAATATCCTGTATGAAATGGGATTGGTAATTCAGCTTACTTTGGTTTTGCTTGTTGTGTGTGAAATGATCTGTGATGTGATTTCTGATTTCTTGGTTTTATTTTTAAAAGGATGTTGCTCATGTTTCAGATTTGATATTTTGTTCGGGTTCGTTAGGCTCAGTCTGCGTGTTTTTGTTTGCTTCCTGTCACACACAGTTTCTGTCACAATTAACTGCTGCCTGCTGGTTTGATAAACCCTCAGTGCTCTCTGGCTATTTTCAGTTGCTGGATCCTCATCATGTATTTGAGTAGTTTTGTCAAACCATTGATTTTTATCATCGGTTATATATTTTTTAGTTTAAGGTTCTAATTTTTTCTGCTTTTGTCATTTGATGCATTTGTTTTGGAGCCCTAGTTTTCTTTCAGCTTTGGAATCTTCCACTGTTCATGGCAGGGGGAAGCTATAAACAAGGGTTCTTTTATCTTCTAAACCATGACTCTGAATCATTTAACCCCTGTCACCTCTCTCCCATGACTACATCATATGATTTTCAGTTCATTTTTTTTTTTACCCAGAAAAAATGTACTTCTATAAAGGAGCTAAAGACTCTTTAATTTCAATTATGTCAGCTCTGCAGACAGCTGGAACTGTCACAGTTTTGCAGCTGGAACTTTGCAGAGATACAACTCTTCTTGCTTAAGTTAACACTTGTGAAATACTAAAGACTTATGCTTCTTTAATTTCCAACCTATAAAAATTTACAAAGACTTTTCTCCCATCAGTTTGCCTATTAAATCTTCACATTTGAAGCTTTATATGCCTTAAAGGGATTTTTTATGCTTTTCAAGCTTACATCATTCTTTCATAATGGACCATTCTAAAATTAGTATGGGTGTTATCATTTTCCAAATTCATTCTGGACTCTGTTTTTTTTCCCTTGGTTGAATTAAAGTATATAAATTATCAGGATGTCCTAAGCTGTGATAATTTTTTTTAGTGTGGTAAAATACTCTTCCCAATCTTCTTTGCAAATATGTACCAGTTGGAGGATTTTATGGGTTTATTTCCTATATTTGAGTAATTTTTCTTTACTTCCTTATGACCTTATTTGATTTTTTTCTATGAAATCCACAACACTTATGTTTCAAACTAAAGACCAAACGTGCCCATTAGGATTCTCAGGTTGGGTGCAAAACTCAAAGTTTCCATTTGTTAAATTGTCCAAAGCACCACCACATGATTACTCTACCATCAGTATGCTTAACTGTTGCTCTACACATTTTTTGTTAGTTTTACACCAGTTATATTTGATGCAACTGGAAGTGGCCATCAGAAGATGAAGGCACTGTGGTCATTAAGGGATGGACAAGGTCAGCAACAAGGTAGGCAGGGATGTTGTGTAACCATGCTCAGTTGGCAATAAGGGGTCCAAAGTGTGCCAAGAAAATATCCCCCACACCATTACACCACCACCAGCAGCCTGAACTGGTGATATAAGACAGGATGGATCCATGGTTTCATGATGCTGATGCCAAATTCTGACCCAATTATCCAAATGTTGCAACAGAAACTGAGACTTATCAGACCAGGCAACGTTTTTCCAATCTTCTATTGTCTAACTTTAGTTAACCTGTGTTAACTGTAGCTTCAGTTTCCTGTTCTCAGCGGATGTCTTCTACTGCTGTAGCCCGTCTGCCTGAGCGTGTTGTGGGTTCAGAGATGCTCTTTTGCTGGCCTTGGTTGTAACCCAGAACTGCCGCTCACTACATTTTCTCTTTTTCAGACCATTCTCTGTTTGCAACGGTGTATTGGGGCCAAAAAAGTAAAATTACAAGATAAAAGTTGTATATTTACGAGAAAAACTCAAAACATTTACAACTTTAAATCACATAAATGTATGCCTTTCTTCACATATACGTACAAGATTAGGAATACACACACAAAAAAAAAGTAATTTTATCAGATTAAAGTAGAAGTGAACCTACAGTTCAACAACAGAACGCCATATGCGGCAGCAGACCGACTTCTTGTGTACTCAATTCAGTCAAACTGTCTTGGATTTGAAGAGGTAAGCTGAATATTTATTGATAACGCTACAAATGTTTGGAAGCTCCTTTGTTTGATTACAACTTATTAATATTTTATTACTTGATGGGTGGTTTGCAGGATCTCTGCACTGCCTGTTGATGCAGTCGTCAATATCCCTGCAGCTGTCCACTTCCGATCATTTCGTCCTCCATGAAAAACAAGATCTCCTCCAAGTCTGTGTGATGCTTCTGTCTGAAGAGGCCAAGTTTACCACCTATTCTTTTCAATGGTCTTATGCTAATATTAATTTGATTTTCAGAATTTCTTTGTTTTGAAAACCTTTCATCTTTGAGCAATGCTGCGAGAAACATTCATTCATTCATTCATTCATTTTCCAATCCGCTTTATCCCTTTCGGGGTCACGGGGTTGCCGGAGCCTAACCCGGCTACTCATGGGCGAAGGCAGGGTACACCCCTGGACTGGTCGCCAGTCTGTCGCAGGGGCCACAATCACACACCCATGCACACTCACATTCACACCTAGGGACAATTTAGAGTAACCAATTAACCTATGCAGCATGTTTCTGGACGGTGGGAGGAAGCCGGAGTACCCGGAGAAAACCCACGCATGCACGGGGAGAACATGCAAACTCCACACAGAAAGGTCCCTCAGCCAGGACTTGAACCGGGAACCTTCTTGCTGTGAGGCAGGAGCGCTAACCACTGCCCCACCGTGCAGCCCGCTGCGAGAAACAGCTTTGGTATTTTTTCTCGTTGATTTATGACTTTTTTCTTATAAATTTCAGACTTTTTTCTTGTAAAAAAGAAAAAAAAGGCTCTCGTACTTTCTGGTACATACTTGAAAACAGTAAATTTACTACAATTAAATATATTAATGTACTGCCGTTAAAGCACATACATTTACAAGAAAAAAAAGTAATACATTTAGCCTTTGACTTTTAAAGTCAGAAATTTACAACTTTATTTTCATCATTTGACAGTTAAAACTTTTCTTTCGAAAATTTATTACCTTAAAGTCATAGAGAGGGGGGGGGGGGGGGGGGGTGTTTGTATACTGACCATTTGTAAACTCTAGAGATGGCTGTGGGTGGAAATCCAAAATGAACCCACACTCTCTCCCTGCTATTTAACACTCCAGTACACCTTGCCTTTGGTTCGCTCAAGCTGGGACAAACGCTGATACCTCCTTTCCTTTTTACCTAATTTTCACTGTTTTTTTTTTTTTAAATGAACATTTACTTTAACAGCTGAAGCTTGTGTATTGACATTTGGAATACTTGCATAGTCATCATTACTGAACACCACCGTGCACTCAATTGTGACAATCAATGGCCATTAACAGTGGCAAATTACAGTTTACATAACACTGCTGTAACAGAATGGAAGAGTATCCTCTACAGTTTCCAAAGAAGGGTTATATTTCAAACTGTTTTGCATCCTGATCTAAGTTTTTTTTAATTTTTATATATATATAATTTGTTACTAATGTGCTAAAAAAAATAGGAAAATCAGCATCATTTGACATAAGTCATTTTTTTTATAATTAACATCAAAAGTGATCCATTTGTTTCAGTAAACAGTTTTGATTTTTTTAATTTCATTCTTTCTGAGGCATTTTGTTTTCTCATCACCTTTTCTTTTATTCTTTTACGTGTCATTTCATTTCTCCACCGCTTTCATCTATTGCTCCTTTAATGGTGAGATAAATTCTTTATGAGGGAGCTTGATTAGCGCTTTATCTCCACTTAGCTCTGACATGGAATCTTTACTATTTTATCAATTTCAGATGATTTCATCAGCAAAAATTCAGCAGCGAGCGCAGGTAAATCTTTCTCAGGAAAGGCAGTCTTCAATAATTCTGCTGTGAGTCTGGTATTAGTCATCCACTGACAGTAACATCATTTCTATATGAGAAATGAGGGTATTATACACTTACACAGACGACTGCATGCAGCTGCATGGCTGGGTGGGAATACGAACAAGAGTGAGATAAAGAGATTTTTGCAAGGATTATCTCTTTTTTTTTTTTTGCTTTTGTTTTATGATCAGTGAAAATAAATATGTTGATTATAAACTAATTGATCTAGTTAGCATCATTGTGGATGGACGTCCTGCCTTCCATGGCCGTTCCCCATCTCAGCTGGTGTAGATTTTAACTCTCCTTCAACCTTGAAAAGAATGAAGAGAGCTGAAAAGATTGATGGAAGGTATTTGGCCATGCCAGTGACATCTCAGTCTCATGCTTTGTAAGATGGTTTCAGTAGGAGGTCTGAGGGGAAAAAAAAGCTTTATTAGAGCTCTGTTAGTGTTAGTGAGCGAATAAAACTGAGTTAACCTCACCTGAAGGGCTGTTCACTTTCAATGAAAACTGGGTGGCGGTGCAGTCGAGGGTTTGGTGACCACACAATTGTCTAATGAACTTGATTACTGAATTAGTACTAGACAAGCCGGAGTGTGTTTGTTTATTACTATCTTGGTTCTCTCCTGAAAGTCTTCTCTGCTGAAATACAGCAGGGAGCAGATTAAATGTTTTTGTCCTCCGAGCATCTGTTCAGTGCAGCAGGAGATGTTCTGACTCCCCACAGCTACTGACAATTCATGCAAAAGTTCACATTCAGAATAATCTGAACAAAGACGTGGATCTTTAAAACAGAGAATGATGCAGAATGTTTTTTTTTTCATTTTAAAAGAATTGAAGTAAAGCTAAAAAAAAAAAAAAAAAATTCAACAAAAAGTGAAGCTCTCCAATGCATGTAAAGTAAAGTGTAACCCAGTGATTACTGGATGGCAGACAGTGTGGTCACATGACAAATTTGTTTATGACCAAAATAAGTTAAATCCAGTTTTTGTTTTAATCTTGGCCATATATGATGCCATCAAACCCTACCTTTTATGAAATTGGGACATACCAGTCTGTCATGAAAGGGCACCAACGATGTTCAAGTGGAGGATCAATGGATACCAATCATTCAACCATGGGTTGACCAGCGGTAGGGTGGGCGTCTTCTGATCGGGAGATCGCAGGTTCAATTCCCACCTTGCCCGTCAAAGTGTCCTTGAGCAAAACACACAACCCCACACAGGTTGGCACCAGTGCTCGGCAGTATAGCCACCATCAGTGTGGGAATGTGTGTGTGAATGGGTGAATGGGACCGTGAAAATGCTTTGGGCCTTTAATGAGGGTAGAAACGCGCTATGTAAGTACACTCCATTTACCATTCAAAATACTGTGTGTGTGTGTACAGTGTTGATCAATTTTATAACAAAACAGCAATGTTCATAAATAGTTTTCCTCAAAGACAAAGAATAAACAAATAAATGAGCCATACTATAAGTATTCTTATTTTCCTTATAAATGGATACCATTTTATGTGGTGAATGGGTACTGGCGTACTTGTACTTTAAGCCCCTAGTGGTTATTTAGTCAACTGCATCTTGCTTTTATAAGATTTTGCTTCAAACAAGCCAGAATTTGGATGCCAAAGGTTAGCTATTTTAGGATAGGTCTACAAATAAATGGTTATTTTCTTTAAAATAAGTATAGAATGGTAAAAAAAAAAAAAAAAAAAATCCTTTCAAAGCAATGATAATAGTCATTGGGAAGGACAAACCAATGTTAATCCAACCACCAAACCCAGCTGGAAAAAAGGGTCACCAGGAGCCCAATTGATAATTTCCATCTGAAGAAATTTGACAATTAAAAACATGAATGCTTAGATCAAAGAAGATTAATAAAAAAAATAAAATAAAAATAAAAAGTTAGAAACATCTAAGGACCTGGAAGGCAATAATGAAGATTAACGCACCACTGGACTTTGACAACTGAGAACGAACATTGGATAAAACTAAGAAAACTGTCTTTTCATGCAGTGAAAGCAAAATTGCCCAAAAATCAAAAACACATTACAAAAGTTCACATGCAAATAGTCTCATGGCAAATGCATAATTTAGGCATTTTCACCTTTGATGGATAATTCTGTTGACAATACAGGACTGCACTGACTATGATTGGGTGCGCCACCACAAGGTTTTTACGAAAGCCATCTGGACATTCAATGACAATCTTCATGGCACGTTCCAATGCTGTGATGAGATAAGAATGTATGATAGGATGTAGACATGTTGAAGATGAAGGAAATAAAGATTAAAGCTTACAGACACTGACAGATATGGATAATTTAGTATAAAGAATGTAATTATTACTCCATTTAGGAACCTGTACTGTGAAGCTAGAACAACTTCTGATGTGATCCGATGCAGATATTACACACTGCGTATTGACATCAGGTTGCTTCACCTCAAAAGCAGCCTTGCGTGAAAGAAGGTTTTCAGAGTTTTATAAAGCTCAGAAGATCCTTTGATTGTAAAGATTTCTACCAAAATTACATTTTCAAACTCAACAGAAGTTTTTCAAGACCAAACTAAGTAACCATTTGTTCTATAGATAATAAACATTTATCTACAACGTTAGAAAAATAATTAAATAGATAAAAAATATGCTTGTTTGTGATTAAACAAAAGGAAATCCATCTTGACTCGACATCAGTCAAGTGAAAGTACATAAAATTGTTCTAAATTTTATCTTCTTGTGCTAATATTCCTAAAACTCATCACAAGTTTTTAACTTAAAGTCAGACAAGAACATTTTGTAAAGTAATTTGTTGCTTTTAGAAAAAAAAAAACAAAAAAAAAACTAACATAGCAATACTATAGGGGATTGGCATGCAGAAACAAATCTTTAACAGTATTTTGGCCTCAGTAAAACAGACAGCTGTATGTCAGAAAAATGTCTGCTCCGCATTGACCCATTCCCTTAAGAAACCACCACAACAGCTGGTAATTTAAACCATTTGCTGAACTAATGAGGCATCAAGACCCATTTCTGTATCCCTGGTAAAACTATGTGGAGGAATAAATCCCAAATAACACAAGCGAAGCAAGGTTTTATGAAAGTTGACATCTAGTATTGCTGTATGTAAATGTTTTATTTTTTTTTAAATTGTATTAATCATTTTTTATTTCAAATTAATTTAAATCTCTTGATCTGCTTGTGTTACAGTGACCTGCTCAATTCTGGATGTGAGCTATATTCGAAAAAAATAGATATCTCTTTACAAACAAACTTGAAACTCTAACAAAAGAATTATCAACACTAATTGCATTTACAACAATCAGATAAACTAAAATTCTGCTTTAAAATCCCACTCTGATTATCTTTTGATCTACTGCAGAAGCCTTCCCATTGGTCTTTTAATTATCATGCCATTTTTAGTTAAATTCTCAAAATTGTACCAATATTTAGTACATAATTTCTGTGGAGTTGCAGGAGTTGATCAGAAATTCGTCTCTAAGTTATGAGTGGGATCCTTGGAAGTAAGCCTTCCATCGTTTACTGTGATAATTTTGTCTACACTCTGTCCTGTTAGCTTACAGCCCCTCACACCTCCAACCTAACCATACACATGCAACAAAAAAAAAACAAATTATTAAACATATATTCTAATGTTATATTAAACATATTGGAGCTCTCTAGCCATACAGTTTTGAGTCAGATGCCAGTTCAGACGAGGAAAACAAACACGTACACGGATCTAATAGTCTACAAATGGATGCATCGGAATGGAGCAGAGCAGGGAGCTTATGGCTCACCGACAGTCGCAGCAGCATCTTAGCTGCAGGCTTTTTCATCAGCTCCTGTAATTTTTCCTGTACAATTTTAATTTTAATTATCTATATTAATCATTTTCCAATAAAAATTGGCTGATTGGATAGTAAACTAACTTCTACAGGAAGTAAGACACGCTCATATTTGATTAAAGCATGTCATGAACAAACTTTTTTCAAATAAAATGCACTGAGGTTTTTTTGTTTTCTTTTTCCAACTCAATTGCCTAAAAAAACCTGCCAACAAAAAAACTGTTTTTTAAGATGTGTTTTTGTTGAACACTAAAATGTTTTATCTGAAATACGCTTCCTCACAAGAACTGAGAATTTTGCAACAAATATGAAAAAAAATAATGTGATAGTTGTACTTTCATGTGAGATCATTTTGATATAATTGACAAATATTTCAGTTTAAGTCCATCCAAGTTACTTTTTATTTCTATTTTGTTGAGGATTTTTGACATGATCCATCTATTTTCATCAGATCCGGATGAAGCCTTTCAAAATAACAAGTTTTCAAAGCTTACAAGAAAAAATGGATTTTCTTTTTTTATATAAGGTGGAAGAACAGTAAATAGATGGAATTTTATAAAGGTGCAACCCAGGTAGATAAAACAAAATAAAAAATAATAACTCAGTCATGATTTAATGCAAGTTAGAACACATTCTGTCCATTTTACGGTTCATATTCAATTTGATCCATGAATTTAAATATAAACCCCATTAAAATTATCTGAATATTTTATTGTTTCAGAGATAAGTTATGTAGCTGGATGAAACATTTTAAATGAAAGTTCAGACTGCAAGGAAATTCTTAGCACCCGAATGGATGAATTATTGGTTCAATTCTAGACTTCATTTATTACTATACTATATTGTAATAACTTACTGTCACACTGTTCTCTTTGATGACCAATTAATTAAATATTATTGTTATATTTCATTTTTCCCTGAGAAAAATTAAATAAATCTTAAAATATCTTTGTTGTTGAAGCAAAAAAAAAAGAGTTCCCAGTTTTTTTTTTAAAGCTTTGGTCTTCAGAGCAAATTCTTGAACAACCACCAACATAGACAGCAGAGCATTTACATAGTTATTATAATATGCTTCAGTCTCAAGGACAACATTTCTGGTTGCCTGTTCCTGTAGAGGTTTGGTCAGATTCTGCAGATTCTTCTGCAGATGTGTGACAAAGGAGGAGGAAGGTCTTTCATGTCTGTGCTCTAAGATCACCACCTCAGTGGTCTGGACATGTGAGCAACGATGCTGCAACACCACTTTGAAGCTTGAACATCACATCAACATCAAGCTGCGTATTGGCTGCCCACACATTCAGGTAACCATTCTGCAAGTTTCTGACATTTTTTAAGCCTCAAACAAGGTCACAGTTCTTTTCTTTTCTTCATTGTATAGCACAACGTACAGTGTTCTAGTCATTTAAACCCAATTTTGTTTGACTTTATTGCTCACTGTTTTTCTCATGAGCAACTAAACAATATTCCAATCTATTTTCAGGCCTTTTTCTCAACATTGTTACTGGCCACGACTGCCAAATCTGCTGAATTAAGTGCAACTGATACATCACTTTCTAGCACCTCAAGCTTCTTCTTTTCCCTGGTAGTGAAAACCAAAACATATACATAAAGTGCAATTCTACAAAGCACAACAAAGAGAAAAATGTGCAGGAAGACATGAATCTGTTTATGGAAGCAATGAGATTGTGACAAGCTGGCTTTAACTAGACATGCAGGAAGTAACTGTTTTTCTACATTATAATTCATTCCAGAGGATGTAATTTAGCAGCAGCAGCAGTAGTCTAAAGCACAAATGAAAAATACCCACAGTAAAGCAAAGTACTGGAGGAAAGCATTGCAGAATTTAAGCTTTGTCTCTGATGGATTTCAGAATGCATCTTTAAAAGTTACTTACATTTTGAGTGATTTTTGTGACACACTGTTACCGTACCAGATCTGTGGAGCAAAATTTAGCAGAAAGACCAATTTCTGTGAAAAAAAAAAACAACATAAAATCTAACTGAAAGGTTCTGAGAAGAACATAGACTCTCACTTTCATCACTCATTGATTGTACCTGGAAGACTAAACATGGATAAAACCTATAAATACAAAAGTATTTTAGTTGTAATAATGTACACAGCTTCATTTATGAACTCATTTAGAGGTTTAGTTTGAAATCAGCTCATCTTAAAGACCCACTCTGATGAAAAGTGTGTGTAAGGTGTTTGTTCTTGTGGCTTTTTGTGAAGATGGATGACATGTATTGGGGAAACTAAGCCCAAATTGCATTTCTAAGTATTTCTTTTTCAAATTGTGGTGAATCAGAAGCAGATAAAAAACTGCCATTTAAAAAAGACTGTGTTTGTGACGAAGAAAATACGCAGGGCGGGCCACAAGCTCCCTTCTCCGCTCCCTTCTGATGCATCAATTTTTAGATGACAAGATCCATATACACCTTTGATGTATTAAAGGAAACCTGATTGAGATGAAGTGATGCAGGTACATTTAAAAAAGTGAGCTCTCCAAGGTGCTGCACAGCCAGAAGTAAGTAGCAAAGGAGCTCCCTCCACTTCATTACAGTGCTAACAGCTACCTGACTGCAGAAAACTGCAATAAAATACTTCAGCTACAGCTTAATCACTCATTTCCACACTTATGGGGTTTTATGTGTTATTTGTGGCAAAGATTTTAGAGGCTGTGTTTAGTGTGCCTCCACCTAATAACTATGTCATTGTAAACACTGTCACAGCATAGCAAACATTGTATTCATCTTCGGCTTTCAAATTTAGTGCTTCTACAATATTAGTAGTTTTTCTGCCTTGTTCAGAGTGGAGGTAGCTGCTTTTTATAGCTTGAATACAGAGAAATATTCAGTAGCATCCAATGAAAAGCTTTAAAAGTCCAGAAAAACTGTAGCGCATTGCAAATAACAGTATATTTTACGATATCTATCTAAAATAAATTAAAGATTGAGCAGTTTGGCAATATAGATGGATTATTTATTATATAAAAAAGGTCTGAATGAAACTATACCCTGAGTTTCACAGTTGAAAATGTTTCAAATGAGGCAAAGGTCAAAAGGTCTCATTAAAGGATACAAATTAAGATGGGAGCAGAGGCATGGCTGTAACTGGGAGCTCTTTCCATCATCCCCTAAGCTGATCCCGTTATCTAATACTATGATCTGACTTGTGCTAGAAATGTCAATGTTTCCAGACACAGATGTTTATTTGCAAACATGCTACGATCAACTCTTGTAAAATCTTTCAGGATGAAGTCAAAGAAGTATTTCGACAAGCTAGAACCCACCGCCGGAAGCAGAGAAGTGAAAATCCAGAGATGTTTCTGATGTAGATGTTGAATCAACTGAGCTGACTTGGTACCCTGCAAGAGGTGGCACTGTTGGAGGCTCAGTGTGGGGCTTCGCTCATGCCTTGATGAGTTTGCTCCAACTGCAGACCCCAGATGGCTTTTAATGAAAGGAGAGGCAAAAGGAATGGGGTGGATGTGGAGAGAATAGGGGGAAACAGAAGGACTGAATGAAAAGATTAAAAAAAAGAGTATAGACAAGGGGTAAAGGATGAGGAGAGAGAACTGGCAGGTGTAATAAATGAATGGATGAGGAGAATAAACAGACTGGGAAGGTGATTTGAGATGGTTGTCGGGTGGTTGAGCAACGGTCTTGCTTCAGAGCTTTCATTAACTGAATTACTGTCATGAGTTGGTTGAAAATGACAAATTGGTCACAATGGAAATCGTGCTTTTGGTGTTTTTAAAATGGTTTTTGTGTTTTTCCTCATGATAGTAGGCATATAAAAAAATAAACTTAAAATTGCATTTCTGAGTATTTCTCTATTAAAATGGTTATGAATGACAGTTGACAAAACCCTGTAGCTATGATGCAGCTGCCACAGTCAGCAGGCCACAAGCTTCCTGCTCCGCTCCATTCTGATGCATCCTTGCAGACAATAAGATCCATGTACGTCTTTATTTTCCTCATCTGGCTGGATTCATCACCATTTGTTGCATCAGCAAATTAATTTGGAGGTGGAAGCGCCTGCAGGAGTAAGCTAGGAGGAGAGAGTGTAAACAAAGGGATCATGGGAAATTAGAGGGCAGGCTTACTCTGCGCCGAAAGTCCCACAACTCAGAGGCGTATTTCTGATGAACTATTGCCACTCTGGAGAATTATGTCCTAGAAAACGACACAGGTTTTTGGATTTTTGTAAAAAACAAACAAAAAAACAAAACAAAAAAAAAGGCATGATCATATTAAAAAAAACACTGGGAACGCTTTTGCAAGTAGATCAAAAGATGTTTGGAGTGGGACTGAAAGCAAGTGTCCAATCAGAAGACGCCCTTAGCATGCGTAAAGGATTTTCTGTTAGAGACAAATCGATGTGTACACATAAACAGGAAATACAGTCACTTTCACCACTAAAAAAAGCTTTTCTTTGGTTCCGGCTAAGCTCCTCCCCCTGTGGTTTAAGCAAGTTGATCCCGTATCTCTCAGTGGAACGCTCCCCTATGAGACATGCCAATGTCACTTAAAAGTACTCTCATTATGTGGCATCACACACTGATTGGAATCCCTTCCACAGTGATGGCAGCCATGTTAATCCACTGTTGATCTACCCAGGGATCAAGCTTTTCTCCAATCAATAGAGCCATGAAAGCCTGCCTTCTGGTCTTCATCAACTCTTTCTGCATCCACGACTTATGCATCATTTAGAGGCTTCTTGCTTTTGTCTGGCAGTGAAAGAGAATAAACATTTCCAGTTTTTAAAGTTCAGCGTAATTACCCTCTCTGGAACCACCGTCCTGCAAAGATTACACAAAGGAAGAATTAGTTAGAGGAAATTTATTATGCTCTTTTTCAAAAGTTGGCAACTTTTCAAGAGGGCTTAATGAGACGTCTTGTGTCAAAAATCCACAGGGAAACAGCTACTTTTACAACCATGTCTTCACACCACTGATCAGATCAACTGTTCTTTGTGGAGTGGAGTGAGACACTTCTCTCCATTCCATCTGTCTCTTCTGCATGGTTGCCTCCAAAAGATCATTACTCCACTTTTAACTTCCATGCAGAAGATGGTCTGGCACAAACAAATGCTTGAACACACTGGACATGCTATGGCGGGCTGCTTTTTATGAGTTGTCTGTAATTCACATGGCTAGTGGTGCAAAGTTGGACTATTTATATTGTTAAACTGTTAGCTTAAAACACATTTTAAGTAAAAATTGCTAAACATTTCAAATGTTTATATGTCTCATTTTTAAGAATTAAAATATAACAATCTTATGTTGTATATTGTATGTTAAAGACCCACTCCAATCATCTTTGGATCTATTTAAAAGCGTTCCCAGTGGTCTGATAATCATGGTTGTGCCATGTTATCCAAAATTAAGAAAACTTGTATCATTTTAGAACTAGTTTCTGCAGAGTTCTGCAGTAGTTCATTAGAAATTCATTAGAAAATCCCTTTAAGTTGTGGGTGGGATTGTTGGCCATCACCCAAAACTGAGCTCTCTGTTTACACGCTCTCCCGCTAGCTTACAGCCCCTCACACCCCCAAGCTAACATTATCGGTGCAACAAAAATGTCGAGCAATATTGGAGTTATCCAGCCGTCCAGTTTTGAGAACGAATACGTTCATTAATTGCGGTTTAGCTATTTATTAATCGCAGATTATTCGCGGATTAGTGCGGACCAGGGAGTGTATTGTTTTCTGCAAGGTGTCCAATATTTTTCAAATTACATTTGTTTGTCGGCTCCTGATTCATGTTATGAATAAATCAGCATTCAGAAGTGCAATTTTAATCTCTTTTTTTAAATATATGTCCTCCCTTCTCAGAAAAATGCCACAATAACATGTTATAAACATCAAAAACATGACTTTCAGTGAGTCTTTTATTGTACTTATATCACATATTAGTTAAAAGACAAAAATATTTAAAACCTGTTTAACATTAAAAAAAAACTTCTCTTGGCTCACAGTGGTCATAATGAGTCCCTTGCTCTTTATTCTGCTCATCCACCTATGACTATAGCAGCACCCACCCAGTCAATGATATTGTGAAACAAGACCACCTTAGTGGGTCTCTCTGAAGACGACCTCCTACGGGAATGGGTCCAGAGAGGCTCATGTGGTGGTGTGCAGATAACAACCTCATCCTCAGTCCCTTCAATAAAAAACAAAACAAAAACAAAAACAAAAAAAACGAGGTGATCGTGAGACTGATCTGCAGCCCATGTGCAGAAACGGGGACGATCCTGGGAGTTGATTGCTTAAAAAGTTTGCAAAGGTGTCAGTGAAGCCTTTCTGACTGATGACTCCTATGCAATTTTCCTTAAAGCAGAATCTGTGATGAACGTTGCAAAACCAAACAATTTATTGGATGGGTTTCTTTGTTGTCCGATTGCCTCAAAAACAGAGAAGGTTGTGTTAAACTGAAAAAAAATGAGCTGGTAAACAACAAAGAAAGAAAATACTGTTAGTTTACTAAAAAAAAAAAAAAAAAACTTTTGTTGAAGGAAAATGTCAATGTTATGTTATGAATGCTCATGTTATAAAGCTCATCCTCTAGTGAACATGCACATTATTTGCTTTCTCTCGGAGGTGTCTGCAGTCTGGATGAACTGCGTGGGTCTGGATTCCACTCCGCGTTTTGTGTCCCTCCCTCTGCCCTCCCGGACCGCGGATCTGATCAGAACGCGGAGCGCTCCTGTCCACGGAGCATTTCAGCTCTGCGCGCAGGGGGGAAGCCTCTTGCTGAAGGAAGTTGAGTCAACAGGACCGGGGGCGCGCCGCTCGGATCCATGAGGCGCCTCCACTCCCGGCGGACTTTCTTCACTCGTTTTCCGCGGCGACACGTGATTTTTTATCGGCTCCTTTGAGAAATGTCTCTGTAGACGTTAACAGCTGACTTCCAACTATTACGCGCGGTTTTTACGCACCTGCGGATCTGCTGCAGCGGAGTTGTGAGGCAGCAGCCGCGGTGCTGCAGAGGAGCTGAGATCATGTTCAGGCTGGAGACCATCATTTGCACTTTCTCCGTCCTGTCAGTTGCTGCAAGAGCAGACTTTAGAGCAAGAAACTGCAGCCAAGTGGCAGAAGCTTGCATGGTGAGAGGCTTCATTTTCACAAGTGTTCCTCTACAGGAGATCCCAGGTAAGATCCTCTGCTGCACACCTGTCCTGCCACCCATGCATGCACTCAGATGCAGAATAGCACTTTTAAAAATATGAATTTTGCAGTAAAATTCCAGGACTGCACACAACCACCTGTCACGAAGTTCCCACCTCACTGTCATAGCAGGGTGAACTGTAGCTGGGGACAGATCAATAACTGGATCAGCTTCCTGCTCCAGTCAGCTTGGGCAGTTCAAGTGTCATGCCCCTTGTTGTTATCACATCCAGCATGTCTGAACATTGGCCTGAGATAACAAATATCCTGTCTTATCAATCCCATTCAGGATAACGGTGCATTTTGTGTCTGTCCGGCAGAGGTCTGTGAGGATGAAAAGTGGGCAGTTCTGCAGTCCGCTTCCTTTCCTGTGAAAAAAAAGAGCTGATAAGATAAAAGTGCAGCTGGGCACTCACCCGTTATAGCTGGATTTCTGCTGAGCAATTATCACTCTGACAGCTGTAATTTGGCAGTACCATTTCCACCCAGAAATCTGTTAAAAGCTCATTTCAAAGATCTTTTTGGGATGTCCAGACTTGAAGCTTCATAGCTTCCAAATAAACAAATAAATAAAGCAAATATTTTCAAATTGAAGAGCATACAATGTCTGTTTTAATGCAAGAAAAAAAAAAAAAGATCAAATTCAATGCAACTTTCTCCCCTTCGTGTATCACTACATCGGGTTGTTGCATACCATCACTGAAGCTTCAGAGTCTATAAAACAGGAAATCTGGCACATCTAAAAAGCTGCATATTTGATAACAGGCCCACCTGTTCAGAGAAGGGTTGAATAACTTACTGATTTATTCCTTTAGATTTGTGTCTTTGACATCCCCAATAATCTGCCAAATGAGTGAAAAAAGCCAATTTCTCCTCTGTGATGCCACCCTGTGTGCCTTTTGATGTGAATGAATGAGTTATAATCATTTTGAAGAGACAAAACGTAACCATCTAAGCAAAATGATTTGGATACGTCTCTAGGCTCATTCATCACTACCTCCATAAACCAGGTCCATGCAGTCATAGAAATTACATTATTTACTTAAAAAAAAAATCTATATTTGATTATTAGAAACACAGAAATATAAAAAAAATCTTTGTAAATGTTTATTGCAAATCAACTGAAAATGGAAACGCTGCTTTACTTTAAAACTTTTTCAACATAAACTAAGAGGAAGTGGCTCATCTGACAAGTTATATACAGTTTAATGACGTTATAGCGAAAAAATCAGACATGTGGTACATTTCCAGCAAATAAAAGTCACACAAAAAGTTAACTTAAAACAGTATTTTTTACAAAAGATTGTTTGAAAGAGAGTATTATTTTTGTTAGATCTCTGTTAGAAATGTGTGAATTATAGCAACAAAAAAAAAAAATATTTTACAGCAATAGTAAATTATGCACGGGCGGAGCTACAGGGGGCAACTGCGCCCCCCCCCCCCCCCCCCCCCAAAAAAAAAAAAAAAAAAGTCAATATTAGAATCATTACAGACAAAGATTTAAAAAAACAAATAAAAAAAATAACTACAAGCTCTTTTAAGTATTAGTAATAGCACCCCAGCTAAAAGAACTGATATTTTAATATTTATGACAAAAATAACAATATTCAAACTTTTTGAACTACATGTTTTTAAATAATTTCTTTTGCAATGACTCTCGACTCTGCTGTTCCTATTTGCCACCCTATCAAAGACTTCTGCCCCCTTTTGACCTCCCCATATAAAATGTTCTTGCTTTACCACTGTGCAGCAGTGCATTCTTTTTTACAGCTGTTTTGCTTAAAATTGCATTAAGTATATCCCTTTAGTAGGGATGTCACAATTCTTGGTTTAAAACCGAACCAGGTTTTAGACCATTGGACTGAATTGTGGGGAAAGTAAGTCATTACAACCCTACTGCATACCAGGCTTAGTATGAGCCAACCAAACTTTTTGTTTTTTTTTGCCTTCAAGCACAGTAAATAAAGGATTTTTTAGATTTTTTTTTTTATTTTGTGTTGTTTTGTAATACAGGCACACAAATCATACATCGGACCAAAACTAAACCAAAAATTGAGGTTTGAGCTGAATTGTGGGGAAAATTTAATCCCCATTTTTACATATTTGGCTACTCTTTTATGATTGTTTTGAAGCTAAAATGTAATTTCCAAAATGCATTGTTTGTTGGTTTAGTGACTAAATGTGTTAATATGGGTTGAAACTTTTTGAAACTTGGTTGCTGGAGTGCCACACGTTGAGTGGTTGTAGGCAGACCACTGCAGAGACTCTTCGCTGAAGTGCTTTCACGGAGCAGAGGAAAGGGGCACAGTGAGGTGACATTAAAAAAAACAACAGTCAATCGTTTGGAAAATATGTGGAAATCGTGATGGAAGAATGAGACGGCTGCGCATTTTTGGCAGCCGCTCAAACTCTCACAAAATTGCCATCAGGTGATTGTATGATAATTGCATCAGGTGGAGTGGGTGGTTTAGGAACTGTTTAGGAGGTGGTGTCCATGTGGAACCCGGGGAGCAGCTTAAGTGCTAACATTTCTTTGGAGTTCATATTGCAGTACTTGTAGATTACTTAGTCCTTGGGGGGGACTTGGTAAGAGTGGCTCTAACAGCTTCCTGTAGAGCTTAGTGTTTCTGTCAGCCTTACAGCTGCCATCACACTCTATTAACTTGCTGAGGATATGGGAGAAATGTCAACCCTCATATTACTGCTCCACCTCTGCAAATGAGGCTTTCGCTGCTGTTTCGTACCATGTGAGCTGTAAAGTGATGGTTCTTTGTGGTTTGATTCTCCACCGCCTCTTGTCATTATCTGGCCTCGATCAAATTAAAGCGACATACTTCTGTCAGGTATTGATGCTCCAATGGACTGACTGCGTGCATGAAGTTACACAAGAAGCAAGTTTTACTTGCATGTAAAGTGCATCTGGTTTTCATTTTTAAATCTTTAAAATCCCACTTCTATAATCATTCATTCATTCATTTTCCAATCCGCTTTATCCCTTTCGGGGTCACGGGGTTGCCGGAGCCTAACCCGGCTACTCATGGGCGAAGGCAGGGTACACCCCTGGACTGGTCGCCAGTCTGTCGCAGGGGCCACAATCACACACCCATGCACACTCACATTCACACCTAGGGACAATTTAGAGTAACCAAGCATGTTTTTGGACGGTGGGAGGAAGCCGGAGTCCCGGGAGAAAACCCACGCATGCACGGGGAGAACATGCAAACTCCACAAAGAAAGGTCCACCAGCCAGGACTTGAACCGGGAACCTTCTTGCTGTGAGGCAGGAGCGCTAACCACTGCGCCACCGTGCAGCCCTACTTCTATAATCATTTGATCTATATTTAAAGCATTGCCAGTGGTCTTTTAAATATTATTATACTGCTTTTCGTTTTCTTGGACATAGCTAGAGCAGAGTGGCAGGAGTTCATTAGAAATGTTGTTGGTGTAAGCCCAACCCCACTTCCCGTCCCCCATCTAGCTTACAGGCCCTCACAACCCCAACATTACCGGTACAACAAAATAGAGTAGAATAGAATGGAATAGATTTATTGTAACAGCCAGCAGTAGTTATATTGTGGGTGGTCCAAAAGCAGCAGCGCACAGGGCAAAAGCAAATAAAAAGACATTTAAAAATAAATAAATAAAACAATAAAAAATAGCACGAGGCATAAGGCAATTTAAAAAGTACAAGAGATGCAATAAAAAATATAAGAAACCCAATAATAAATAGGGTTAAAGTGTAGTGTGCAGTTTTGTGTTCAGGTTTTCGCAGAGGGATCATTTGGGTGTTAAGGATTTGTATGGCCCAGGGGAAGACGCTGTTTGTGAGTCTGGTGTTGTGTGTCCTGATCAGCCTGTAGCAGCCTTCTGAGGGCATTAAGTCAAACAGGCGGTAGGTCGGGTGGGTCAGATCTTTGAGGATTATTTTAGTTTAAAAAAAAATAAAATAAAATGGCGAGCAATATTGGAGTTATTCAGCTGTCCAGTTTTGAGTCAGATGACAGCTCAGATGAGGAAAACAAAGACGTTCATGGATCAGTCTGCAAGTGGATTCAACAGAATTGTATTTTCTACTTCACAAACATAATTTTTCATCTGCTCCTGATTCATAAAGATTTGAGTAAAGAAATCCTCAGAATTGCAATTTCAAGCTTAATTTTCTGTCCTCCATTATGAGAAAAATGCCACAAGAAGATGTTAAAAAATAATAATGAAAATACTACTGTACTGTGCACAAGCCCTCTGCATCTATGTCCTGAGTGTTTGCATATCTAAATAAGCAATACTTTAGTATTTTTTTCTTCTCCTAAACTCACTTTATGTCACTTCCTAAATCCACCCTGTCATCTCTCCTGGTAAAGATCAGACATTCACTCAGTCTTGCCCCTGCTGTCTCAGTTTCCAGATCACCCAACGTCTGAGACGAGATATGGAAAGTGAGTCATACGGCAGACTGTTGGATTCAATGGAACTTCTTTGCATGTCATTTTCTATGCTATCATTTGACGTCCCGCTCTGTTTACTGCCAGCCAGGAGATGGAAGTCATAGGACAGAAATAACAGTGCTGATATTTTATGTGATCTTCTGCATGCACAAGGAGGCAAACGATCTCTGCTGAACCGTGTGATGTGCGCTGGTCTACTCCTGTCACATAATGGATGGGAGGGATTAAAAAGAGTAAATGAGGGAGACCTGTGGAGGGAATGGCTAGGACATTTAGTTAGCCCCCTGCAGCATGCATCACTGTAGACGTAATCTGTAGTGAAATTATTTTGACCTTCCTGTCAAGAGGAAATAGAAATTGGAGTCAAGAGGGGGCTTGGAGCTTTCCCTGGGTTTGTTTTCCTATTTCATTCAGTAAACATCAAAAGGTCTGAGATGAAATTCTGAAGACTTTTGAGACTGACAGTTGTTTTTTTGCTGTTTGTTGCTCCAATATTTGAGCTTGCATTCTGCCCGTGTAATGTGATGTGGATCTGTCCTAGCATTGGAGTCCTATCAGGGGAAAACAACCCAAACAGTCATCACTTCTCTCGCGGCAGAGGGGATTTCTCAAGTGTTGTCTCCATGCTGGTGTCATCAATCATGCTTATGAATGCCAAAGTGCTTCATGATGGGCTCTCTCTGCGGGTGTTTGCTCTGAGGGCTGTAGGAAACTCGGTGTCCTGCAAGTGTTTTTGGGTTACTTAGCTATTGAAGTGGAAGCAGACCAAACCAGACTCGAATATCCAAAAAATAAACAAGGGGAGGAATCATATTTTTTTTATTTATTCATTAATTTATCATATTTGTGGTTATATAAATATTTTTTATTTCCCTGTAAAAACCTTTCATGTGAGGTTGATTGACTTTGTGAACCATCTGGCACTCTGAAGCTGAAATAAACAATTCTTTTTCATACAAAGTCATGTCGCTGCATGTAATTTATGTTTTCCTCACTTTTTATATTAAAAATATGTTCATTCTTTTATACTGTTATTACCCTATAAACCATAAGTCACTTCAAAATCTACTCTAGGAGGCTACAATCCAAGATGTATTTGTCAAATGTTTGGTTCTGTGAAAACACCCAGCGTTAAAAGTGATGTTTTACAAAAATAAATAAATAAATAAATAAATTCTCACCATTATACTATACTATTATACTACATTAACTATGGGCCTCCCTGTAACTTAAAAATACAGGGCCTCTCAAAACTCTCAGCCAAACAACCTGTGCAAATCAGGGAGAGCTGATTGGCTAGGCGCTATGGCGACCCCTTATGACGTAAGCCTTAAGGTGAACTAAAACATACTAAAAACATAAGAAATAAAATAAAAATAGGAAATAATCCAATTTTTGATCACAACAAATCGCTTCATCATTCCAGAATACATTTCTTTATTAAAGTGTTTTATAATTAAAATATTTTCAGCCATATTTCCTGTTTTTTAACAACATAACTTTGTTTTTAGAAGTAATCATTTGTCAAAAAAAAAAAAGGCATTAAACAAGTTTTTAATCACACTGACACATTTCTTTTACAGATGCTTGTAAGGAGTAAACAGCTGAAAAAAGAAAAACTTGGACTTATTTCAGCTATGCTTTTTTTGAATTATGATTATTGGATTACTATTTAACTTGAAAGCTTTTATGATCTAATGATCTTTAAACTGTTGAAAAAAGCGTTTTCCTGTTGTCAAACAGATATGGAATTTATGTTCTGTTGAGCTTTAACAAGCTGGAAGATAAACACAGTTTGCGTACAGTCAGTAGCTTTTTTTTTTTTTTACTTCTGGGCCACATTTGAACCACACAGCTTTGTTGCCTGATTTCACTGGAGAAAAAAGTTTTAAATTTAATGTTCATCTTTTTTTAACTCATGTTCAATAGCAGTAATCCCCAACCTTTTTCAGGCCATGGACCTGAATGTCTTTAATGCCAGACAATATTTTCACGGACCGGCCTGTACAAGCTTTTTTTGCTTAGCTTCCACTTTTCCTTAACTTTTCTGAGTAACTTTTATCTTCATCCTGTGTATAATATCTGCAGCTGGTGTAAACTTTATTTGTTCCCTAGATTTTGTTTTGGAATTAAGGGTGTAGGGAAAAACTCATTCAACAATATATTGCGATATTTCATTTGGCGATACTTATAACTACCTAAATGCTGAAAAAAAGACCATATTTATTTAATTATTTATGAGCGTCCTTCAGGGTCTTACTTTTGGTTTCCCACCTAAGCCAACGACCGGAAGTTGGCAGCACAGCTCACCGAGCCTTTTTGAGCAGCTCTACACGCCATCAAAACAACAAGATCTCATGAGACCTAGCTTGTTTTAAATGTTTAGTCAGCCTTGAGGTTTTAGTTGCCATGAGACATTTACTAAGTTTTTACTCGGGATGGGTACCGAAACGGAAACTCTGTGCCACGTTGCTGCTTGTATCATATAAAAACACAGATTGCTGTGGTTCGTAGTGGGCTCTGATAAGACTGAGTGAAGCAGTGCAGCTGCACATCGGATCATGCACAAAGCTTTAGTCAAAATCATACTTTTAGAACCTTATTGGTTAAGGCACATTCATTCTAGGTTTTTTTCTTTTCTTGTACTACAAATATTTTGTTGTGGAAATCAGTCAATGTTGCCTGTTCCCTTTAAGAACAAATATTTCTTAATTTACCAAAAGAAAGGGACCATGCATTTGCTTGGGTAAAAGCAGCTTGTATATGAGATACGGTTGCAGATGCTTAACGTTGTGATCAGTAAATAAAATTAATTTTACCATTTTATTACAACGAAAGGTGTATTAATTTTCGGGTAGAGGTTTTTTCTAAGTCATACTCTTTAAAAAAAATAGTGAAATGTTGTTCTGGTACAGTCTTGGGATGTTCCGCGATATGTATCATTTTGTGAGACATGTATCGCGATACGTATCCTATCGGTAAACTCTTGCCAACACACAGCCCTAGTAAGAACTATTTAAATGTGATATAGCAGCCTGTAGCCTCCTCCAGCTTTTAAGGTTCAATGGCTAAAAAAAAAAATATTTTAAAGTCAAAGGCTCTTGGTCTGTTTTCTCACTGGATCTTTTCTGCAAGAAGAAGCTTTCCAAATATGTTTACTTATGTTAACCTTGCTAGCTACAGGGTTTCAATTTAGCAGTTGGTGTAGCAGTTTCAAGAAACTAGCAGGCGTATTTTTGACACGTGACCAAGCAACTTGAGTCAAGAATCAGTTGGTTCTGGTGGGGAGTCCAGTAGCTTTCCAAAACAAAAACTTCCTTCAGAATCAGATAATAAATAAAATGGAAAAATATAGGTTGTGTCCTTTTTTTCTCTGCGGTCCAGTTTTAACCGTCCCACAGTTCAGTGCCAGTGCATGGCCCAGTAAACAGACAGGAACAGAAAACCTAAGCTTGTGTTTTTTTATTTTTTCATACTTTGTGTCAGTTTGTTACATCCTTGACCTTTAGTCATTTTGGCTCTTTACCCTCTTGGTATGAGTCTGCTCTTCCTTTATGTGGTTGTATTTGTGCTTCTGCTGTGAGATGCAATTGTTGCTTTCGCTCCATCATTGCCTCTGCTAAGCCATCGTGAAACAAAGCCCCCTCTAATGCCTTGTTGGATCTATCTTTAGCTGCTTGTCTGCCACTTCTGTCTTGTGACAACATCTGACTAGACATGATGTGCAACTTAAGAGGGTGTCTGCCTTTGCACAGCTCCTTCAGTGTGGATGGTTTATGGAGAGCAGAGGTGTCTGCCGGTGCCCTCAGCTGGTGCCCTCTCAGTTAACCCTCTGCCCAGAGGACATTTGGACTGGAAGAGTGTCTAATAGTGAACATCTGTATATGCTAAACCATAAATACTGAGTGAGAGGTAATGACAGGTGCAAGTCTCATGGGCTTCCAGGTCTCCAAACTTCCACCAGCTGCTACCTGTAGTGCAGTCATTTGCCATGCTCCACTTAGCAAACTGCAGACGAGAATGGCTTTTCTGCTCCTTTCTCATTCTGGTGGGACAAAGTCAGGGTGTGTGTGTGGGGGGGGTGCTTTCTAGGCATGCTTCCCACCTAGATCAAATATCCACTCTGGACCTCACATGCATTCACTTGGCTTTTTATGACATACTTCTCATCAAAAGCCAGACATAGTGCTACCACTGGTGATTATGTTCCGCTGGTCACTTATAAATGTGCTGTACATGTTGTTGGGAAAATCCATACATAAATCTTCACAGTAATGATATTGGGGCACCTTCCACAAGGATGTAAAGCACTTAAATATTTAATAGCTATTCTCCTCAAGGTCAAACAGGCTGTACATTTTGGTTGTAAATTTATCTTCTTGGCAATGATAAATTGAGTAATGTATTTTTTATATATGTCCACCACCCATTTCAGTGTGCCTGCTTTTTTTTTTTATTCTTATCATTTATGAAATGTCAGAAAATAATTTGGAAAAACTGTGACATGAGCACAAAGTCAAAAGTAGGTTGTTTAATTTGTGAAAAGGGAAAGATGGGCATGACTGGTAGGCTTCAGTTTGATTCAGTTCAATACTTCAATTCCCACAGGGATCTTGTGTAAGGTGGATCACTTAATGACTGAATTAATCTACTGTATAGAGAAGAAGCAGACAAAAGTTTTTAAATATCCTAAATATATTTTAAAAGAGGAATTCTTCTATGGGGTTCCTTTTGTTCCAAAACAGCATCGTCTATGTCTTTGGTCTACTGTCCATGTCTAAGTCTATGTTGCTGCTCTTGTTGTTAGATCATGTTGTTTCCTCATGTTGATAGACGGGTCAACACCCCTGTCGATAGACTTATTCATGTCTAAGTCTTCGCTCTTGTTGTTACATGTCCCCATGTAGGCACACTGGTCGACAAGGGATGTCGTCTCCACATGTCATTTGGCATCGCCTCCGTCATATCTGTGTCTGACATCCGTCTTTCTGCACCGCAATGCAAGCTTTACCAAATACATACACCAAAGATATAGATGTAATTTTGGAACAAATGGAACACCATATTCTCCAGTTTTCAATTGTCATGACATTTGCTCTTTGTTGAATTAAATCTCAAATGAAAAGGTATCAGATATAACATTTGATATTTATCTTACAATTTCACAGTAAAGGTAGATATGGGGCAGTCAGCGAAAAGGGAAGTTTTTTGTTCCCTTTTCCCTCCCAGCATTTTTTTATTTTATTAACATTTTGTTCCTCAAATTGTCTGTTTTACATAATGATGAAAAAGTATTTCTAGATGTAACAAGTCAATATTTCCACTCACTTGCTAACACGCTGGGAAGCTGAAATAAAATATTGACACTTTTAAGAGGAGAAAATCCTGACATTTTTGCTGGCTTTGTGAAACTTTTCCATCTTTAATCCTGTCCTTTTTCACTTCACGCTGTCTCTCCAGGGATGAGAAATACCATCTTACCACAGTACTTTGCTTTCATTGTAGACATTTTCTTCGAGTGAGAGATCACTTCCCCTTGAACCTGTCCTCATTCAACCCAAGGACACATTTTCATCCCCTGCTTATTTAAAACGCCAACATGTCTGTCATTATGACTTCTGACGTGACCCAAAATGCGACAGGAATAAAGTTCCTTTGTTTTTTTTTGATGGATGTAGGTTCTGACTTGAATGAGAAACTTGGCTATTCAGTACACAGCCCCCACCCCCTGGGACTTTATTTACCATTTCTATGTGGGAGATTTAGAGTTGAAATTCAGTGCTGATTTCTAAATATTATGACAACCCTGTTTTGTTTCAATTATATACAAAGCTCTCTATTATTTATATGTTAATGTCTACCAAAATATATGTACTTTTGACCAAAAAAAGACCCACTTTGATAATGCTTTTTATCTATTTTGTCTTTTAATTATGATTATGCTGGTTTTAGCCAAAAAAAAAAGTTGTTTTCTTGGACTTAGTTTCTGCTGAGCGGCAGTAATTCATTTAGAATTCGCCTCTGGACTGTTGGCACACAACAACTCTGCCCCATTTCCCATAATCCATAACTGAGCAATCTGTTTACAGGCTTTCCTGCTAGCTTTCCGCCCCTACTAGTGCAACAAAAATGGCAAAGAATATTGGAGCTGTTCAGCCGTATGTCTTGAGCCAGATGCCAGCTCTAGAAAAACAAAGATCTAGTCGAGTTCAAGCGAATGATTCAGAATTGAGCAAAGCAGGAAGATTGTGGCCTGTAGATTGTAGCTTCCACATCTCAACTACAATCTTTTTCAAACAGTATTTTTTCAACTTCTCTTAATTCACAACAATTTGAAAAATGAAATACTTTGAGCTTAACTGTCTTTATACATTTCCTTCATGGTTAGAAAAATACCACAAGGATACGTAAAAAAAAAAACAAAAATATAATACGATTTTCTTTGAAGTGGATCTTTACAAAACTCTTCAAAATTGACTATATTGTGACATGTGGATTGGGCCTTGTAAAGCTATAATGATGAGTTTAATATCCTTGTGTCCACTGCTGAGACACCTCCTACTCAGATTACAGTAAATTATGAAAGATACTCAACAGTGCAACCCCATTCAGAGTAATTGCCTATCTTTTTGGTTAACAATGGTGGCATTATTAAGTCAGATCTTACTGAAGAAAAAAAAGTTCCACATTAGACAATTGTGTTCTCTTTGACAAAGCATCAATAGACACAGAAGCTTGTTTTTTTTAAGGCAGTGAGGAGTGGAAAAGCAGCTCAAATGTGTTAAACAATTGTTATAACATCAAGCAAAACATTTTTTTTTCCAACCAGAATACTTTTTGTAGGATTAGGATCTGTTTTTGTCCAAATGACAACCCTATAACTTCCTGTCTGAAGCAGGGTATTTGAGTAACCTCAAACAAATCAGTTCTGAGTCACCCTAATGTAAAACCACAGAGCTTTTCAGTATAACAGCATATACCAACAATGACATGACAATTTCTCTGGGGTAATTCAATTTATTTTTCCGACTTGATACTGAAATCTTGCTCAAAGATGGTTGCTTGATTTGACAAGTATTGAGCTTTGCAACTGCTTAACTGTTTGTTTTTTCTCACTATGTTTTTTGTATATATATATATATGAAAGATATATGCAAATTATGAATTATTTTAGAAAGTTGCTTCATCAGGTCACCTCATAGATCAGTAAAGCTCTTTTTTATTAAAATTCAATCTCTACATGAATTACTGGAAAAAAGAAAATTCCCCCAAATCCTCAATTTGACTTTTAACAGCTTCAAACATTAAAATAAATCTTGAAGTGGTTCAGCGGTATAATATTTAGGTGAAGGACATAAATCTTTCACTTGCAAGAATTTAATTTTCAAATTAATTTTACCACATAACAAATATAATGATCTCTTCACTTTAGAATTTAAAGTTTTATTGACATTAAATATCACAATAAAGGTAGGGAAGAGGGTTCTTAGTACTGGTGGTCAGAGCTGATTATTTCCACAAGTTATACTAGATTTGATACTTATACAATTTGTCTGCAAAAAGATGCTATTCTGAGAAGTTGTGACAACTTTTACATATTTTAATGTCCTTTTTTTTTACAACAAAACGAAAGTCATGTTTTATTTTGCATGTCATTTTACTAATTATCCTTTGTGGAATAATATGTTTAGCACTCTTTTTGCTGTGTTTTTTGCAGATTTGACTCAGTATGGTTATAGTGCTAAATCACATTGAAGTTTGAGCGGAATTCATTCATTCATTTTCCAATCCGCTTTATCCCTTTCGGGGTCACGGGGTTGCCGGAGCCTAACCCGGCTACTCATGGGTGAAGGCAGGGTACACCCCTGGACTGGTCGCCAGTCTGTCGCAGGGGCCACAATCACACACCCATACACACCTAGGGACAATTTAGAGTAACCAATTAACCTATGAAGCATGTTTTTGGACGGTGGGAGGAAGCCGGAGTACCCGGAGAAAACCCACGCATGCACGGGGAGAACATGCAAACTCCACACAGAAAGGTCCCCCAGCCAGGACTTGAACCGGGAACCTTCTTGCTGTGAGGCAGGAGCGCTAACCACTGCGCCACCGTGCAGCCCGAGTTTGAGCGGAATGGTTTTGTGATTTTCTTTTCTATTGACCTGAATATCTCCTACCATTCTATCGTACACGATGTTTACAAAGTCATTTTTTTCCTTGTTAGGCAATTTCTATACGACAGACATTTGGAGGCCGTCACTTTTAGCAACAATCCTTAAGCCACTTGAATAGTGGCTCAAACTGATTTTGCATTTGAGATCTAGGTGATCAATTTATTATCTTTTTTGCTGTTTAACATGTTTAACATGCTGTTTAGTATAAACCCTCTGCTTAAGTCTGTAATTGTGTTTTTTAAGTTACCTTGTGTGTCTTTATGTTTTTCCATTTACCTCTTAAGGTCATCCAACACTTTGAGGGAATGTTCCACTGAGTTGCAGAGAATAGGCGATGAAAAAGACACGAGGGATTAAAACTTAAATCCTAATAACTTGCATGCCTTGGATGTCTGGATGCAGTGGTATTAGCAATATTACCATCCTGCTTGTAAATGCACCATACACAAGGCTTTTAGTGTGCATAGCGTGAAATATGCTTTCAGTTTCTGCTTAAGCATTTAAAATATTTATTTACAGCAACCTTTAACTCTAACCTATTGATTCAGTTTTAATAAGGTGGACTAACAAGAAAAACACATTGATCTTGTTTAGGTTCAGCTCTAATAAGGGCCACACAATTTAATTATTTCCACTCAAGGTGCTCATAATACTGAAACTGAGACAAGCTATCTTTACTTATTCATACAGCTGGACTATTGATCCAAACCTCTGCAGACACTATAATGGGTTATTAATTTGCCTGAATAGCATATTTTATTTCATAGAAATGCTGGAGGTCTATTTCTTAAGGGGCCACAGTCACACAAAGCTAGACATCTCTCTTTTTTATCTCTCCAGCTATAATTTTTTACAAAGTAAATGCCATTTCAGAAAACCGTGTATAGGTAACAAACAAAATTCAAGCCAAAATGTATTGAATTTGGATATATTACTCGTCATCTGTTAACCAACATTTTTTAGAGTTACTAGTGTGGTTTTTAAATACACCATGACAAATGAATAACATCAAAATTATTATTTTATTACTGAAAAATCAAGGTGGATTTACCTATCACATGTTTTATTTTACATCAGATGGCTGTAATTAGTGGGGAAAAAAAAGCATGTTCTCCTTGTACATGTGTGGGTTTTCTCCAGACACTGAAGCTGCCTCCCACAGTCCAGGTATATGTTTCATATGTTAAGTGATGGTTGTAAATTGTCTGTCGTGTGGTCCTGTGACTGGCTGGTGACCTTTTCACGGTAAACCCTATATTAGCTGGGATAGGCTCCAGCAACCCAATGACCCCCCCCCCAAGGAATTAAGCAAGTTTGTAAAAGGAATGATTGGAAAGGTTTTGTCTTTCTTAGATTTGCTTTTATCATTGAATTTAATTTGTTTTCTGCCACAAGCCTTAGCTTCTTAGAGGCGGCAGTGGTGCAGAGTTAGAGCAGTCGACCTCTGATTGGAAAATCACAGGTTTGGTTCCTCCCTGTGAGGAATTTTGGGCAAAATACTGAACCCCACATTGCTCCTGGTGGTTATAGGTTGGTGCCCGTGCTCAGAGTCAGCAGCGGTGTGTGTATAGGTGAATTGGACTGTGAATGCAAAACGCTTTGGGCCTTCTAAGAGGGTAATAAAATACGATATGTATTTAGCATTTACTTTTAGGACCTCTACATTCATGACACAGTAACACCACCCCTTTTGTGGTAAAAGTTGGTGAAAGTTTGTCCACAGTCCCACTTGACACTAACTTCCACAAACTGGAAAAAAAAAAAAAAAAATCAAATTTTTGCATTTAACTAATTGCAATCTGACTTGATTGATTACCTCTTACAAAAGTGCTTCATATTTTGTGTTCTTTAACTCAAAGAAACTACTTTGAGAACTTTCTGAAACAGTTTTGCAGGTATCTACAAAAGCAAACTATTTTGAGAACTATTGCTTAGCTGTTGTTATACCTGGATACATTTCATGGGAACAAAAACAACACTTTGATACACATGCAAGAAAATGTGCAACCCTGCAAATGTTCCAAGCCACATGGGGGACCTCACTTCTAAATGTAGCAAATAACTATTTAACAAATCAGCCCACTAACATCTTGAGGCCATTGGAGACAAAAATCAAACTTCTTCCAGATGAGACTGTCCTGTGAAAATAATTAAATGTATTCTTTATTCCTACAATGATTTATGTCTACATTGTATTTAAGTGTCACTATTAAACAACTCAGTCATAGAAAAAAAAAAAAAAATGGAAATCAATGCGGCAATCTTGAAAGCTACCCTCAAGTAACAATTTAGCTTTCAGTCATTGCTCAGTAAAGCATTTATTTTTAGGAAAAATATTAATGATAGGATGTCTTATTTTAATAGGATACCAACAATCTGTCAAGATTTAAGCAAAAATAACAAAAAAAAAACCCATATATTTTGAAACTGAACTAAACAAATGTATGCAAGTATAAAGCTTTTATTATGGACAAATTTTAAGATGTTAAATGCAACTAAAAATGTATTTTTATGCCAGTAGTAACCCATGACATAGAGCTTGGGTCCTCATAATAAAGATAAATAAAATGGAAAATCAAACCACTTTTTTTTTTTTTTTTTCGGTAAACCCATCTGACAAAAAGAAACTCAACTGTCACAGGTAATATTGATCTGGTTTTTACCGAGTGTAGTTTCATCTGTGAAGCCATAAAAGGTTTGTCAGGGGGAACCAGGCAATATAGAGAATGACAGAGAGCATCTGCTGGGCATCTGTTTGACCAAATACTCGGAGGGATGCCTCATAGAGGTGGCCTACCTTTCTAGGTCATGAGCAGAGAAATGAAACAACCTGGGTCACGGTTTAGTTTGTTCACTTTAAACTTTTTGTGAAGTTCTGAAGTCAAGTCTTGCTTGAATTTAATCAAGATGAAATTAGATACTTAAATCGGAAGTTTCTTCAGTTTTCTTTTTTTCAATGAAATACCTCTCTTAGTATTATTTTTTTACATTCTTATCTGACTGACTTGGAGTCTTCTAAAACAGTTATTCTGAGAATAACTATTTTTTTGGTATTTTGTTTTAAGAAAAATGCATGCAGTTTCTACTACTAAAGCTGTCCATCAAGTTGACAGTTATTAAAAATGTTGGTGTCATACTTGAAAAACTACTTTCCCCAGACCTAGTTTGATTTGTGCTTCATGTTATGACTGAAAAGCGTCAGTAGTCTGTATTTGATCTGGCTCCCAGGTTTGTAATGTAGCAAATGATAAGTGTTGAACATCTAGTAAAATATCAGTTGCAGCTACTCAAAACCTGTAAAAAACCTTTTTGTCCTGTTCAAAAAAATACAAAATTAAGCTATTTTGGAGTTAATATTGTAGCTCTCACAGTTTTAAAATAATACATTATTTTAAATAAATAGGGTTTATGACTTATGTAGCAATCCGATTCGATTCATGAATCCAACCAAGATTTTTACTATTGATTATAAATATGTCTGAATGGCTGCTCTATGTGTGTGTTTGTACTGTATGAATGAAAGCTAAGATAACATGCATTTAAACATCATCATTCCTACATTTATATAAAACAGGATATCACAGTCAACAAAACAGATAAAAACACAAAGATTTTTGAAGAACTACCTACTACCTATTGGCGAGAATCCTTTTTTATTTGGCAAGATCAACATTGATAGTGTTTGAGCCACTGTCACTGTGCACACTCAACACAGTCCCAACTAAACACATAACTTTGCATTTTGTTTTTCTTCATTTTTTAAATAAATATTTCTAGTTTTACTAGACATGAAGACACTAGACTAGACACTAATACATGGGAAAAAAACGGCCTAAGTATAATTGATTAGCAATAGTCATAAGCGTATCGTGTCAATTTGTTTCCTTAACAGATTATTTTACTACTGCAGGACAAACAGCCTAGTCTTCTTATTTTATTCTGTAGAAGGTTAAAATGGGGTCACATCCTTTTAGATATAGTGACGTGTGAAGTTTATTTTCAACTTTTCTTTTCTATTTTGGCATCACTAGGGCACACAAAGTACTATTTTAAAGTTTTTTTTGCTTCTATCTTGATAGGATTCTGAAAAAGCTCCACCCAAAATCCAATTGGCAATTTATTTTGTCACGCATAAACTTTATGGCATTGATATTTTTTTGCCTTCAGTTCTGACCTTCTGAGAGGGTTTTTGTTCTGAAGATGATTAGAGGCTCTGAATTTGTTGTACATGTGATGTTATAAGTCTTATCTGATCAAAATGCCTTCAGCCACATGTGAGTTGTCTTTCGAACCCTTAAATTTGTTTTCTACTTGAGGCAATGATTGCTTTTCCACACAGGAATCTAGTGGAGTGCGAGGGGGCAGATACAGTACGTCAATGTTGCCTGTGGAGCTTCACTTCCTCTCTGTGGATATATCAGAAATACTTTTCTTTTTAAACTCTCTGATAAATGATTTCTTTGCCTAGTTTAGGTAGTGGGTTATTTGATGGAAGAAGCTGCAGTGCAATATTTATTCAGCTTTCTAATAAAGGGTTTTATCTTAGTAGTCAGAGCAAAATGTTGTCAATAAAATCTCTTGTTGAGTTGTCATGTTTAACGGTTGGTTGGTTTTGAGCAACATTCTGACACAAATCCGAGGTTATTCTTCTTTTTCTTCTTTTTTTCAAAAGTATTTTAAGGCTGTATTCAGACTGGACACATTTGATTCACTTAAAGTTAACCAGAGATCTTTTTCCATGATAATTGGGAAAAATTCTTTAGTCTAAAAACACCCAAGTGGAACCTGGTCCAGGACCAGGAACCGTTCTCGGGCCCATCTTTTGAGGTGGTCTCAATAAGTTTTCAATTGGGCTGAGCTCCGGATCGCTCTGACTTTCCTTAGTCTGAATAAGCTCAATGCTTGGAGCGGAACAATTGGACCACAACGGCAACCGTAGCTGGACATTACAGGATATAAACAGAATAGAACGGAAGCCATGAAAAAATGTAAAGCAGCGATGAGACACAGAAACTTATTGAAATGTGGTTAGATGGATGCAGACTCATAAAAACAACTTTTAATGTGATACACAATGCTTCTCACAGTGTTTCCCCGACAATCTCTATGTTATAAACACTTATCAGCGTACCTTTTTCGTCGACATGTAGTTACCGCCTTGCAGCATGCCTCTGCCACTGAATCCCAAAGTGCTTCTGTTGGAAGGTTGGCGTCAGTGTTCGGCAGCTGAGCCACCATCAGTGTGTGAATGTGTGTGAATGGGACTGTGACTGTAAAGCGCTTTGGGCCTTCAACGACGGTAGAAAAGTACTATATGAGTATATGCCATTTACCATTTAGTCACATGGTTTTGTTTACAAGCTTTGGTTCAAAATAGAAATGTCTGGTTAACTGCAGTCTGAATACAAACCAAATGCAAGGTTCAGGACTCAGTCCGGACCAAATTTAGTGGACTATAAAAGTCCATACCAATGGACTTTTATACACTCCAAGTTATTAGAAAATTAACTAGCCAATTTTCTATATTGGGCAATCTGTGTGAGAAAATAAAACTCTGTGTATTTAATTTTAGATTACTTTTTTTTGTCCAGAGAACACAACTTTTATCATGGAGAAATTTGCTGCTCTGTGGCTTTAAAAAATAATGTTCAGGGGAGAGAAAAAAAAAATACTTTCAGAAAGTGGCATCAGGTGTTGAAGGTGAGAACAGTCTCATTAGGTCATGCTTTAGGTTACCATGGCAGTGCCCATCTTCCACACTGCTGGAGCCTGACTTCTGCAACCCTCTGTGCCCATGATTCATGACATCAGGTCTGCTCCAGCCTCAGTAACTCTTATTCCATTTCTCCAAAAAAACGTTTTATGTATTTTTTTTTGCTTTTATTTGACCTTTTATAACTTGTCATTTTCCACTTTGGAGCATTCTAAGATGAAGTTCCAAAGATGTTTAATGTTTTCTACTCTTTTTAGCCTAGTGACTTAATATACATAATCATAATGAAGTATATTTGAACATTAAACATAATTTACATAAGCCAAATATATTACAATAATACATATACATTTAAAACCATTAATCCCGGCATGAGGATTTGCTTAATTGAGGCATTAATTCTAGTTTCTAAGTAACTCCAACAAATCCACACTTATAGCCACACAGAAATCCCTCACATATTGCTCCACTTATTCAACAGTCTGTAAATTAATATACAAGCTATATTCATTAATATCAGCCTAAAAGAAGAAAACTTAGGCTTTGTTAGATTAACTTCTACTCCATAAACACTTTTTTTGTTTGTTTCTGCAAAACTATCAACATCTGTACCTACTTTTCTCCTTGAAGAAATCTGATACTCACCATGCTTGAAAGTTCATTGCCAATCCTAACCTCAGAATACGTAACAATGGAAATGATTTAACCCCATCTTTTTCCACCTTATGTAATAAAAACTACAACAACCCACACAGTGATTGGGACATAAAGCTAAAACCTCCAAAAACAAATACATTTTCCCACAGATTGCTGTTTCTTCCTGTCTTAATCTGCAGGAAAGCAAACGCCATTTCTATAGATGTTGCAATAAAACGAATGTTGTAAATTAAGTCTTTTACAGACTGAGTTGGATTTATCTGTGCCTCTTTAAGAGGATGGCTGGTGGAAATTAAATTATATGCCTCATAAACTTTTAATTAACTTGAATACTTCATTAGTGTAACAAATATGTAATTTAAGACTATTAATACAAATTATGATACTTGACCCCCACATTTTTTTTTAATGAGACACCACATAGTTTGGTTTGAAGCTACCTGACTGTTGCAGTTCCTCAAATTGCCACTAAGTGCTTTCATTTCTATTTTACTCCCATGTTAAATTTGCACAAAGATTTCAGTTATGTACAAACTGGTTTCAAAAACTGTTTTTTTAAACAAAGATAATTAAACATCCAGCATTTCTTGTCACAGTGTTTTACGTTTTTAAAGGGTTTGAGGAAAAAAAAAAATGCCCCGTTTATCCGATACTCTTGTGTGCTTATATTTCTTTGCATGGTTACAGTGTTTTTACCCAAGTTGAGGACTTTAGCGTCAGACTTTAAGTTTATTTAAAGCTACAGGAATTTGGATTTAGCTTTTTGCCAAACAGTTATGGTTATCTTTAGGAACTGTTGATCAGGAACTTACTTACTTCCAAATTGAAGTCTGTTCAAAAACTAATGTTGCTGATGAAGGATGCAATTCACCGACTAACCTTTAGGTGCCTTGTTACTGAATTTGGAAATAGTTCGACTGTACAACTAAGATAAACTTACTCAGGGGCCTCAAAAGCTTTTAGAGTAGGATGCAACTGAGAAGCAAGTAGGAGGCTACCACTACTAGAAAATTAGGGCCGTTCATGTATTTTCCAGGCATCTGGGGCCTTTTTTTAAGCTGATTTGAAAACAGTAGAGAAGGGGGATTTAGCCCTTTACTTCTAATGATTACAACTACAATTTCCCACAACCTGTTTTCTTGTGACTGCTTATTTACTACACAACTTCCAATACCTTTGAGAGGGAGCCCTTGAAAGACTGTTGTCTGTAAAGTAAACTTACTTGTAACATTGAAGTAAGTTTACTTAGTACTTTACAAAAAAGTGCTCTTTTTATGTTGCGTTCTGCTGCTACGAAAAAATGGCAAGAGAGCACACATGATTTATTCAGCAAAACAATTTGAATTACATTCAATCAATAAAAATCTTATTCAAAAATTCACAGTTACATCAAAAAGAGAGTGCAGAGACGTACAGACCCAGCTTTTTTTGGGTGATCTTCCAAATACCTGTGGTCCAATGACATATTCTAATTTATACAGAGAGTTGCAAAATCTGCAGAGAACCGTACCAAGATTTCTTTGATCACCACATCAATTACAACTAAAAAGCATTATAGACTGTAGATATTTAAAATTCACCTCACCGTCAGGACCTCCTAGCTGAGACCATTTTTCAGACCATTTTAGCCATGAATCCAGCAACACGACAATGATTTTTCTCTGTGATGCTACGTTCACACCGGGTCTGAAAAGTGGATTCAATCGACCTTTATCAATGAAAAGTCTATGCAAACACCAGTATATGCGCGTTTCTGGCTTCCGTGCCATTGAATGGTTCGACATTTCGCACCAAGCCTCTTTCAACTGTGAGCACATGCGCTATAGCGACAGTCCAGTGTGAACATCGTATGCTAAAAGCTCTTTCAAGAATGCCCGTTTATCCCCATGTGTACGCAACTACAGATTATTACCTGTGAGTTAACAGCAAGAATAGTTTTTTTTTTCCGTTTTTTTAAGCCATTTCTATTTCCTTGTCTGACCTTCAAAAAAATCAGTTTCAACACAGTATTTGTAACCACTTTAAAATAGAACATCAGCATCTTTAGCCTTGGCATGTATTGCATTATCCTCTCTACCTTACTGCTAGATCTTTAATCAAACATATCCTGTGTCACCAACTTCATATAAAGCTCTTTGACCCTTCATGACTTTCCTTTGTCATAAATAACCGCGTTTTCCCACATGTGCTTCACCCTGGCTGCACTCACTGCTTCCCCCATGGCTCTAAACATTTGAGCCCAGACGCCTGCTTGGCCTCCTATACCTTCTTCACCTCCATGCCCTATGCAAGTTGTTTATTTCCCCTTTTATTCACACATTTATTTTTCCTGACTTGCAGGCTTCATTCTAGAACATATCCAACCCCTATTTAAAAAAAAAACTTAATAAAAACAGGAAAAAAAAATCTTAAAAGGATTTGGAAATTATCACCAGAATCCCAGCCATGCTGGTGTCACTGTTTAGGAGAAATTTCAGTTTAGTTTCTAGAATATATTAAATGATTAATATATACTTTTTGATAATTTCTGAGTCAAGTTTTTGTTAAACTCCTTAAAGTGTGAAATGGTTGACAGAATCATTTATTTTATTTTTGAACCAAGACACTGGTCAGTATTGGATGTTCTCAAAATCCTTATGACTTTGACTTTTTTTCATTAAGATGACAGAATGCTTTAGGAAAACAATGAAATGTGACACAGATGACATGCTGTCAACCATAAGAACATCATGGGAATTCTTCCTTTCAGTCAGACTCCAGCAACTCTTTAAAGTCCCACTTTTATCACCTTTTAATAAGTTGTCAAAATGTCCCCAGTGGTCTTTTAGTTATGATTATGCCAATTTAAACAAAATCAAGAAACTTGTGTTGTGTTCTAGGACATAGTTTCTGCAGAGCATCAAGGGTTTGTTAGAAATTTGCCTCTGAGTTGTGAATGAAACTACTGGCAAGGAGTGAGCCTGCCCTCTTCCCATCAGCCATCTGTTTACACTCGCCCCCGCCAGCTTACAGCCCCTCACAACCCCAAGCTAACATTTCCAGTGCAAGAAAATGGCGATTAATATCAAAGCCATCCTGCTGTATAGTTTTGAGCCAGATTCCAGCTCAGACAAGGAAAACAAAGACTTACATGGATCTATTTGTCTGCAAGTGAATGATTCAGAATGGAGGCGAGCAGGGAACTTGTGGCCTGCTGGTTGTAGTTTCTATTTAACAGTTACAAAGCTTTTTTGTACTCTTCTGATTTGCCACAATTTGACTAAATTAATATTCACAAATGCAGTTTTAAAATTAATTGTCCTTCTATATGTTGCTAAAAATGCTATAAGAACATGGTAAGAACACTAAAAACATGATCTTCATTGGAGTGTGTCTTTCAAAACACAAACTAAAAGCTATATAACCTAATGATTTTGGTAATGTGTCAACTCAAAATCGGAAAATGTATTCTGGTTTTACAATATTCTTCATGTCTTCTCTATGTCCGTAAAGGCAGTTAATTTTACCAAGCGCTGAAATGACTTGTGCTCTTTATATTTGGCAGGACCTCATCTGCGTGTGTGTCCCCAGGGGAACACATGCTGCACCCAGGAAATGGAGGACAAATTTGGCCAACAAAGCAAACTAGATTTTGATCATTTGCTTGAAGACACAACTGAAACATTGAGGACCACATTTGTCTCCAGACATGAAAGATTTGATGGTAAGCCTTTTTAATTTCAAATAATCATCTGCTCATGTTTTCCAATTTGATTTATCTTAATGTGTTTTGAGTGAGTTTGCTGTGTGCAGTATGCTGCAAAAAAAAGAAAACTCAGTGCATGTAAAGGCTAAGTCTTAATTTGAAAGCGCTGACTGAAGTTCCTCAGCGGTTTCCTCTCAAGAGGAGACGAAATGTGAAAATTTCATTAAAATGGCTTGGTGTGGAGAAACCTCTTGTTGGATTAGGTAAACATGGTTTCTTGCACAGCAGACTGACAGCTCAAACAGAAACATGGAGCCAGACTCTACATTATTAAAGCAGTTTGGTAGACTTGTACTCTTTGTGATGTTACTTTAACCCCATTGTGACTGTTTTTACCACCAGCAGTTTAATGAGCTTTTCTATGGGCGGAGATGTGCTCATTACTGAAGCAAACTTGTCCCTCTTGGTGTCCCTCTCAGTGGGGATTGGTGCTTTTTAGTTACATTCTAATGAGACAAATGAATCCTTCCTTCACCCTTTGGACTGTGTGGGAGGCAGCAGTTTATCACTGTGGATAAAAGCGAAGGGTAATGGAGGGAGACCTTGTGACCAGCTGTCACCATTTTTGAAAAACAAAACTTTAAAAAGTCCAACTTTGTAGAACTGTAATATTCTGACATTGCGTCTGTCTGAATCAAAACTTTTTTTAATTTATTTTTTTGATGACATGATAGATAATTAGTGTTTCTGGCATATGTTTACATTTTTTATGTGACACAACTCTATGCATGCTTTACAGGGGCAGTCTTCATACATTTGTTGTAAAACCAGGGTAAAGGATGGTTTATTCATTTACTATTACTACTAAATTAAAAATGACTAAACTACCAAATAAATAACTACTAAATAACTTGATTGAAAGGACAGATCTTTTTTTTTTTATTTCCTTTTGTAAAGAAATTGTGCTTTCCTTTGACTGATAACATTTGCTCATTGGTTTAAGGAGAGTTAAGGTTATTTTTATAATTCAGACATACGTAGTGACTCTTTCTATCCCATTATAGCAAAACAAACAAAATGATCTATATATCAAGGTCTGCTCCAATCCTTTAAACTGAGTCCGGATTTTTCTCAGATGAAAAACAGCAACGTCTTGTATTTGTTTTTTTACCAATAAAACCATATTCAAATCAAAGAACATTCAGATGGCTGTAAAAGGCCATTACCTATTTGCAAACACAGGAATATGTACGTATATGCACAATACAACTCAGAAGCAGAGTACTGTAGTTAAATCTGAAAAAATAAAATGTTACTGAGAATCAAAGAACAAAAACCGACTCACTCTAATGAAAATGTGTTCTTGGTGTTTTTAACATGTTCTTGTGGAATTTTTCTCATGATGGAGGACATTTATAAAGAAAATTAGGCTAAGTGGCACTTTAAGTCTGGGTAGATGTCAAAAAATGGATTTGTTTCTTTACGTTATTGTGATCAGGTGTGTAAACACCTCAAACCCAGGTAAAACGAATACTGCCATTTTCAGATACACTCAGTACTACTAGTCTGATAACACAAGAAAGAACTGAAGTAAAGTATAACTTTATTAATCTAACTAAAGTATAACTGGAGCTAGTAGAGAAGAGTGACTTCCCACAATGCACTTCACCCACCAAATGTCCACAGGTCATTAGAGTACACAGTAATTTAATAAAAATGTTGGTTTACGCAAGTCTGTTGAGTGAAAAAAAAAAGTTGTGGACCGCTGCTCTGGAGTAGTGGAAAAAGTGTTTTACTGAAAAACAAAAGGTAAATGTCACAAACAAAATGAACCAAATTAAACTGATGACATTTACAGATAGTAAAGAATATATATAAATAAAGAGCACAACGGTTCAAAGGTCCCCTTAATTGGTAGATGACATTTCCACGTATTTTTGTCTTACAAAACACTTATTTAAATATAAATAATGCCTCAGTGCTTTAAACCTATTGTGCTGGATGAACTCAAGATTTTGTAGAGTCAAAATTTCACAATTAGTGCCCTCGGCAATGCCCTGAAGTCCGGCTCACAGGGGTCCTTCTCCAAATTTAAGCAACTGCCTCCCAGTCTGACTTTATTATCTCCTAACCTCAGCCACCTCTGCAGAGTCTGAAATGGTTCAGCGACAAGCAAAGCATGTTGTTCTGTTAATGTTTGCAAAATCTGGCACGACATCTTCATGCACTCACACGCCGTCTGATGACCCCCACCCCTTCCATATCTGTGCTTGCATGGACTGTTTGTCGCTGCTGAATTATCAAGAAAGCCATTCACTCTCGCGTCTTTTTTGTTATCAGTTAATGGAATAAATCTGACCTGAAACATACATGTAGATCATTTCAATTCATAAATATTTTGCTATTGCAGCCATTGATTTTGGTGTCATTTTCCTTGCAGTATATTGAGATGCATCTGTAATTAGACTAAATAAGAAGCAGCAGAATGTCTTTACAAATTAATAAAACGCAGCAGAATTCCCTGTAAAGTAGCTTCTATTTACACATTTGACTACATTTATTTCAAGAATGCTTCCTTTATTTTAGATTCTGATAATCGAATTTCATAAAAATATTCCAAAGACGTGAATTTACTTTGTTGTGACTTTAAGGTTATTTTGAAACCAAGTAATTAAGTAAAAAAAATAAATGCAAAGTCTACTCAAGCTCCCTTGGCTGTGCCTTCATCCCCGGTTGAGTTTTAGTTTTTTTTCTTTTAAATAATTGCAGTGGCTTATCTATGGACAGCATCACCATCTTTGATACAATTTCCAAGTGTGCTCAGTTTGGGGGGAATTCCCTGGAATCCCCTAAGGTGGTTTTGTTGTAGACTGTTGCTAAATAAATAAACTGAAATGTACTGAAAAGCCTGTGCCTGCATGTCTCACTGCTTCTGTGTAGTTGGTGAGATTTTAAAGTAACTTAGGACAACATCCAGAGAAATTACTTTTGCAGAAAAAAGTTGTGGTGGTGGCATCATTAACCAATACAGATGGAGAGTATTGGTCACAAGTAGGGATCCTGTCGAGACAGCAGTTTACCCTTTTGTCTTCAAATGGATGCATCAGAATTTGGTCGGTCCAGCGTATTTTCTACGTCACACATAAGCTCTTTTTCCAACTGCATTTTTTCATCTGCCCCTGATTCACAAGGATTTAAATACAGAAATATTCAGAGAAGCAATTTAAAGCTAAACTGTCTTTATATATGTCTATTATCATCCAACAAATGCTACAAGAACAAATTAAAAACACCAAAAACACAATTTTCATCAAATTGGATCTTTAAGGATCACAAAAACAGGCAATTTTTTTTTCAAACTCAAGTGATTTTAACAGAATTAGAATGAGCTAAACAAAGAATAAAGGTAATAAAATAAATAACCAAATTGCTGATGTACAAGTCTGTGGATGAGTTTGAACAATAAGCCCTGACTAGGCAAAAACATCACCCAGGAATGAAAGAAATGTGCTTTTCCGTGTGGTCATTTATAAAGACAGTAAAAATATATAAGACAACAAAAGTTGTTGTTATTGTTTATCCACTATATATATATATATATATATATATATATATAATCATTTAAGCTTTAGGTAGGAATAAAAACACTTTTTGATATTGCCTCCAAATCTTACTCCGTGCATAGCATTGAAAGTGTTCTTATTGTTTTTATGGTACCTTGTGTGAGTCCATCAATCTAGAACTGGGAAGCACTGTGAAGGCAGCTTCTCTCACAAAACAGAATGCTCCAAGGAAAATGCTATATTGTTTTATCTCAGAATTTCAAATTATTGGTGTGCATGGTTTGTAATGCCTGGAGACAGCTGCTATGTTTGTGCAGAGAACTGTCGTTATTCAGATACAAGGAATAACCATATAAACAGTGTTACAGATCACATATGCACAGCTAAATATAAGAAACTTCCATTGCATTCTGAAAGTATTCTTACTTTTGAGGTATTGATATATTTTCAACATCGGTCTGATCAGTTCTGAGGAGAAACTATTTCTTTTACAAATTTGACATATTTTACATTTTGGATCAAAGGGAATTGCTAAAGAAGCCAAATGGCCTCAATAGAAGTAGGAAAATGAAGCAGCCTTCTTTAGAAGTATAAAGTAAATATTGAAATGCATTCAACTTTTCCAACCCACAGTGAAATACTTTAAATTTGAGAGAAATGGAGAACTATCTAGTTTGTATTCTATGCCTTGCAGTGTTTTCATCAATCATTTTATTGTGATGACTTTACAGTCTTTTTTATTTTTGCAATGTATTTCAGAAAAAGAGCTATGGAGAATCCACTTGTAAGCACAGGGGTAGGGATTTTGTAACCGAGGTCAAACTACCATGGACCGCCTGCTGAAATGGACAAAAAAACATTTAGACCCGACATAAACAATCGGATATTGAGGGAAAAAAGGCTGCTAAACTACTTTTGATGTCTCAACCAAAAGTTTAGCAAAATATGTCCACATTTTATAAAACTGTTTGACCCAACTGCAGGTCGCAAGAGGGAAGAAGACCGAGAAACAAAACAACTTTAATAATGAAAAACACAGAGCAGCCTAGGGGTCTGGAGAGTCAGTGAAACTCACCAAACACTGAATCTAAGGTGAAACAAAGACATAACAACCAACAGAACAGACAGACCGAAGAAAAATACAAAATGACAAAAGGAACATATGAGGGCAAAAAAATAAATAAACTAATATTGAACCTATAAACTTACCAAAATCTATGGTTTTGTTTTAAAAGGAAGGACACAGAAGAAGGTGGAATGCATGTAGAAACACAATTATTTTTATATTGTTGAGACCAACTTGGATAAAGAAATTGTCAGCTATTCATGATAGAAGAATAATACAATGAAAAAAAAAAAACACACTCACAAGTGGGAAAGTCAGTAAACGTGTGGAAGTTTATTAGTTTATTGCAAATCAAAGCATTTTTTATGTGTAATACTTTCCTAAATGTCTACACAAAACAAGATCAAACTTAATCAAACTGACTTAACTTTCAAATTAAAATTCTGGAGCATTGTATTTTATGCCTTTGCCCCGATCTGATTCAGTCTTTTGATTTTGAGAATCTGCTGACACCGAGTCCAAATCCAATATTTTTGAAATACATTCAAAAAAGAATGATAAAATGCAAAACAGACAGATCCAGGTTGTGCCCTATTTTTATTTACTTCACCTTATTTTATCATTTAACACCTAAACAGAACTGTGAAGTAGCTTGGACAAGAAATGGTGTAACTAGCAACTAGAACTAATAAAAATAGATGATAATTGGTCGTGTGGTGACTGTAGCTTCAGTTTCTTCAGAACTATTGAAATTGAACATTTTTGGTCATATGTAACTACATAAAAAATTCATAAAACATTAAATGACTTTTTTTTCCAAAATCTTTGCTGTAGCATAAACATAATGCTGAGTAATCATGACTAACTCATATCAATGTAACCATTTATTTGTTTTGATTGTTTTTGAGATATTATTGAGACATTTTTTTGAATCACTTTTCCCGGTGCTCACACTTTGTAGGCAGCATGGAAAGAGCTGCAAATACGTGATCTTTTTACGCATGAAAAGTCTTTGTAGGTAAGACACAACGAAAGAGACACTTGCTGTCAATTTTATACATTTATTAAAAATAATTATTGAGCCCCAAAGTCCATATCTTGTTAACTCTACTGAACTGTTTGTATGCACTCCTGATTAAACTGGTGCCGCATTCTGCTGCGGTTTACAGCAGTAAAAGGTCACGATCCAATAATGATATGCAGACTTCTTGTAGAGTAGGCTCAAAATATATATAGTGAGAGTAAAATAAATATCTGGTCCCTGATCAGGATTGAACATCCAGTTTTGATAGAGTTTGAAACCACTCGGTTTGCCCCGATTTCAGATCACACGATTGGATTGGGATATCCCTACACTTTGTGGTTTGCTGCCACCCTTCCCAGATGATTCTGTTTCATTCCAAATGTCTATTGATAATTAAAGAAAATGTTGTTTATTGGATGAAATCTTTTATCAATTTAATACAAAAGGAAAAACAAAAAGCTTAGTATTTTTACAGAACACATATCAGTGGTGATATGTTTAATTAATGTTTTTTTGCATTTTACTCATATACTAACGAAACAATAGTTATAATGAAACAGCACTGTTGTTCGAGAGCATGTGAAGATGTAGCATGAAGAAGTAAAAAATACAGAGCTATCAGATCAGCAACTTTGATGCCCTTTACCACCCATTTAGCATCTAACTTAGCACTTCCACCTACACAGACTTTCTCTTGTGTATATTTTTCATTCCTTTCACAGACTTTGATGAGTGATACAGAAGCAGATAAAAGGCTGGGCTGCCCACACCTATTTCTGACACCAGAGACACTTTATGTTCACCTTGTTAGGTTTGAAAATGAGGAAGAAAAGAGAGAGGAAGGCAATTTAAAACACATTTCTTTCTTCACTTTTCCATCACTTTAACTCCTGGCTAATGTAAGGATCAGCCACCCACATTATTCCATGGTAGCGAGAATAAAACTATCGGAAAAAGCAAGGAGGTCTTTAGCATAGTCTGTAATTGTTTAATTGTTTAAAAGTTTATTTCCCTTAATAATCGGGAACAAATTTTTAATCTGAATAAACCCCTGTTCTGGACCAGGAACTGCTCTCTGACCCATCGTTCGAGATGGTCTCTGTTTTTCCCATTTGGACTGAGCTTCAGTTTACTCAGAGATTTCTCAGTCTACGCTCTGTGCAACAACTGAACCAAAATGGCCACTGTAGCCAGTGGTCCTGTGATGTAAACAGATGTTTATTTTAACACAGCTGAAAACGCTTCTTACAAGCTTTTCTGTGTCTCGTTATGTGGCTCTGCTATGACGTCATCCTAAAAGCTAGGTTGTAGTTCCTTAACAGAATTCTCTTAAAACCAATGCCATGATACCACAACGATGAGACACAGCAACTCATTGAGATGCGACTGGTTAAATGCAGGCTCATAAAATAACTTTTAACATGATACACATTGTTTCTGTTTTCCCAACAATCTATATGTCATAAGCGCTTGTCAGCGTACTTTCATAACCCTTTGTAACCGCCGAGCAGTATGCCTTCACTGTATCAAAGCAGCAAATGAAAAGTATTGTCCCTGACATTAATAAAGATGTTCAAATTGGGTCAGCGAAATATAAAGTTTGAATCAGTGAACTATCCCAACAAGGATTTCAAAGCATAGGACTTCCATGATTTCTGCCTCTAGTCTCTTTGCCTTGCCCTCGTAAATCCTGGCCAATGAGTGAAGAGATCTTTAATCCCATGATTTTGTTTACAAAACAGGAAGTTTGTTTGAAAGCAGTCTGTAAACGCAAGGTTAAGAACTCAAGGTTAAGTTAAGAAATGATTTTTCCAAAAGGAATTAAAAAGGAATTAAGAAATGATTTTTCCATGATTTTTAAGAAAGGTTAAGAAATGATTTTTCCAGTCAGAATTTTGGAAATTAGTGTGTATTTAAACAGACAGGTTTCGTGGATGGGGCGCTTATTTATCAAATAAACCCCAATAATGGACCCCTTGAGAAAGTGTGCCAGGTTTTTCAGGGGGTTGAATAAAGGAAAAATCAGTAACCATGCCTGTGTCTCATGTACTTCACCCTTACTTACCCATATATGTTGTTTAAATGTTCAGTACAACAAGAAGAAAAAAATGGTTTAAGAAAAAAATGTGCATGAACTTTTTTGCTCTATGGGCTCATTGAGCGATATGCGAATGTGACAACTGCTCCAACCGAATTAAGTCAAATTCAGTCACCTTTTTTTGTGATATGGGCACCACCATGATGGAGTTAGACAATGTCAGTTAGCAGTGATTAGTCCTAGCCATCTGAGTCATCATTTCTATGGCAACCACTCTTGCCCATCAGTTGTGAGCTTGTTGGAAGTCCACATCTCTGCCTTTTGAATGCGGGAAAATTTGTCAAATGTTTTGAACATTCAATGTGAGACCACATATTGTTTTAAGGCATCTGATTGGTCAGTTTATAACTTGAATAACCTAATAAAATAATCATGAAAAAAAGAGGATTGTCAAGAAGTTTATTTTAGAAATTATTTTATTAGTAGCCTCCTCATTGTGTTTGGGGTCATGGGTTGTATGTGTTATTGGTTGGGAGGGGGGAGGTTAAAGGGTGGGTTGGATTTTTATTGTGTTTTTGCTTTTGTTTTACAAATGTAAAGCGCTTTGAGTTACGCCAAGTATAGGAAGCACTTTTTATATATAAAGTTTGATTTGATTTGATTTGAAGAACATGTTGAAAAAAGGAAGCAGAGCAAGAATAGTTATTTTAACAAATAAAATGACTGAGTAATAGTTTTTTTGTTTCTCAATAAAAGTCTATGGGACTTTGGCTTCCTGGAGCCACCGAGTACTTCCTGTTTGGAACATAATAGGGGAGGGGTAACTCGGTCCAGTTCTCATTTACAGTCAATGGTCTTCATCCGTAAGGGCAGTTGTGACTAAGGCTTTAAATTAGCTTTGACATGGAGCATCTGTTACAAAAGATGCAGCAACGCAAGATCATGAGGAGGTAGACATCTACAATCGGCTTCATTTATGAAAAAAACACTGTGAGCCTGATGTTACCTCATGCAAAAAAATATTAAAGGTTTTTGATAGAGATAAAAACATTTGATCTTTCAAAAACAGACTGCTTTCTTTTTCATGACTGCAGGATGTGGAGAATGAGAACATCTCTATTGTATCATTCAGTGTTAAAAAAAACAAACAACTTTTTACCAGCAGAACCTTATTGATCAGTAAACATGTCTCCAATGGGAAGCTTCTACCTGTTTTCTTATGCTTAAGCAGTCATTCTGCCTCTGTCTATTGAACTAGTTTGAAGTTCACAGTTCACAGTTGCATCTCTCTTGTCTCACCGGACCATATTTGAAAATAAAAAAAAATTGGTTGAGCAAGGATTTCTTTAGTTGGAATTTCTGAGGTCTTAAAAAACCCTCCCTGCCTCTGCTTCCTTTCTGCTCACGTGCATTTAACATCTTCTGTTTATAACCTTTTTTTCATGGTTTAACTCAATTATGTCAGGATTTGCAAATGGACTTGAACCGTTTCAAAGTCCAACATAAAAGTTACTTTGCAAATGTTAAGACTTTGGAGACGACAGCCCCTTTGGTCTTCCATAACTTCGATGTTGCATTTGTGCAAATTCTCTTGATTAGATGTTTTTCTTGTTTTTTCATCTAAAGTCTTAGAAGTTATGAACTTACATAAACTTAATTTTATTTCCAATGTTTAGCCTTAAATTGGTGTTCGTTGGGCTAACAAAATTAATCATGTTCATGTAAAAATATTGTTTGTGCTGCAGTGAAACGGACAAATCAGTATGATATAGCTTAGTGAAGCATATTTTTGCAATTGACATCTGACATATTAAGAAAGTAGCAGGAATTGTACATAAAAATATTTAAAAAATACGGGTGATGCTGCAACTTCAGTTTTTTATTTCCAGGAGAAGCTTATCTGTCAAACTTTTTTTCTTCTTTGTTCAGTTAGTTCATGCAGTGCCTTCTTTCTGTAATACTTTAAATATAGATTATTTATTGATATTAAATATTTATCTATTTTACTACACCACTCCTTGCTAGTATCTCTATAAAACCCTCCTTCAAATACATTTACGAAAGTTCTTCAAAGAGAAAAGCCAAGGGTACTTTTTGCAGTTTGGTGACTTTTTTGAGTTTTCATCATTCTGCATATCATTACTGAAAGAAACTAAACAAAAACAAAACTAGCAGATATGAGCCTTCTTCTCCAGTTCACGACGGACCATGTCAGAGTTGTTAATCATTTTTGACTCTGCCAGCCACAAACACAATGTTGCTGAATGTTAATGTGGCTCATTCACAAACTTTGCTTTATGTCATAAAATGACTGATATAGGTTGATGTCAAACATTACAGTTAATATTGGCTGAAGTAATTAAAGTAATAATTGAAGTAATTTAACTTGCACACCTAAAATAAAAAAGAAAAGCTTTGTAGTGCGTTGCACAAGAAATATTGTACACTGTAATGTGGCTGTACTTACAACTATTTCACAGCAAAAAGAGATAGCCTACAAATGGGAAAAGAAGACTAATCTTAAAAGGAAAATCACTAGAAAGTAGGAAAATTGTCTGTCCTTGTAGCAAACCATTTTTACTAAAGAAACCTGACAAGAAATCAAAATCTAGAAACAAGGGTTTCCACACAAGCATTCAAAAGGGAAAAATATGTTTAAAAATGCCAACTGTTTGATATCATTACTTAAACTGAATGCTATACAGCCTAATAATAGTTATTTTGTTGCTAGTTCTAAGCAATTGGTTTTTATTCACCCAATTGTAGTTCATTTCTATTAAAGTCGCAAAAAAAAAAAAAAAAAAAAAAAACGTAATAAGTTGAAATGACTAGTTTTAGAACTAAATATGAACAAAATAAAAAATACAATTTTAGCATAAAATGGCCTATCTGTTACGGACAGACAGGTGGCTAGTTCCACTTACAGCAGGTTTATTGAACAGGTTTGTTGTCAGAGCAGGATTCAGACACAACTTTAAGTGCGTAGAGCTAAAGCAGGGCCGGGCAGGCAAAGGTCAATCACGACCATAGCAGTTTCAGGGGTCAAGGCTTTGGTAATCGTGGGTCAGGCATGGATCAGGCAGTTGCTGCGTCCCAGGTGTGTGATTGTCAATTTCTTTTTAAAATTGTCGATTTTAAAAAGAAAAAAAACTCAGATCATCACAAAGATAGGACCCAGGTCATGGTACTAATGTTTTTGTACAAGATGCAACAGACGAACGGCATTTCAAACTTTTTTATAAATATATACAACATTATAAAGGAAACGCAATGCCTCCCTGATAAATCGTTGTGATTTTATTCAAATCTACTTACATACTAAGATTTATACAAACTGTTAGACTCCTCGGTCTGTGTTTCAAGATGGGTTAGTGGATAGCTGACATCACCGCAGACTGCTTCAGCTTGTTGTATATGGGCCGTTCCCTTATTTTTGCAAGTTGGTGTTTTAGGATCATTAGACAAAAAAATAATAATAATAATTGTGCAAAAGCAAAAAAATAAAAAAAAGTCAAAATTCTGGATTTTACACATCTTAAGTACAGAAAAGAACGCTGGCGTTTGATAACTCATTGCAGTTTGTGAACGCTGTTGAGCTAAAGTGTATGTAAGTTACTTTCTTCTAAGGTGTTTGACCCTTAAGGTTGATACTTTGTGCCACAAGTTAGGAGATAGAAAAAAATGATTAGTTAACGTCTTCTTATAGTACCAAAGTATTAATTTTCATTTAGAAGTCTAAGCTCTAGCAAGTGCATATACAGAAATTCAATTATATATTTTCTTTTAACTAACATAACATTAAGACGTATAGAAATTTAAAGGTATTTTCTTGACTTCTTCTCTTGTATTCATCATTTACAGCTATATGCTGAATGCTTTCCTTTTACTGCGACTCACCAAAGGCCGGTTTCCGAAATTAACAAAAGGAAACGGAGACATGAAAGGTCAAGCCGTCATGTTCTGTACTGTAGTGTAGCACTCAGAGCTGCTCTCTGCAGATGGGCACTGCTTGACAGACCAATCAATGACCCTGCCTCTGACTGACATGAGGAATTTGAACTGCAGCAGAATAACTAGTTTAATGTGAAGGCTTGAGACCACTAGAAAACTGAACACCAAGCTGTGTGTTATATTCTGCTATTTCCCTCCACACAAAGAAACTGGTGGATTCTTTCTATGAGCTAAAGAGCCCTACAGGGAACACGCTGTGTTTTTTCTGGTGATATCAGCTGTTAATATTATTGCATGCAGTTGTTTTTGTCGTTGACTCAAGAAAAAATTCAGGGATGATTTTTCAGCTAAGTTACAGTACATTATGTGAGATAGATGATAAAAATAAAACAAAAATGCTTTTTGTTTGACTAATTTTTAGTGATGTAAATCTTTGTTTGACATGGCTTTGCATCTGTCAGTCTTTTATTAACATTTCAATGCAAGATTGATGCAATAACAATGTTGTTGCCTCACTTCTGTGAGAGGTAGACGTAAATTTGCCTTTTTAAACTGTGAAAAAAAGTCTTGAAAGACAGGGCAAAACCCGCTAATGTTAAAAAATGCACATCTGTGAGTTCATAAGATCTAATATTATGTTCTCTGAATCCTGATTACTTACTGAACTCCTAAAATTCCAACAACACTTCGACTATAAGTCACTTTCCCTTGAACCTTTCACCAACAGAAATTATTAAGAAACAACAGATTGGTTTAAAACTGAAATTTCATTATTGCTTCGTTTGCATCTAATATTATGCTTCTCACCTTCACTCCTATAGTAAAAGCTCAAAGGTCACCAAAATATAATAATATTAGGTCAAAACTTCAGATACTGTTTCTAAAAAGCTTTTAAATTATGCAACTCTCATGAAATACCAAGTAAATAGACCAACATTTTGTCTGAAAAAGGGCAAAAAACACTGGCACCAGTGTCTATTTCTTTAACATTATAAAGGAAAAAAAACAAAATTAAAGGAAAAAAGTTGACATTTTTACAAAAAAAAAAAGATGTTTACACATTAACAAAAAGCAAAAAATGATCAGCCACCTTTAAAAAAATTGGCAGCAATGATTTGCAGCTTTTACCGTATGACATATAATGAATGTTGGTAAGACTTGAAAGATCCACACATATTAGAAACAAAACTTTGGAGTTGTAAAGGTTTGGTGTGGATTACTGACTTTAAGCTTTAGATTGCTAGCAAAATAACTACTCCTAACCCCATCACTGATGACATAAAAGGGTCACTTTATAACAAACAAACAAACAACCACCACAACACCAATTAGACAACCCATAAAACATTTTTGAAAAATCCCACAACACAAATGCAAAAACCCACAACATTATTATGAAGCAACACTGAAAACAAGAAGCTGCAACATGAATATCAGTTATGCAACACAATCAGAACTGTCATAAAGAACATAAAAATCTACAACATAAATGCTAAAGACAACAACAACAACAAATCGGCTGAGTGGACGAGTGTCTGCACCATGGGTGAAAATTTGAAGTTTCAAATAATTTCAGAAGCACTACAAAAATAATCGTTTTATGTCATCCATTGGATTGGGCATGAAACAAATAATGGAAGTGGGTAAAGTGCATTGATTGTCAACTTATTAGCATTTATGAAAAAGTAATTAAACCCAACAAAGTAAAGTTTGAAGCATTGTTGGGTTCACCCATTTGTTAACCACCTGCCAGTCAAATAAACCATGCTGCTTCATCCATTCAAACATAGTAAATTGCATTCAGTTAAGTTCATGTGTTTTTAAGTTCATGTAAAAGTCACAGTTCATCACCATGGTTGTCTCAAAGCATTACACAAAACAGAAAAACATCACAATCAAGCTGTGCTCCAAGATTGTTCCAAATTGGCCAGCTTGCATTCATTGTATAATTGTCATATAATTGACCGATTACTGCTGTACAGTGTAAGCAAAAAGCTCAAACTAAATAAAAACAACTGATTAGAAAATAATAAATAAATAACAACCCCTTCCCCAAGAGTCACAAGTCACTTCGAGCCTCCAGTGGTCTTTGGAGGAACTGTAACTGTACTTCCTGGTTAGCACCAGGAGTGAAAGACAGGAGCTTCAGTAATACCCTACACTACATTGATTGTAGATGAGAACTGGACCGAGTAAGTGTGATGTCACCTATAGAAAATAGCTTATTTCTGGCTCCAGCAAAATTAAGTCAATTCAGTCAACACTTTTTCACAATTCAGAAATGCGTCGCCCTGTTGCAACTAGAGATTGTTCGTCAGCACTGATAGGTCCAACTTAGTCTGAGTCATCATTTCTATGGCAACCACTCTTGCCAATCTGGAGTGAGCTTGTTGGAAGTCCATAGATGTATGACTTTTGAACATTCAACATGAGACCACATCATTTTTAGGCATCTGTTTGGTCATTTTATAACTTGAATTACTTGCACAACTGAAAAAATATCATGAGAAAAAAAATTGCATTAGCAAAAACATGTTAAATTAAAGTATCAGAGCAAGAATGGTTATTCTGACAAACAAAATTACTGAGTAATATCTTTTTTTCTCTGTAGAAGTCTACAGGATGTTGGCTTCTTGGAGCCAGCAAGTACATCCTGTTTGGAACGCCTGGGGGGAGGGGCCACTCAGTCCAGCTCTGACGTACAGTCAACGGTCACAGCAAACAAAACAAATAACAGGATTCAATGTTTTCTCACTACTTGACACTCAGCTTTAAAAGTTGGGTAGAGGGTTAACCAACCAAATGTTTCTGGAGTGTGGCTGTGACTGCAGTTCACTGCTCCCTCAGGGGATGGCACAAATGCAGGAAACAAATTCCACACACTTGGGTGTGTGACAACTAATGAGACACAAATGCTAAGCCAGCAACACCAATATAAATCACAGCAAAACAAATATGAAAATGTGCAACACAAATCCAGAAGCTGTAACATGAATTGTATGGATGTTATGGGTTTTTATGATCTTGTCGTGACTCTGTTTTTGTGATGTGCCATTTGTTTTTGTCTTGTAGCCTGTGGGATATAAAGCCTCTCTGGTATTCAAATCTTATATTAACTCAAAGAGGTTGAAAACCGAGTCTCATCCTCTTTTCGGCTGCTCTCAGCTCATAAGAGTTTGGGGTAGTTAATTGCACGGGCCCCCCTCCCATGAGAGTGCTTGCAGCAGAAGTCATCTCACCCACCGCTTCCTCTCTTGCTTATGTTGATTGGTATGGCTCAACAGTCTCAGTTTTCTCATACATAAAATTCGCCTTTTCCATCATCCAGCTAAAAAAAAAAAAAAATCAAAAATGGCCGTTTCAAGATTGTTGAAATAGACTGCTGACACCTTTGACATAAAAGCAAACAGCCATCAGTAGATTTCTATGGAGGCGCAGAAACAGAGGCCTTCTATTTGCAGCAGAAAGAATAGATGTGGAGCCTCTCCTCTGCACAGCTCAGTGAGCACAGCGAGAAGCTGGAGCCAAACTGAGCTTTATTATTGAAATGTTATGAGCTCCCTTCAAGTTGAGTCTTTCAGTCACTGGTGTCCAGAGTCTAACGGCAGCAATTGCAAGCATTTCTATGGACAAAAAGTTACTTTTGTGTCAAGCATCTACACGCTTAAACAACATAGTATCATTAAAAACTTTTTTTTGATTATTATTGGCTTTACTTATGTCTTTGTCATTTCAGCATTTAAACCCTGGATGATTGTGTTTATTACAAAAAAACAGGCAGAAATGCATCATATTCAGTACACTAAAAAGTAACTAGATGTAGTATGCTCCTCTGTTATCGATACTGTGCCTAACATATAAAGGAAATATCCAGTCTTCATGAAAAGCATAAAAGTGCGTGTGAAGGGAAGCTAATTTTATCAGCTCCCCAAAGGAGCCATCACAGTCACAACACTCGGCGGTGTCTGATGTGTAAATTAACGATAATTAATCATGATGACTATGTGAGTCTTTTTTTAAACATATGGCAAGTCCAAAATCAAATGCAGTTTTTTTTTTTTTTATTTTGATTAGCAGCTCTATGCTGGACTGCAATGGTTACCTTTTAAGCTAATATAAAGTGATTTTTAACTCCAGGTTGGTGCTGCTAAAAATAAATTGGTCTCAACCACACAAATATGTTTTAAGTGGCAATTTACCTTAAAGATAATGAGGTATATTCTTAATTTTCTGCTGATTTGGGCAGCTCTTCATGGAAATAGCCAGAGGAGACGTGTTGAAGTAACTCAATGAAAGATTGTTTTCTATTATTGCTGTAATTTTGCAATTATCGCTGTGAACTAATGGCCATTTCAAAACCATTCTTCTTTTTTTGTCTGTACCAAAGGAATAATTGGCTGTGATGTGAGAGAATCACAGGATGTGTGATGTGACATTCCTCTGATGAACCGTTCTTCACATCATTTTAGTGTTTAAAGGCTGACTTTCTTCCTGTCCAACAACACATTCTTCTTTGTGACATTTTAAAAAATCAATATTTTGCGCTAAATGAATATCAAGTAATGTGTAAGCTTGATGGTGGTGACATAACTTTGGCTACACAAAAGAAAATAATTAACTTTTTCATGATAGCCTTTCATCAGCTTTTTAATTGCAAGAAATAAAACATTAATCTACAGCACATTGCACCAACTGATAAACTTGGTGAACAAAGAGGACATTTGCTGTGTGAAAAATGTTGGTTTAGCTAAAATAACTAAGCCTTTGACATGCACCTTAGCATGCCCCATAACAAAGAGAGTACTTGCAACAAAAGCCTCTTTCTCTAAAATTTATAAAAGAAATAAAAACAGATAAGCAGCTCGAAAGTAGGATGATGAGCACGTAAGAGTTCCTATAATGAATGGCAGTGCAAAACTAGAATCAGACTGAATGAAAGGCCAACCGGGTGGAGGGGATCAGCTGCCAACATCTCAGTACCAGATGCCATGGGACCGAGGAAGTGTCAGAGCGGTTCACATTGCAGAATAATGGTGTGGAAAGCATTAAGCAAGCAGCCACAATCTGATCAGTCAATGAAAATGAACGATAACCCTACATTTAGAAAACTATATCAGAATCTACCGTTGTTTGTATTTTAATCAGTCCAGACTCTGGTATTCACTTGAGAGAAGGAAGTTGACGACAAAAACAAAATATCTGTGCTTCTTTGATCACTTGAATTCCTTTTAGACATGAAATCTGAAATGACTAAGTCCATTGTCCGTTATGCCAACTGATACTTCTTGAGCATGTCTGCAGCAAAACACTCGATTTCTGCTGCAGGTTTAAATATAGACTGGATTTGGAATGCCAGCACAAATATTATGGGTAGCAGATGGTCAGAAATATTATCTATTTTATGATGAGTCAAAGAGGTCAAAACAAAGATGTTATGTCTAAAAAAGGAGAAGGACTGCAAACCTTACAGAAAAACCGTCCTTCACCAGGATTAGTATTTATTCTTAACAGCCCTATTTTTGTTGCAAAAAAAGCTCAATCACTTTAAATTAGAATGTTAAGTTAAAAAAATTCAATCTTTATACTTAAAAAATATTGAAAGAAATATCAAAAAAAGGATACAATGTGCTAATTAGGACAAAAAAAAACAAGATAAGTGTCTTTTGCACATTCTAAATTTAGAATAGAAATGTATTTTCTCGGGCTCTACGTACAAATCCGGTGTTCATTATTTGCACGCTGGAAGTTCAACTAGTTAGACTTTTCAACGCCAAACAGCTGAACTTACAACAATCACGGACATAGATTTGGTGGTGACTAATAGGTGGCATCCTTTTGAAAACACGGAAGTGCCAACTGTTAGGAAAGAAGGAGAAACTAATGATTGCAGTTTGTGCCCGGCTGAAATCATATGACACCAAGACGTTTGCAGGAAGACAGCTGTGAAAGAAAAAGCCTGGATCAAGAAGTGTTGGATTTGCAATGCTGTGACTCTTTGCGCCAAGCCTCTTCCCACTGACGGTGGCGAACACGGCTAGTAAATAGTAAATAAACAAAAGAAGAAGCCCCTCCCTGCTGCTCCCTGCATGTCCGATGTGTGAACACCACTGGCTAGATGCACGTTCATGAAACTGCTTAAAGTGAATTCTAGAATGATTCAGAATTGGTGCAGAGAAGGGAGACTTTGGCCCACCCGTGAGCTTTTTTTAACTCAGGGTTTTTTTTTTTTTTTAATCTGCTCCTGATCCAACATGATTTGAATAAAATATTTTTAATAAAATATTCAGAAACTCAGTTTTAATCTTAAATTATTTTATACATGTCTTCAATCATGAGAAAAATGCCACAAGAACATGTTAAAAACACAAAAAACACAATTTTCATTGGGATGGGTCTCTAAGCAAGTTAATTCCAATTCCATATTCCGTTGTTCCAATTAGTATTCCTATATTCTCCATTGCTCTGGGTACCTGTCACATGTCATTATTACAAGTTCTATTGTCTCTGTGTCACCACAAAACTATTTTTTGAAAAATCTTCGTCTTCGCCACGTCGGCCAGACGTACCACTGGGAGAGTAATGCTGCCCTCTCTCCATTTAAACAGTAACTAGACCTTCAAAGCTTCAGCATAATAAAAACCTATACAAACCAATAGACTTAAAAGAGCAAACAACCTACTCGAACCAGGCCTTTGTATGCTTGCCATAACCCAACAGCGTAGACATAAAAAAATCCCCTGAACCCCAAACCCTAATATCAGTCTTTCCACCATATATAGTGGATAGCGCAAAATAAAGCACAATACAGCTTCTAAAACACTGCATAAACTGCAACACCCATCCACGTGATTCCCAATTAAAAACAATCCAATGGCAAAACCACAATGGCCCAAACGAAGTCTTGTGATTTTAACATCATGGTAGGAAGTGAGTAACTGCACATTAAAACAGATTGCAAAATGGAATTTCCATAAAATCGCGCCTTTATCTTTTGTTGTCCTACCCAAGACTAAATTCAATCCACACAATTCCTTCGTCAAACAGTTTTGGGTTTTTTTTGGCTTCAGTTAAATGTTTTCAGTTGTAGTCTTGTCAGTTGTTCACACCTGGTTGGTGTTAATCTCCACAGCTGCTCCATATTATCGTAGTTTGATTAAGTCCTGCTGTCAGATCCTTGCTCTTTACCTTCTTGTTATCCCGTTTTTTTTATTTTTTGGTTCAGTTAACATTTTGCCATATAGTTTTGTTGTCATGCTATGTTTACATTTTTTGCAGGCCACTGCTTTTTGGGGGCACTTTTTGCTGTTCATTTTGAAAGAGCTACCTCCACTTACATAATTGGAGGAAAGGTTGAATGGCATTCTGCAGATGCAAAGTTCTCCTCTCTATTTTAGTCCTTTCTTCTGGTTCAAGACTATGGTGCATCAACTCGAATAAACTAGCAAAGGGAAAGGTGATATGGATAAAAATTAATTAAAAACATGAGTATTTTGCAATCAGAGAAGTATTTCTAACAGACATTAAATTGAAGAGAAGCAGTGTCACAGGACTAGCTGATGCCTCTTAAGTTATTTATCTTCAAATATAAAAAGACATAATGAAATATATTATTTACTGCTATTCATCTGAAGCATTCTATGAACTTATGTCCCCCACCCAATCCTGCTTTGAGTGGGAGGGTGGGTGGGGTGCTGCAATCCAATCTACAGGATATATTTGCCAATATTGTGAGATGGAAAAGTGACTTTAGTTTTACTTAATTGGATGAAGTTGGATTTTCTGAACTTGTTTTTTTTCTTCTTTTCTTTAAACAATGATTGCATGTAAAAACTCAACTTCTGAAAAAGTTGAATATTGAAAAAAATCTGTTTGCACCTCACCAACAAAACGGAGACTAACAAGAAACACAAAGACCAATCTCACTTCCTTGAAATTGAAATGGAAAACATTTCTGAGAAGCAATGGAAACTAAATGTTTTATTTTGTGGCCTCAGCTGTACAATAAATGTATAATAAGAAAAAAAAGTGCTTTATTAAAAAAAATACTTATCACACCCTTTTGTTCAGAGCAAAGGATCCTGCTGAGGTTTGACAACAACCATGCGGAGGAGTCATGAAGATGATCAAGGAGCAGCGAAATATAAAGATGCAGACTCTAAAAAAAGAGTGAAGCTATGATCAAAAAAAAAAAAAAAGAAAGAAAACACCAAAGTCCAAAACATTGCACACATTCTTTCTTTTCGGTCTCTTTGTATTTGTCTGTTTGCTTTTTTGTTGGTTTTCAAAAATTGCTCTAAGTGCAACTATAGTTTAAAGTATGTGTAACTTCTGAACTTTCTTATTGCACACACCTTTGTAGACAGTACTTTGCTAGTATGAGAAAGCATATGCACCATATGGATTGTTTTTGATAGTCATATTTTGAAAGTTTAGCTCTGCATAGACATGCAAACTATGTCTTTGATTATGACTATGAAAATGCTTTTGTTGCTATATTTAACACTTAAAATGACTCAAGTAAACACAATGTTTGAATTTGTTGATATGTTTTAAGAATATTTTTCTTTAAACATCAATTTCTAAACCTTAAAAGAATGTTTTATCTTTTCTATAAGAAAAGCATAACGGGCCCTGAAGTGCAAATCACAACAACAAATTACTTGATGCAAATACATTTTAAAGATCACAATAACAATTAAAATAGCACAACAAATAATTAAAAACAACAACATTGTTGTTTACCTTTCTAATTATCCCATCAGTGGTCACCACAGAGAATTCGCTTTCACTGTTTATCACAGGTGGTTTGGCAGAGAATTTATGCCGGATGCCCTTCCTGACACAACCCTGTATTTTCAAGACACAATTTAGGATTCCAGAAACCAACCACAATTCCGAAAATTAAGCTTTTCGGAAAAAAGTCATTTCCAGAAATCAAAAATGTTAAAAATGAAACAAAAAGCAGAAACTGGAAAGGCTCAGTTGGTGTGATTTGCACTTCAGGACCACCATGCATATTTCTAATGAAATCATTTCTTATAATGGAATATTTGGCATTTAATAAAATTTAGTTTCTCCTTTTTCTCCAGAATTCTTCCTGGAGCTGCTGGAGAACACGGAGAGATCGCTGCACGAGATGTTTATGAGGACTTACGGCAAGCCTTACATGCAGAACTCAGAGGTTTTTGTAAACCTGTTTGCTGAGCTGAAGCGCTATTACACAGGAGGGAACGTTAATCTGGAGGAGATGCTTAATGACTTTTGGTCGCAGCTTCTGGAGCGCATGTTCATGCTGCTTAACTCCCAGTATGTCATCACAGAGGACTATATGGAGTGTATCATTAAGTACGCCGATCAGCTGAAGCCCTTTGGAGATGTGCCTAAGAAACTCAAAATTCAGGTTACCCGAGCTTTCATCGCTGCACGCACATTTGTCCAGGGGCTCTATGTTGGCCGGGAAGTAGCGAAAAGAGTGTCAAAGGTAAAAACACTTTACTTTTTTTTAATAAATTTAAAAAAAAACCAGAAAAACGTGTAATTCATCAGGTGTTTAAATGAAAATTTACACCTGAAACAAATTCTACCAAGATTATTGTTTGTGTGTCAGCAATTCACACTCATTTTCCTTTTGGTATCCCCCTGACACTATGACTGATGTTGCGTCTATGGGTGCATGTCGTCTGGATATTTGGGGTTCACACTGGCTCATTTATACTCTGCCTAATAAAAAGTGCACAGTGAGACGTGGGCTGCTCTGGTGCCCTGACAATGAAAGAGGAGAAAAGACATTACTTTTCTCACTGTTTATTGCTCTCTTGGACTTGTATTAGTTCACACTGCATACGCAAGCCATTAATCATGCTGCAGCTGTAGTTTTCTATTTGATGCAATGTAATGTTTCTGCAGCTTCTTGAGTGTCTCTCTCAGCTCTTGGAGGGTTGTGTAGCTCTGAACATGTTGAAAGTTGGATTAAAGCAAAAGGCTAAGGCTTGGATTTAGTCACACTGAAAAAAACACAAAGCCGTTCCCACTTTGCATCTTGGAAGCTGAGATGTGCGCAGATTCAGTTCACTGAGAGCCACTCTATGTGCTTGTGTGTCTCATGTAATCAGTTTGATTCAATTATCAACCCTGTGATAAATATTTATGCAGCCTCTGTTCAAAGTAACCAGAAGCCAATGAAAATACAGAAACCTTCATCAATCAGACATGCGGAACAAAAGGAGCAGAGGATGCCGTTCTCCTCCATCAAATCCCGCATTTATTCATCATCACCACACCTCATCCAGTGAAGATTAGAAATGTCTCCACTGCAGCCTCCCTCACACCAATTATACAGACTTGGCTCATTTAGTAAGCAGTCACAGAGGATGTGTTGTTAGTACGTGTTTACTGGGTTACACCCGTGTTTCTTACAGTGCGAGCTGGCATGTCCCCGCTTCACCTCTTGACATTTCAGTGAGATCTGGGTCATGTGTCGGGGACTGCAGCCCTTTGATCCCACGGGTATAAACTCATCGTGACAAGTTGAGTGTAAGCATAATGAAAAAGGACACTCAGAGTGTGGTGTCAGCTTTGCAGTACTTTTAAAGGTGACGTTCATTGCTGCTGCTATACACTGAATGATCAGTTAGGAGCATGAGATTTAAGAAATCAGCAAAGATTTAAGAAATCAGCAGTGATTTAAGAAATCATTGACTTTAAACAATGCATTAAAAGGGGAGATGAGGGGGAGTACAGGCAGCTGGTGGAGGATTTTGTGGTCTGGAGCAGGGAGAATGAGCTGCAACCGAGTGTCCAGACCAAAGAAATGGTCCTGGACTTCAGAAGAAGGTCTCCAACACCTCAGCCCATACACATTGAGGGAGATAGCTTGGAGATGGTACAGTCTTACAAGTACCTGGGGGTCGTGTTGGATAACAAGCTGGACTGAACTACCAATACAGCCCACCTTTACAAGAAGAGCCGGTCCAGACTGTACTTTCTACATCGTCTGCATTCATTTAATATCTGCTCTACACTGCTGCACGTTTTGTCAGTCTGTGGTAGCGAGTGCCCTCCTCTATGCTGATGTGTGCTGGTGCAGCACCAGTAAGAAGAACATCTCCCAGATGAACAAACAAATTCACAAGACGAGCTGTGTGGATGGATTGCAGCTGGCCCCAGTGGAGAGCATGACAGAACAGAGGACCTTGTTCAAGTTCAGGGCCATTGTGACCTGATACTTTTGCAGCACATTTAAAAAATGAACACCTTGAATAAACAGATCCAGGTTATATCTGATATTATTTTGTTCAGTTCAACTGTTTTTTTGCTCCTCTTGCTCAAACTAGTGCTGTAGGCTTTTCTGCTGCACTTTACAGCAACAAAATGTCATGATCTGGTGGTGAGTGCTGATCATAGAAAAATAAATATCCAGTTCGTGATCAGGATACAACATCTGATTCCAATTGAATCTGAAACTACGTGATCGGACCCGAATTCCAATCAGATGATCGGATCAGGACATCCCTAGTAATCACTACTACAATTTGTACCTTCATGTCAAGAAATAGGAAAATACTTACTGGTAATTTGATATCAATTTTGTTGAAAATAGTAGATTTCTATATAAAGATATTAAATATAATAAATTGATTTAACAGTCTGGATGATAAACATTTATTTTTTATTTTTTTAAATTTACACAACAGTGAGTATTGTCCACAAGCTGGATAATGGTTTCATTCTGCATTATCTGTTACTGTTAAGTCTAAAGTGCTAACATTTTAGCATACTGCTCCCATAATATTATCATCTCATGAGCCAGATCTGAAAGCTGCTCCTTCCTCTTTACACGACAGATGGTAAATTCGGCTCCCAGCCCTGTTGCTGTTCGCTGATCATGTTTATATTCACTATAATCGTTAATAAATGAGTGTTGAAACCTTTATTGGTCTCTTCTGAAAAACAGTTTTCCGGGCGTTCAGATGCTTGCCTACATTTAGCTTAAGTTTAATGAATTTTGTGACATGAAAGCCTGTGCTCATTCATTGGCCTTGCATGAGAATGATTTCTGTGCAACCTTTTTTTTTTCCCCTTTCAAAATGATCCACTAAAATTGGCCGTGAAGGTCCTTCAGACACACAACTAACCATTTTAAGACAGTTTGGTGTCGTGACCACATGAGTCAACTACCATGAAAGCCCTCAGAAGCAGGGAGGGAGGGGTTGACTGGGAGCTTGTCTCAGATCTTCTCAAACGCACACATCTGCTCTCATAGTACAGAATTCTACCTTTTTTATTTTTAAGTATTTTTGTTTGACTTGAGGGTTCTATTCAACTCAAACGGAGCAGGCACATGACATAATTTAAACAGTAAGAAATGTTTTTAATTAAGAAAATAAAAGGCAAACATCAGGTTAACAAAAAGCTAGACCTCTGATAGGAACCTAGACGTGCACACAAGTTCTGTGTTTAAGTAAAAGCCTGGCAGATCGCTGCTGAATATCAAGAGATAATAACAGAGAGGATGAGAAAACAGGCAGCAGGTGTGATAATTAAACTCAGGCCAGGTGTGAATAATTAACAGGCAGCAGAGTGTGGAAAAAAAAAAAAAAAAACACGACTAAAATATAGAAACTAAGCTAATTCAAACACAAATCGACAATTACTCATCCTAATATAAGCACAAAAAGTAGACAGATGTGAGATGTAGCATAAAATTTACTAAACTAACAAACACCAGTCAAACAGAAAGTTTGTACTGATGCAAAAAATAACACACGGAAATCACAAAAAAACAGACAAAGGATCCAATGAATAATTGATGAAGATTTTTACAGTTTGCAAAAGTCACCTACTAATCATGTGTCTGATATTTACCATTACATTTTCTGACTCACTGCTCAAAACTTCTTTCACAAAAGAAGAGGTTTCGTCTTAGTGGTTGAGAACATGTAACTGGCCACAAGACCAATATCAATATTTATGGTACAAATCTCTAACTGTTACATCTTTGATGTTTGAGCTGGATCTATAATGAAGCCCTTGGGCTTAGAAGATTTCTTTAGAATATGTCCACGTGTGTGGGGCCAATTAGCTTAAACAGTACATTTGGATAGATGCTAATATTCCAGTTTTGTCTCAAATAAGACACCGTCTTGTTCACATGTGTTGTTTCTGAATGACAGAGATGGAATTGGGTCATACATGGGAGTGATTCTCCAGCAGAGGCTTTCTCTTCGGGCTGTATGTTTTTAGCTCTGTTGACTTAGTCCAAAGTGTGCTGATCTGGACATGAATGGAGTGCTGAGTCTCATGACTTCACTTGTAGAATATATACTTGTTTTGCGTGTGTTAAAGAATCAGTCCAATGAACTAAGCAGCTTATAGAGAATCTTGACACCAGGAAAAAGCATAAAGGCGATTGCTTTCACGCCTCCTCTAAAGAACCAGTTATATGAAATATGGTGTTTACTTACTATCAATTTTGGGAGGAAAAAATATACTGCATATCCCAAAATGAAAACATCTTTGATGATCATACAGCATCATACAGTCTCCTTTTTTTTTTTTTTTTACAATTTGTAAAAGAAGCTTTTTTAGAAATAAATCAGAATATCAGCCTTTATGAAAGCACAGTCAACCCCAAACTTCAAATGAGGCCAATCATGTGGTTTTGTCAAAATTACTGTGAACATTTATACACTGAAAATGTGATGTTAACATGTTGCTAAGAAGAAATTCATAATTACGAATGGTAATTTTGTCAGTGTGCTCTTTCAACTCAAAGAACAGAACAGCTGATTGACTGCAGTCCCTCAAACATGTCTATCTTTTACATATCTTCCCACGCAATTTTTGTTATTGTCTGCAAATATCAGCTAAATGTATGTCAGCTTTTTTCTGATGCCACAGCCACTGAAAAATATCCAGGCAGTGTATTTGCTACATGTGGGTCTCATCACCATGATCCTTCCGCAGCGTTTTTTTTTTTTTTTCTGAGCACAGAACACAAACCACAGCCAGAACTGAGAAACCATGCTCTGCATCGTCACAGCGTCATGCTCTCGTGTTGAAGGAATCATCAGTGAGGCAAAGACAGACAGACGTGTTGGACAACTGTAATGCAGCAACAACAAAGAGGCAATCTTCCGCCTTCAGCATGTCAGCCTTGTTGGCTTTTTCTTTCACAGCTCTATTCCGAAGTGTGAAAGACTTGGTGTCATGTAATTCTAGCCGGGGACAAACTGCAAATTTGTAATTTCTCCTCAATAATCAATTTTCAAACAGTCGGCACTTCCTAGAATTAAAGGGACGCCACCCATTCTCCACTACCAAAACCAAATCCCTGATAGGTCAAAGTTCAACAGGCTTAACTTTCCGCACATTCACTTGCCACGTGTTTTGTACTTTAAGCACGCAAAATTGACTAAATAACTTGTGTAGCAATGCATGAATGCAAGAGATTATAACATGTAAGCCTGAAACGTGTATCTACCCATGTTTACAAAGATCTTTCATTAAAAGTGGTCACTGGTACGCATGTTTCCGAGCTCGATCTATGACACACATGATTCTTCATCCATTTAAGCAATCAACATGAGTCAGCTGATTGTGACTCAAAAGCAGCTTTTCATGTTGGATTTGCATCGTAATAGAAGACATCAGTAACAACATCAGTTCTTTCCTGTCACAGAATCACCTGATTTACGTAAACACTTCACTTCTCTTAAATGTTGCATATCAGCACAAATCTGCTTTTCTCTGCATTCGAATCCACCGGACCTACGTTAATTACGTAAACGATTGAACAGTAACAGTATTCGATAGAATGTAAATACTAGAGCTAAAGATCTGGTGTTAAAGGTTTGATCAATCGTCTGAGAAAATTTCGACAAATAGGTCAAACACATTTCGGCCACTTGCATCATCCAAAATGTTTTTTTAGTCCTTCTGATTCAAGAGAAGTCTGAGCACACAGCTACATTATAAGTGAGGAAAAAACAGACAGAAAGGGCGGGGGGTTTCAGTTTTGTTCAATGAACTATTGGCCCCCCAGATACTGTGCAGATTTTAATCATGAGTTTAGTGAACTGCTGTCTAGGATCTGTGTTGATTTTGACTGTATAATTATTGTTGGAGATTTTAACATCCATGTTGACAACTCTCAGAACAAAGGGACTAAAGACCTGAATAACACTCTGAAATTTTTTGGGTTGACCCAACATTCCATTACACACAAATGTTTTGAGGGAGGAGATCACAAAACGGTATACAACTGAAAATACTAGCGAGATGTTCAACCAGATTTTCTCTCCAACACTTCCCCTTTCAGGGGGTTTAGTCAATAAACTTGTCAATATCTTTAATGCAATTATGTTAAGTATCATGGATAGTATTGCTCCCAATAAGGTGAAGGTAATCTATAGAAAGAAAAAATCTCCATGGAGAAATTCTATACTTGTAAAAAAAAGAAAAAGAGTGTATCGAAAATCAGAACGCAAATGGAGAAAGACTAAACTGTAGGTTGATTACAACATCTATAAAGAGAAACTTCACTTTTATAATTTACAATTGAGCAATGTAAGGAAGTCCTATTTATCTGACATCATTACCAAAAACTCTCATAATACTTGGGCCTTATTCTGTACAGTCGACAGGCTGAGAAACCCCCCTGTGTCAGTGGCATCAGAACTTTACTCCACTAAAGCTTGTAATGACTTTGCTAAATTCTTTACAGAGAAAATCAAAAACATAAACCAAACTATTGTTTTATCAACTACAAGTCCAGAATATGAACTTTATCCACTGGAAACCAATATAAACCCAATGGCTCAGTATCAACCCATAAAACAGTAAAGACCTGGAGGACATTCTAAGTCAGCTGAACTCCTCCTCCTGCTATCTGGATGTTCTACCCACAAGAATTTTCAAACAAGTTTCAAAGATCCTGGAGTCAGTCCTGCTCCAGATTGTGAACTTGTCTTTAACATCTGGTGTTTTCCCAGAACCACTGAAAACAGCTGTAATCAAACCCCTCCTAAAAAAGAACAGTTTGGACAATACACAAATGAGCAACCACAGACCGATATCAAACCTGACATTTTTAGGTAAGATAATTGAAAAAGCTGTTTTTCATCAGTTAAATTTATTCTTAATAAGATACAACTGCAATGAGTCTTCCAGTCAGGCTTCAGACAGCACCACAGCACTGAGACGGCTCTGACCAAAGTGACTAATGATATACGTTTGAATACAGACAGTAGAAATATGTCAGTGCTAGTTTATTTGATCTCAGTGCTGCATTTGATACAGTCGACCACGCTAAACTACTCAAACGACTGGAAAACTGGGTGGGGCTCACTGGGCCAGCACTAAACTGGTTCAAAATGTACTTGAAAAACAGAAAATATTTTGTGTCAGTTGGTAACTTCACATCAGAGTCGACAGAAATTACATGTGGAGTTCCCCAAGGCTCCATCCTGGGGCCACTTCTATTTAATATCTACGTGCTCCCACTGGACCAGGTTATAAAGAACAACAACATGAGTTACCATAGCTTTGCAGATGACACACAGATATATATTACAATGACACCAGGAGACCGAGGCCATATATAGGCTCTTGGTAAATGCATTGAGGACATTATGACTGGATGTGTCACAACTTATTTCAATTAAACAAAAGCAAAATTGAGGTTATTGTCTTTGGGGCTAAATAGAAACAGTTGGAAGTCACTACAGAGCTTCAATCTATAATCTTAACACCACCAACCAGGCCAGAAACTTGGGCGTAGTGATGGACACAGACCTAAATTGGGATAAACAGATTAAGGCAGTCACAAAATCAGCCTACTATCATCTCAGTTCATGCTTTCATCTTTAGTTGACTTGACTACTGTAACGGTGTTTTGACAGGACTACCAAAAAAATCAATCAGGAAACTGCAGCTTATTCAGAACTCAGCTGCTCGTGTTCTCCACGGAACCAAAAAAGTAGATCACATCAGTCCAGTTCTGAGGTCTTTACACTGGCTGCCTGTCTGCCAGAGAATAGACTTTAAGGTTATGCTACTGGTTTATAAAGCTTTGAATGGTTTATCACCAAAGTACATGACTGACCTCCTGACCCAGTATATACCAGCCAGACTTCTTTGCTTATCTGGATCCAGTCTTTTGTCAGTTACTAGAGTCAAAACCATGGAGAATCTACATTCAGCTTCTATGCTCCACAGATCTGGGACAGACTTCCAGAAAACCTTAGATCATCGAAAACACTCAGTGTATTTAGATCCAGGTTAAAGACCCACCTGTTCTCAGCTGCATTTGATTAATTTGCATTCAAAAGTTTAAATCTGCATTGTTTATCTATGCTTGTTTTAAATTCACTTCTTTTTAACTTTCTTTAAATCTTATTTTAATGATCACATCTTTGATATTTCTTTTGACTGTTTTCTTTCTTTCATGTTTTCTGTAAAGCACTTTGAATTGTCTTTGTACATGAAATGTGCTACACAAATAAACTGGCCTTGCCTTGCCTTACATTGGCAATGTACTGCTATAAACCTTATCTTCAAAGTGTTGCTTTAGCCTAACTCAAAAGTTTTTTTTCTTTTTGATTGAAGAACAATAGATTTAAATAATTCAATGATTAAGATGCTCCAGCATAACCGTGATTTGAAAGACATCTTGTACTTTAGTCAACAAAGAAACGCTTGATCTAACGTGCTTTGTGAAAATCTGGGATTAAATTAGTCTCAGATCTGGTTTGAGCTACTCACACACTGATGGCTGCTGTTACACTTTGCGCCCTTGCAGGTAAATGGAACTCCAGCTTGTCTACGGGCTCTGACAAAAATGCTGTACTGCCCGTTTTGTCAGGGGATGCCAACAGCCAAACCCTGCAAGAACTACTGTCTTAACGTGATGAAGGGCTGCCTAGCCAATCAAGCTGATATGAATCCAGAGTGGAACCAATACATTGGTGAGTTTTACAAAGCATTGAGGATTTCTTTTCTTCCCCACATTGACCAATCTGGTATCTTCTTTTACACTTCATGTATCTTCTTCTGTATTATTGCCATGCTGAGTGGCCCTAGTATTACACAGGTACAACTCACTTTATGTTATGAGACATAAGCAAAAAGGAGAGACTTTTGTATTTAATTCTTTAACTTTTTAATTACCAACCATAAAACTGCAGAAAAAGCTTCTGAACAGTCCCAGGAAATATGCAGTCTGTGACATTACATTGTTTACAAGCAAATTCTGAAAATGAATTTTGAAAGCTCCAAACTTAAGTGTGTCCATGTTGACACTGGCAAGAAAATCACTATTAATTCAACAAATTAAGCAGTCTGTTTTTATTGTTGTTTTAATTTTAAATTATCTAATTAGTTTGTTCTGATTTAAACATTAAAGAAAAGTCACCTGGGTCAAAATTTCAAGCTAAAATTTCACACATCAGTGACTACATATTTTCCTGAGCATCTGAGGAGGCAGGCCGGTAATCTTTGTATTTTCTTGTGGTTTTATAACCATCCATCAGCTAACAGATGTTAGCCTTTCTTGTCTTTCTTTGTATTTGTTCTCGCTTTTATCAAAATTCTCTTGGAAAACTTGGACAAAAATAGTTGACATAAAAGCTTGAAGAAGTAACACAAATTTCTGAGATTATGTTTGACATCAAACAATGTAATCAGCAAACAGCTGTAACGTGATCCATTTCTATGCGGAAGGAAAATGTTTTATGTTTTCTTTAAATTAATCTGAAAGAAAGCACAAAAGTCATTGGAGTGTTTTTTGATTTACTCCGACACATTGAAACATATACTCTATAACCCGGTTGCTGCAACACATGCAAAAGCTTTCTTCAACATATCTTAAGCATAAGTGTCGTTTATTTAGAATATGGTGTGCATTTAAATTAAGTATATGAATCACAGTACTATTTTAAGAAAAACATGTATCTTAAGCTGCATCTGGATGTTATTTTGCCTTTACAGCATCTTATTTCTTGAGTTCTGTTTTCTCTCATATTTTCTTCCATTTGGATTTGATGCATGAACAGATTTTATTTATGGGATTCTGCTCTCCTGCTGAGATAAATGGTGGCTGGTAATAGGAAATAACTGCCCTGCAAGGAATGTCAAGCTTCTTAAGAACAAGTTTAACCAAAACTTGTCAGTTAAGATGCAAAGAATTGAAATAAAAACCATCATATATTTTCTAAATATTTGATTAAACTTGGGTAATCTTTCTATCATCAGAAAGGCCTCTTTAGTTTAGAAAAAAACAAACAAAAAAACTGAAGCTTAAATTAGCAGGAGAGGGATTGTTTGATCTCAAGTGAAAAATAGTCTACTTGATTATTGTCAAGATATTTTGTTCCTATACCGGCAGGTTTAGGATGTATAGGTAGGAGCTACAGGTGTGACAGTTATTTTAACTGTCAAAATCCAATTTGGTTTCAGTGCACACTGTGTTAGTATAAAGCAGGTGAACATCAGAGAGTATTTGTTTGAAAGTAGTCTACACAAACGTTTTTACAATGAGGATCCATTAACTAAACCCACTTTATCTCTTCTGGGGTCACGGGGGTTGCTGGAGCCTATCCCATCTACTGTTGGGTGAAAGAAGGGTACACCGTGGAAAGGTCACCAGTCTGCTGCACGCCCACTTACTCACATTCACATCTAAGAGTACATTACCCCAGGCATGTGTCACACAGGTCTGTCACTACCCAAGGCCCATGTAACTACAGTTGGAAGAGGCTGGGTGCGCAATGTTGAATCGGTGCAAATCTGGCGAATCTTACCTAGGCTTTTTCTTTCACATCTTTATTCATCTATCTATCTATCTATCTATCTATCTAATACTTTGTGTCATATAATTTGGGCCAGGCACAAAACAGAATTATTAATTTCTCTGTCACAATAAATGTTCAAGTGGTTGTTACTTATGTGAATACAAAAAAAAAAAGACGCTATTAAAGCTTTACTACACCAAATCTGAGTCCCTGATTGGTCAAAGTTCAACTGGAATAACTTTCAACGCTCAATGGCCACCCATTTTGTAGGTGAAGCTCAAAAACAGGCTTAAAGATTTGCATAGCAACACGTGAACTTAACAGTTTTAACACAGAAGCCGGAAACGCGCAAATACGCGCAATTACATTAATTTCATTGGAAGTAGTTGCTTATGTAGCATAAGGGACAATTTAGTGTCAACAATTAACCTATTAAGCATGTTTTTTGCACTGTAGGATAAAGCCAGAGAGCAAGCAGAAAACCCATGAATGGATGGGAGAACATGCAAACTCTACACAAAAAAGGTCCTACTGGGATTTTTTTCAACAAGGGCCAGATATACATCTGATAATTGATCTGCCAATCCACCATAATGTTGCAAATACTAGAGTAGAGACTGTTTTTGCACAATAGACTTGTGAAAAAAAAAGTAATTTCTTTAAATAAACCATTATTTTTAGAAAGCTTAGATCATTTACAAGATATATATTTTTTTCAAGTAAATAATACTTGAAGTGCAAAATAACTTTTTTTTTTTTTTTAAGTTTAGCAATCACTACAGTTTTTTTCTTTCTTGCCCTTCACTGACTTGGTGATGCAGAGATCATGTGTCTGTGGCAACATACCATCTGCTGCAGAACGTATTGTTTCCCTTTGGGACTGAGAACAGTTGTCAATGGTATATGGCTGTAAATGTAGGTTTAATGTCATCGATACCGAACAAATTTTAAACAAATACGTTTTTATATTCACATAACAAATATTTTGCAGATAGATATGTGACAAATTGGTTCTATCACTGAGACCAGCCAAAATGGACACCTGGTCCAAAAACAGATGAGCAGTTCTCCACGAACACACATGTAAACATTCAAATTCATCCACCATCAGTAATGGCCATCATGTTTTCACCCATATTCTAATATATCTTTTTAATGGTATGTTAAAGGACTGCACACTTGGGTACTCTACCTATAAATTTAAGGCATACTTTCTTTAGAGCATCTTATCGAAGAAAGTGTCGTAACTTAATTTGATCACACAGACATATACAAGGATAAGTTCATGGAACCATCCATTGTTTACAGTTTAAAGTTGTGATTTTGTGAAGGTGTTAATGAGCCATGTTAACATTAAAAATCCACCTAGGGATGCTGAAGCCTACCCAGCTACAATCGTGCAGGGTGGAGTACACCCTGAACAGTTCGCCAATCCATTGTAGGGCCATATAAAAACAGACAACTACACACAATCTAATTCACAGGGACAATTTAGTCACTAACAGACCTAAGTGGCATGTGTTTGGACTGTAGGAGGAATCCAGAGTGGAAAAAACCCACGCATGCGCCTAGGGCCTTCTGGCTGTGAGCCAAGAGTTCTAACCACTACACCTCCACACCACCATGCAGCCCATTACAGATCAATAAAAATGTTCAGTGTGAAATACTTGCTTTTCAAACCATTAGAAAATATGCATATTTTCTATGCATATAATGTCTTAAGTAGAGGTGTAACGATTAATTGATCAGTCGATTTCTATTTCTACAATCCAACCAGGTCAATCAGTCTGAGGCACAAGCTAATCAAATCGACCTATAGCGTTAAAATAATTTCATAATGAGATAAATTGATAATTAATCTTGGAAAATACCATAAGAATGACTAAGTGCATTACAACGCACATGTGATGGCAGCAAAAAATTATTTTTTCATCTTTACAGTGCAATGTGTGGAAACACTTTGAATTTTGCAGACATGTGGCCATAGAGTGTGGTAAAATGTTCTAAAAATGTTTCCTTTGTATTATTTTATGTGGAAAAACAACAGTGGGCTGAACTTGATGAAACTAAAATGTGAATGGATTTGCCATTAAGTCTTGTTTACTTGTTTGTTTGTATATATATTTAATTTACACTTTTATCTTGCAAGAAATTCAAGGAATTTGGAAAACATTACCTGCACTGTTCAGTATCTAGGAATTTATCTCTGAGTCACACTGGTTAAACTTTTGGCTAAAGATGTTTTGGGTCTATTTCAAAGGATCGAAGTCAGTAAATTGGATCGAATAAAATATTTTAAAATGAACCAAGATCGTATCAGTAACCAAAAATTGTGATATGAATCGAATCGTTAAAATTCAAATTGTTACACCCCTAGTTTTAAGCCTTAAGTGTTAAAAAGAGAACCATAGAAATTAATCATATAAAGCCAGTGTCCAGTTTTGTAGTCTCAACTGCGCACCTTGATCACACACCGTCTGCATCATTCCTCACAGTGTGAGTCATTTTCCCTTACTTTCTCTTGTTCTTGTTAACAGTGCAGAAAAGTAACTGAACTTGACGAAGACAGCAGGGTTCTACAATGCAACAGACCCTAAAGGTCTGCACAGACAGGTTGTGTGGGATTCTACACCACCTTATTATCTTTAGTCTAAAAGACATTTTGGCCATTTCCTACAAATGTAGGAACCCCTTGGTGACTGTAGACCAGTTTTGTTTACATCCTTCTCTATTAAATCGTTGCTGCTATTGTGTGAGCAGTTCTATGAGCTCACTCTCATCTAATCAGAGCCAACCCTGGCAGTGTCCAAGCATGTCAACAGCAGCCCATAGCTTCCTCCAGAGACTGGACTTCTTTCTTTGTCTCTGCTAACCCCACACACCTTTAGTCTCAAGAACAACTCCTGTAATGTTATTTCCACTAATGCCCATATGTCTTTACACTTGTGAGACTTGTCATTGGACTAGTGACTGGTTACAGACTTCTGGTGGACCACTCTGTGTCATGATTTGGAAACAGTGTTAAATATATATATAAAAAAGAGCCACATGATGTATTATTGCAGGAGTAAGTTGAGAAATATTTACAGACCTGTAAAGCTGTAGTCACCAAAGTGTTCCTCTGTGCAACAGATACAGAAGAAATGTATCATCAAGGGTTTCTGACTATTGTTTTTTAAGGGATATTTGGTTGTTTGTACTTTTTTTTTTTTTACAGTTAAAAAACTTTAGTCAGAATAGCTTGAAAAATTCAAAGTCCCACTCCATTGTAAAAGCATTCCCAGTTGTCTTTTAATTCAGATTTGTCGTTTTTTAGGTAAAATAAAAAATCCTGTGTCGTTTAATAGGACATAGTTTGTGCAGAAACCCGCCATCAAGCTGTGAGTGGGGCAAAGCCTCCTCTGATATCCCATCATCCCTCTGTTTAAAATCTCCCCCGTTAGCTTACTGCCCCTCACAACCCCAAACTAACTTTAGTAGAGCAAGAAGAATGGCAAGCGACATTGGAGCCATCCAGCAATACAGTTTTGAGCCAGATGCCAGCTGAGACGTGGAAAACGAAGACGTTAATGTATCTATGTGTCTGCAAGTGGATGCATCAGAACAGAGTGGAGCGGGGATACCCTGGCCTGTCTGATGGAATCAAGCGGCAACAGTTTAAACCAGAAGTACATTTGAGATTAATAAAAGATCATGTTTATGACTAGATAAAAACCATCCCCATATTTAAGCATGGAAGTGTGACAAAAGGAGGCTGTTCTTTTTTTTTTTTTCTCCAGCGGAAACTTATACTCTTAATCATGGCATCCCAATTATACCAGGTCATTTTTAACAAATAAACCTTGTAATTACTGGACTTTCCGGCAAGCACACTTCTAAATCAACCAAGCTTAGTTAAAAAATAGCCCAGAACATTTTAAATTAAGCATTTCGGTTACCAAATTTAAATCCAACTCAAAATCATTGGATTTAAAGAAAGTTGCTGGAAGACAGAATCCTTCAAACATCACAAAACCAGAGGCTTTGCTCTTTGGGAGCGGAAAAATTATTCAAACAGAGGGGTGTAAGAAGCTTTACTGCACTTACTGAAAATATTTCATAGAATTTAGAAAGGTTTTTAGAAAAGCGAAACGGTGTTCTAAGAACATTTAAGCAGGGGCTGAATCATACTTACATATGTAAGAAGTTGATTTTTTTACTGTAAAATGAAATCTGCTTTAATAGTAAAAATAATGTTAAAAATATTTTTTCTGCAATTTCTTTCATCTGCATTATGATGATATCCTGCTGATGCTGAAAACATTGTGAGCTGTTCATCTGCTGCCCAATCCTAAAATGATGTATGCAATTAAGAATGTAATCCTGTAAATCTCAATAAATTTAACAAGGCTTGTAAAAGCAGATGTGGTTCTGATTAGCAATCAACTACTAATTATTTTCAGATGTAAATGTACTCAAAATACAGTATTATGCTTTTAAAATAGTTTTTCTAAAATAATCTTTTTAATCATGACATCAGTAAGAAAATCTGGAGTAGAAGTCAGTGACAAAGCAGAAGGAACATATGAATTAGTCGCTGCCATAACTGAGTTAATTAATTCCACGGTGTGATTTATTCAGTCTAAATAAAAGTGAAATGAGGAGACATTGTAAAGCTCTGTTTAGACTTTATTTACTAAAGACTTGAATTAATGTTACACATGATTAGGTAGCAGTTGGAAATGTTAAGATTCAAATTGAGATTAATGATATCACAATCTGGAATTAATACCCTGTTGGTTCAATGAGTAGCATATTTTTAACTTTAAGCAGGATAATACTGCAAATTCAGCTTATTTAAGTTTTATTTGACAATGTACTGCAATACACTTTGCTTTCAAATTAAAGGTCAGAATTTGTTTGCTTATCTAATTAATCTCTTGGCTTTGGAGGAGCACAAAAGAGCATCTGACAGATAAGTTAAACTGCATCTGCACTGAGACTATAAGGACTGATCACTTTCTGTTTTATTGGTTATTACTGTTTATTTGTTGTGGAGGCATCAGCGTTTTTTACTTATATTTTGTGTTTTCAGTTTATAGGCCTTTATCCAGCTTTCTCTTGTCACATTGTAAACACCTGGTTTCCGTTTGCAATCACCACAGCTGATGGTGGTTTCTTGATTACACCCAAGTATATATGTATAGCATGCTTTCATGTCCAAACATTTCTTCAGATGAAGAAAACAAAAATAGCATGTGTTTTGTGTTGTTTATCTCATTTCTTTGTATGTTGTATTTTTGAAAAATTAATTTTGAGGTTTTACCTGCTTAAGTTTATTTGCTTCCTTTTAATAAATATATAGTTTACCCACCTGCCCCAGAACCAGCATTTACATGACTTCACATAAAACAGACAAAAGCAGGGAAAAGAATACAACCTGTCTTTTAGTTGAATGTTTTATCCTCGAACAATCTATTTGTTCTTTTGTTGCACAGAAAATTTATATTTTCAGAGGTATTTGTAATTATTTCCATGGAAAGCAGCAGTGTGCACATCTGTTAGCCTCTGGCTATGCTCTAAAAATCACTGTCTGCATGACACTTGTGTTGTAAATTCAGTAAAAGAAGGCCATTCTTTGACTTGAACTGACATGTTTTTGCATCCTCATCTTACTGTGTTATTTATGAGTAGGTTTGTTATTGTGAGGGGAATTGTAGTCTAAGAAACGGCTGGGTTTTTTTGTGTTATGAAAGAAAAAAAGCAGGCAGTTATGGTCTGAATTGCAGGCTTGATAACCATCTTTTGATGATTTTTTTTTACATATTTTAATGCTAATTTAAAATGTTTACAATCTAAAAACAAATTCTTGGTATTCCAAACCTTATTTCTGTAGAAACTCAACCATTGTGGAATTGTATGTAACACTGATTGGTCTGTCTCTCCACAAAATGAAAAAGCTTCTCTGACAGATACTAATAGCAGAGTCGATGTTTACTCCTTTTTTCCCTTTTCTTAGACTCAAGCTAATTGAAAATCTTTCAGCTAATAATGAGCAGAAAATGTCAGAGGCAACAGATATGGAATTGGCATTTAATCTGCACAAGGGAACGATAATCCAATTGACAAGAGCTCTGATAAAGATGGAAAGAACACTTTTTATGGAGTAATAGCAGCAATGCTAAAATTACAAATGTCCATTACAATTTTTGTAAAGTTTTTTTTTTTATTTTTTTTTACAGTCAAACATTTTTAAAGTAAATAAAATCTTGAGGTGGTTTTGCAATCAAATATATCAATACAAACAAAAAGCAGTAATTTGTATTAAAGTTAAGTATAGCTAAGAAGGAGTGGGATTATGTAAGTTCTTTGTCCCACTCCCTTTCAAGCAATTTATTGACTTGACAAACCTAAAATGTAATAGTTTCATTGTGTCATGTTCTGTATGCAAAAGACTTAATGTCTATTCATGATTAAGAGTAATAATTAGAATTATTCACAAGTGTGTATGCGCATGTATATTTCCAATCATTTTTTTGACTAATTATTCTAAATTTGATATGTCTGTATAGATCTTTCTGTTTGTCTTGTTTAGTATTATTTTTTGCTTTGATTACTTGAAACAAACCATTTCCAAATCCACATAGTGATTCACTTAAACTTGACATCTTTTCCATGAAATGTAATTGTACTGCGATTCTGTAATCATTCAATGGTGTGATATTGATTCTCTGAAGTTGATTCTTAGTGCCGCAGAGCCAAGGACCCCTCTGATTAAAGACACTTGTTTTTAATCAGTACTCTGTAGAATGATTGCTCTGCTTCTATTTTGGTTGAGAGCAGCCTGTTGAGGGCAGCCTGTTGAGGATATAAAGAAGAACTGGAGATGATACTTTTATTAATGCATATTTATTCAGGAGCTACTTTACCCCAACAATTGTAAGCTTTTTTGCATGAGTCCAGCTTCCTCTATATTACTAAAACTCAATGTACATCACAATGTCTTTTTAATTTTTTTTTTTAAAAGAAGTCTGCTCAAACCAGTGGAACCCCCCCCCACTCATACAAATAACAGCAGCAAACGCTTACCAGGGGAAGTAGCTTTTGATGCAATTTGATATTGTTTGGGTCCACTAAAGTTTGCAGTTTAGCTTTCCTAGTTTTCACTTGTTTAGAGTGCCTGATGTTGCCTGGAGTGTCTCTGTGGGAATGTACGCCTGTTTATTCAGTGGAACATTTATGAAATCAGCCAAGGATGCTGGGCAAGAAAAGCCTGCCTCTCAATCTTCCTCTCAAATTCCCATTCACCCCAAAGGTATTCAATGGGGGCAAAAGTCAAGGCTCTGTATGGGCCAGTCAAGTTACTTCCATTCTAAGCTCATGCAACCGTGTCTTGATGGACTTTGAGTACTGAAGCATAAACTTAGAGGAATACATAAAAAATCCAGAAAACTTCTTCCCAAAGTTTGATGCAAAATATTGTTTAAAATAGCCTTTGTTGGGCATAGGTGTATTTATTTCACAGGACATTGTCATGTGTAGTTCAAAATATCAAAGGTTCCTTTGAAATAATTCAAAGTGGCAAATATTTCTCCTTTTGAACCAGAAAGGTAAAAGTTGTGTTTGATACAGAATGTTCATTCATTCATTTTCCAATCCGCTGTATCCCTTTCGGGGTCACGGGGCTGCCGGAGCCTAACCCGGCTACTCATGGGCGAAGGCAGGGGACACCCCTGGACTGGTCGCCAGTCTGTCGCAGGGGCCACAATCACACACCCATACACACTCACATTCACACCTAGGGACAATTTAGAGTAACCAATTAACCTGTGAAGCATGTTTTTGGACGGTGGGAGGAAGCCGGAGTCCCCGGAGAAAACCCACGCATGCACAGGGAGAACATGCAAACTCCACACAGAAAGGTCCCCCAGCCAGGACTTGAACCGGGAACCTTCTTGCTGTGCAGCCCTACTTCTATAATCATTTGATCTATAGTAGCCGGGTTAGGCTCCGGCAACCCCGAAAGGGATAAAGCGGATTTAGAAATATTAAAAAATACAAAAAAGCTGAGATATTTGAATAATTCAGTTTAAAAGTTGGCATTTGTATATAAATATTTGTCAGTAAGCGTTACATTGGAAGAGCACTTTTTTTTATAATGACAACCTCTACATCTGCTCATTTAAAACAGCTTAAAGTTCAGTCTCTAAAAAAAATAAAAAATTGTAAAAGGTTCAGAATTGGAGATTTTATGATATCACTTTCTTAGAAGATTATTTCAAATTACTTTCAAAAGTATTCTGGGCCTCTCTTCATATGGTAATAGTCTGACCATGTAATAACTGCATGCACAATTGACAACATCAAGCCATGTAAACTTGAATGAATATTGGATTAAATGCAAATCCAGTGATGTGCATTTATCTAATAAGAGAGGGCGTGGCCTAGGAAGGTCAAAATCCTATAAAGGTGCGCATAATTATTAGGCAGATTATTCTCCTCAGGTAAAATGTGCCGTAAGAGATTTAACTGACTCTGACAAGTCAAAAATTGCAAAACATCTTTCAGAGAGATGCAGCACTTTTTAAATATCCAAGATACTTGGGCATGAGGGGCTGCACGGTGGCGCAGTGGTTAGCGCTCCTGCCTCACAGCAAGAAGGTTCCTGGTTCAAGTCCTGGCTGGGGGACCTTTCTGTGTGGAGTTTGCATGTTCTCCCCGTGCATGCGTGGGTTTTCTCCGGGGACTCCGGCTTCCTCCCACTGTCCAAAAACATGCTTCACAGGTTAATTGGTTACTCTAAATTGTCCCTAGGTGTGAGTGTGCATGGGTGTGTGATTGTGGCCCCTGCGACAGACTGGCGACCAGTCCAGGGGTGTACCCTGCCTTCGCCCATGAGTAGCCGCGTTAGGCTCCGGCAACCCCGTGACCCCGAAAGGGATAAAGTGGATTGGAAAATGAATGACTTGGGTGTGATCACAGGACCAGTAAGTGTTTTGTTGCAGTGTCAACGGGGACTCAAGAACTGTGTGGAAAAGAAAAGATGCCAATTAAATGCTAAAGATTGAAGAATCAAGCGTGAAACTACCAGGAACCATTTATCCACCATATTCCACAACTGCAACCTACCTGGAGTATCAACAAGTACAAGACGTTCTGTTCTCAGAGACATGGCCAAAGTAAGAAAATCTGAAACCCGACCACCCCTCACAAGTTGAAATGTCCAGACTTGGCAAAGAAATATCTCAAGACAGAGATTACAAAGGTTTTGTGGACTGGTCAGATGAGTGACTCTTATTGGACCTGATGGATGGGCCCGTGGTTGGATCAGTAATAGACATGGAGCCCTACTTGACAGACGCCTGCAAGGTGAAGGTGAGGTGCTGGTGTGGGCAGGTATCATTAAAAATAAGGTAGTTGGACCTTTTTCGAGTTGGGAATGGACTCAACTCTCAGACCTTCTGCCAATTTTTAGAAGACACTTTCTTCAAGCAGTGGTACAGGAAACAGTCTGCATCTTTCAAGAAGACATTCGTTTTTATGTAAGACAGCGCTCCATCACTAGCAATGAAGTAAATAAATGTGTGGCTGGCTGGCTGGCTAGCAAAGGCCTTAAAGATGGAAAAACTCATGACATGGCCCCCTTCCTCACCTGACCTAAACCCTATTGAGAACTTTTGGGGCCTTGGGAGATTTACAGTGAAGGTAAACAGTACACCTCTCTGAACAGTGTCTAGGAGACTGTGGTCGCAGCTGCACAAAAAGTTGATCCCGAGCAGATAAAGAAACGTCTGTAGTTTTGGTTTCCCTTTAATTGAGCTCACCTGGCAAACTAATTACTACAGGTGTCTGAGATTAATGTCAGCATGCAAAGAGCCCCGAAACACAATATCATCAATAAGTTTAATTTAAAAACAGATAATTTTGTCTTTTTGACACTTAAATACAATTTACAATTTTTTACATTTTTTTTAGGTCTAAAAAGTTATACAAAATCTCAATTAGACTTCAACAGTTTTTTTCTCTTGTGTGAATGTTCACAAGCAAAAAGTGATCGAGGAGCTTTTTCACAATTTCTATGCATTCTTGTCTGCTGGAGGACGCCGCCGGCTGACACAGCCTGAATTTTCTCTCGGTGAAGAGACAGAGCCCTGAGCAGTAATGTCTCTCCATTTTTTGACGTGGCTTACCAAAAAATTGATTTTATTTTTTTCATTTCAGGACAAAAAAGGTTTAGGTTTAAAAAGTTTGATCATCCACTGGTTGCATGTCATGGTGACTTGCCTTTGATTACCTCTCATTTGCTTTGTGGGCTGCTCGATGGTGTAGTGTTTAGTGGCCTCGCCTCACAGTGAGAAGGTCCTAGTTTAAATTCGGACTGGGACGTTTTTGTGTGAAGGAACTGGGTTGGCTTCAGCATCACCGTGAGCCCGACAGGGATAAACTGGGTTCTAAAGATGGATGCTTGGTGGACCAAATTCTCACCTAAAATCCCCTTAACTTCACACATCTGTCTATTTGTCTTCAGTTAAAATAGTTGCATCAGAATCACTGTATGTCCAATAAAAACACGTTTGTCAAAAATACACTCCAGCATCGCAGGGAGGTGTTAAAACACAGAATTGGACTCTCAAAACCTCATAAGCAAACCAAAGAACATGACTTCAACTGCTGTTTGCACCTAACAGTGTGAAAGCAGCAACCACACAGCTTCTCTGGAATAACATGTACGGCTGATGTAATCTTCATATTAACATCTGCAAACATCACAGGCCATTTGCCATTCGGGCTGTAAACAAACAAAGGAGCTTCAAAGGCTCAGACTTGAGCATAATTGTTTAGGAAATGGAGCCAGACCTGAGCCAATGCTATTTCAGGGATCTTCTGCTGTCATGAGTGATCCCAGAAGAATGAAAATTCCAACAGGTCTTCAGTTTGGGAACCAAAGAGATTTTTGTTTATTGTATAGTTATTTTTACGCAACGTTTTTACAGCATTGATATAACACTTTTTGGTTTTGAAAATGAAGGTGGGTTAGTTGTTTTATTCTTTTTGTACAAGAAATTAGAAAAAAATATGACGGCATGAGAGCATGCATTTAGGAGATAATTGTGGAGTCATTATAATGGCCTGCTGGTGAGGTCTTGTCCTGGGAGGTCCGTGGATACAGACACCCATCCTGACAAATGTCCATACATAAGATGTGCTCAGTTGGTTAGTGGTTTTGCTTTTCAAAGTCAGACTCGCCACTACAGACATGGGAGCACTCAAAAGCCAATATGTCTGAGAACACTTCATCGCTGTCTCATTCTAATGTCAATTTAAAAGCTTGACCTGCAATACTGAGCTACTGTGAAGTCTGCACCGTTTAATTATGTGGATGCTCAGTATTTCAAACATGTTTTATTTCTGGAGCTTTTTTGCAACTGTAATTAAAAGTGATTGAAACAAGAGGAGGCACTAATGGCAAGTGTTTCATGTTCAACAAGGCCCTCTGGCTTTTGTCCACAAAATTTAATAAAGCACTGACCTTTCTGGCAGCCGATGAGCTGGGCGTTCAATGTATTTTTTTTTTTTTTTCATTAAATCAATGACTCATCAGCATTATTTGCTCTTTCTTCACTTGATTGAGTTAATCTGCATAGAAATTGAATCTGCAGTAAGATGCAGACACACTTCACAAGTCAGCCTGAGGACTTTGACAGTCCTCAATGGCAACACTGGATTGTAATCAGATAGCAAGTTCTGCACATTTAAAGCTGGAGCCCAAAGCAGCCAAAAATGGAAGATTTCATAACCTTAAAATACATTTTTCACTTGTCCCAACGTGTTTTACTTCTTGCTTGGTTTGTTTGTTTTATTTTCCTTGTTTATACTTAACCTTGTACTTTCATTATTAAAAAGTGTATATTCTAACTATTTCAATCTGGAGGTCAAAGGGGAAAGCCCTTGGATTAAAAAAAATAATTATTGTCTCTAAAGCTATTCATCATCATTGTATGGAAAAGTTGTAACAACACACAGTTTGTGATTTCAGAGGCATGATTCTGTGATAAGCCCTTTATCAAAGCAACTTTTCTAAAACACAAAAAATGTATGGACTTTTTTGCAAAGTAGAATAAAATAACTACAAATTTAGACCAACTTCAATGAAAACAAAGTTTTTTGTATTTTTAACATGTTCTTGTAGTATTTTTCTCATGATGGAGGACATATGGTACATAAAGTAATTTAAGATTAAAACTGTATTTCTGAGTATTTTTTTTAATTTTATTTTTTTATTCCAACCGTGATGGATCAGGAGCGGATAAAATCCAGCAATTTGAAAATTCTGAGACTCAGCAAGTCAAATGGGTGGGCCAAAGTCTCCCTGCTCTGGTACAATTCAGATGCATCCACATCTTCATTTACCTCGTCTGAGCTGACATCTGGAATAAAACTGTTCGGCTGGATAGCATTTATCGCCATTTTTGTTGCACCTCTGATGTCAGCTTGGGGATTGGGAGGGACTGTAAGCTAGTGAGAGAATGCTATTAAAAGGGATGATGGGTTATCAGTGGAGGGTTATGCCTTGCCAACAGTCTCACCCACAACTCGGAGGCGAATTTCTAATGAACTCCTGCCTCTGCGAAAAAATTGTCTTCAAAAAAAGGATACAGGCGTTTAGATTTTTGGCTAAAAACGACATAATCCTAATTAAAAGACCACTGGGAACAATTTTGGAGTAGATAAAAAATATAGTTGGAGTGGGACTTTAAAGTTTCACTGTTTCCGTCTCTGAATGTCCTTTTCTTCCATTAAAACCAGATCTTTTCTTTCACTGTGACAGATGCCATGCTGCTGGTGGCACAGAGGCTGGAAGGGCCTTTCAACATCGAATCTGTCATGGGCCCCATTGATGTCAAGATTTCAGAGGCCATCATGATCATGCAAGATAACAGTGCCGAAGTTTCCTTCAGGGTAAGGATTTTTTTTTTATTCAAAAAAAAAAAATGGAAAAATAAAAAATAAAAGGAAATCTGTGGATTAGCTGATAAATCTGACCTTTTAAACAATCGAAAAGAAAAGGTTACTGAAAGTTGGGCTGTTTCTAAGGTGTGCAATGCAACACATTCTAATTATGCCCAAGTTGAGGTCTTGTACTTGAATTACATGTTTCAATTTGGTCAGCTAATCTTAGTTCAGCCAACAGTAGTTAATGTGTTTCCTGTGTTTTACTGCATTTTTTTGCTAACCACAAAATTGTAGTCAGGAAAAAAAAAATGTGGTTGTGAGGAATATTTTTCTGCCTTAACTTATTTGGGCACCAGTTTCCATTCAAAGCTAAATGTTTTTTGGGGTTTTTTTTTGCGTTCCCATACAACAGAAGCAGTTTTTGTTTATGGTTCAACTATATGTGGATGTTTTTTTTTCTCTGAAAGCCAATAAAAACTAAACTTTCCCTCCTAGAATAGTTTTGGTTGAAAGTCTGCGCTGACTCACCTTTCAGTGTGGTTACCTCAACATGACAGAGCACCGTCACACCGGCAGTGTGGGGTGCATACTTCACAAGACCTTAAATAAATTGCATGTTTCCCCCCAGTCTCTGCATCCAAAATCATCCCGACTGCTAAGAGCCGGGTGCCCATGTTTTTGTAATTGCAGGTTTTTCAAGGCTGCGGCCAGCCAAAACCCGCAGGAAGCACAAGGTCTGCCCGTGGGGTTTCGAATGTGTACAGCTCTCGCTTCAGACCCTACAGCCCAGAGGAGCGGCCGACCACTGCAGCTGGCACCAGCTTAGACAGACTGGTAAGGACACAAAGACAACAACGCTGCTTTCAGATGAGACAGTCTAAAAGTAAACATCATTTGTCTTTCCTTCTTGACACTGTTGATTAAAACTGGTGATCTGCCATCCTGAGCCTCTAGCGCCGGAAATTAATTCTTTGTACTTGTCCTTCGTTCTAACCCCTTTATTGATTTGTGTTTGTTAACGAATCAACAGCTTTAGCCCCGGAGAACAACAGAAGGTGTGATCAGTGCCCTTCTCATCCCTGTGTACTTGGCAAACAGAAAAATTAAAGCCTGAAAAGAGAAATAGGATTTGTTAAGTTTGTCTGAAGTCCAAATTCTTCTTCTTCTTTTCTTTTTTATTACTATTATTATTACTTGCATGATTATAATATTTTACCAAATTCTATATTGGGAAAAAACATTCTAAGAAAAATATATGAATCATTAAAAAAAATGCCCTTATAGCCACAGTTAAATTCATGAAATTGCGAGTATTTTTTAATGTGTTTGTGTTGGTATTGGCTTATTTTTACTTTATTTAAATTGTTGTTTTTTTGCTTCCCTTCTGCTGCAAACCAGAGGATTGTGTGGAGAACGATGCAACACAGTGTAAGATCCAAAGTTTTATAATTGTGTTTTGCCTGAAGGAGTTGGAACTTTAAGTCATTTATAGATCAGATGTTGCTGATCACTATAAATTGAGTTAAAACTTCTACATAAGAAATAAAAAGTAACTAGTACCGTATTTTACACACCATAAGGGGCGTCGTATAATAAGGCGCAGTCTTAATTAGGGGTCTATTTCTTTTCTTAACTCACACTCAAGGTGCACCGTATTATAGGGCACAAAAAAAGGTAACCGAAGAAAAACAGTGGCTTTAGTTGAGCTTTATTCGACTATTTAAAAATCCACTCACATTATTTTTTAATCAATTTTCTCCCGCAAAACATTTTCGGGGTTTGAATTGAACAGTTGCGTAATCAAACATGTTGGCTTCCCTCTCATCGTTGTCGGAGTCAGTCTCATTGCAAATGAAAACTCAAATGAAAACTCAGACAACAGCTGATGCAGAGACCTTAGCCCAGATGTCCACAATCCATTCCCATATGGTGGCATAACTCACCCATCATGCATCACCGCATACATACACAACAAATTGACTGAAAAAGTATACAGGAACGTGTGTGCAGAATATGGACTGGAAACCCCAAAGTCAAAATGGGAAACACCTCCGAAAGCGGTAAAAAATGAGATCGCTTTTTGGAAAGAGCAAAGATCCTGTGGGATTTCCGGGTACAGACGAACAGGATGGTAATGGCGAACCAACCAGACATTGTAGTGGCGGATAAAGAACAGAGGACAGCCGTTGTGGTGGGTGTGGCAGCACCAAGCAATGGTAACATTAAGAAGAAGGAACATGAGAAACTGGAGAAATACCAGGGACTCAGAAGAACTGGAGAAAGCTTGGAAGGTGAAGGTGACAGTGGTGCCCGTGGTAATTGGAGCACTCAGGGCTGTAACCCCCAAACTGGAGAAGTGGCTACAGCAGATCTCAGATACCTCAGTCCACAAAAGTACAGTGCTAGGAACAGCTAACATACTGTGCAGGACCTCAAAACGGTACGGCTGGATAGCTCCAATGTTGCTCGCCTATTTTGTTGTACCGGTGATGTTAGGTTGGGGGTGTGAGTGGCTGTTGGCTAGCGGGAGACAAAACAAAAGGATAATGGGAAGTCAGGGCAGACTTACTCCACGCCAACAGTCCTGACTCCAACTCAGAGGTGAATGTCTAATACTACTGAAGTTCTGCAGAAACTACAGTATGTCCTCAAATTACAAAAGTTTTTGATTTTTGGCTAAAATCATAATTAAATAGTATAATCATAATTAATATAGCAGTGGGAATGATTTTACAATAGGTCATAAGCTAATCGGAGTGGGATTTTAAACTTAAATTCAAGTCAACATTCCACCAACTTTTGTACTTCTTTCTCTTTCTCTTATAAGAAAAATGTAGAACTTTTCAATCAACTCAAAAACTGCTAAAAAAATAAATAAATAAATAAATAATTATGATTTACTTTTTTTGCTTGTTGAGTGCATATGGCATGTACTGCAGTGGGAAGACCATATGTTGACTTCTCAGACTATCACAGGAAGTATGAAATCTCCTGATCAGAACAAACAATCTTATTTCCTGAATATGAGAAAAAAAAATACATTTTTGTTTGTTTGGATCAATTTACAGTGGAGCAGGAGGGGCTCTCCATGGAGCATCTCTTATCAGAGCACAGGACTCAGAAAATTGAAATTCTTTAGTGCCTTAAAAATTGTAATAAAAATAAATTGACTGCAAATGTGATATCAAATACCAACACTCTTTTGTTGTTTTAGTTAAGAATCAAATATATTCTATTTAAAATAATGTAAAGTTGAAGTTGATATGATTTTTTTTTTTTTTTTTATCAAGCACAAAATAAAATGCTGAACTATCAGGATAAACATGTTAAGGAGAAAGTGATAAAGAACTCAAAGGTAGAAGGCAAATCGTATTAATTCCCACCCCCAATCTTATGATATTTTATGAATATTTATTTTCATGTTGAACATATAATTATTATTTGTAATGTAGGGCATACATAGTTGTATACAATAATTGTTTTTTTATATAAATGACATCCCACTTTGCTCAGTTGATTTTCTGTCAAATTAAGTCACATTGTGTCTTAGCTTTAGTGTTTTTTATCATTGTCAATCACCTTAATCAACAAAAATACTGCAGGCAAACTGTCTTTAAAGTTTAAAAAGAAGTTTGTTTGCTAAGACTTAAGCAAACTTGTGCTTTGAGCTGTGAATCTGCATGTAAAAAGTTAATTTTTTTGAGCAAATGTGTTAGGAATTCATTAGTTATTTTGTCACAATAGGCAGAGTTAGCAGGTGAATTGCATGATGGCTAGTAGTGATGGAGGTGCTGGCCGTCTGGACTGGGTAACAGACACTTTTATTTGGTCTGAGGGACCTGGTCACATTGTAACTGAAGAGAAGGTTAACCCTTGAGGTGACTGGGGTAACAAATGGTTGAAAACAGGGTCTGATCAGATTGCAGAAAATCTGAGTTTCATTCAACACCTGCCTTTTTAATAAGAATAATTGCACTCTGCAACATGACTTGGTGTCCGCTTAGAAATAGTTTTTCTTTGTTTTTCTTTTCTTCCCTATCAGACTTGCCTTTAAGCGACAGCACGTCATGAGACACTTGCAGTAAATTGTGTTCTCCAGTCTTCATGCAATTTGTGTCAACCAACCCCTCCTCTCCCAGCATATGTCTACAATTTGAAATAGATTTAATGAATCATTTTCTTATAATAGACTAAAGCATGGCCTTCAACAAAAAAATTTGGTGAGTATATTAGAGAAATGTAAAGCTTTTGAGATATATTTGCTGGTTCTTTAGTAGTTTGCATAAACTACTAAACCATTTCTAATGGATGTTTGGGCTTTTTTATTATTTTTTTTAGAACCAATGTTTTAAAATTAACTGAAAAATGTATCTGTTAAGTGTGAAATTTACACAATTTACTGTATGTATTGTTAGAATCCTGCAAGAATTATGCACCTTTGTAGTTGGTGCCTATTAACATTTATAACAGCTCTGGGTCTTATCACCTATAAATGTCAAAGAAAAAGTTTTTATTTTAGCTTTGTTAACCTCCACTCTGATACAAAGAGTTGGCTCTAAACACTAATCTTATAAGAGTAGTACATTGCCAATCCACCCATCAGCTTATTCTTACTCAAAACTATAGCAACAGGCAGAATAGAGATGGCTAGACGTTTCAGGCACACCCCCTAGTATCTCCAAAGCCATGTGGGAAACAGAAGCCCGTCAGCGAGTCCTAGGTCTACCCTCAGGGCTCCAACCAATTGGCTGTTTCCAGCACATCAGCTCACTCAGATGCCTGCAGGGTATCCTTATTAAATGCATGAAATACCTTAAGCAGCTCACGTCATTATGGAGAAACTCTTGGTTTATTGTGAGTTCCTCACAGGTTTCCAAACTTTATCTTGGAAAGTGGGTGAAAACGCCTGTGAGGTGAAATTTATTCCAACTTCTTTTTTGAATTCATGTTTTCGTGGTTTTTAAGCAACCCGTGAAGGGGCAGGTGAAGTGACTGAAAGATTTTGCCTTCCGGCGTAGTTTACAGCACTTCCTGTCTCCCTGTATTGGGAGGTTTAAATGGTTCCCGAGCGCGGGTATGTCTGCAGCTCACTGCTCCCCCAGGCGATGGCTCAAATGCAGAGAAATAATTTCACACACCTACGTGTGTAACAAACAACTTCAAATTTAAATTAAAATGTAATTAATGTCACAAACACTTTAATTTTTAGCGATGACTTGATACGTCCATGTTATAGTGATGGTTAGAAACAAACTTATTTTTTTTTTCCATTTTCTCCTTTTTTTTCTATAAGTTAATACAAAAAATGTAAAATCTAACAGCATGCATGTATTTTTATTGGTTTATTTTGTCTTTATCATAAATCAACTTGAAGTTTGACTTCACCTTAAGATTTAGTCAAACTATTGGCTGTATGTTTAAACTGCTGCACCGCTGTGCAATTGATTTTTTTCTTTTTTTAATTTTTATTTTTCACGCCTTCCTGCCTTTGCTCTGGGAGTAAAGTGCCAGTCTTTCACTCATAGCTTTCTTGTGCCCTCATTAGAGTGGCAGCAATTGTGTCTCCATACTGCAGCAGGCCACGCCGAGCACAGCTAGGATGAGTTATCTAACAAGAAAGCATCTTTGTTGTCCCACACGCTGTCCTCGTTTACATTCTGCCTCTAGATAATTACCCTGACACCGACGCTGCTGTAGATGACAATAGTTTAAAGACTCCTTTTGATAAGAACTTCTTGTCTGGATTTAGCGACAAGTTTCTATGTCAAAGTGTGAGCAAGGGCTGGCAGGAAGAGCATGTTCTCATTTTTTCTGTTGCCTACGGAGGAGACAAGAGGAGGAGGTCCACCTCCAGCTCAATGAGCCATGACTGTTTAATTGCCTGACATTCTGTCAGAGCACACACCCAAAGCTCTGAGAGAAATGGAGATTTTTAAAGCCCAAAGAGGGGATAAATGCAAAGCACAGTCAGGCTCAGAGGCAAATAAAGATAGGGAGGAACCCTTTTCATTTGACATTTCTAACAAGTTTTGCGCAGTTAAATTTCCTGTCGTTTTATTCACTCATCTTGCCTCCTCTCTGTAATGCTTTGGATTACATTTTATATCCATGGCACTATTGGGAAATAAGAAGAACAAAACGCAGATAAGGCAAAACAGGCAGATCCTGAACAAATGTGAGAAATGTCACCTCTAATGTGTGGCTTTGTTGCTTTGCAAGGCTTAGTGCTGTGAAGTAATTCACAAATTATCTCAGTTTTGAGGTCTTTAGCTAAAAACATTGACTTTAGCATCTTTCTGCTCCATTTGTTCATAATGTTGCTATATAACATTTAACAATTTCTGCTTCCTTAATGAGCTTTCTAATTGTATCTGAATTGTAAAGTGATTTGAAAAAAGTTTAGCTCAGAAATGATCATGTCTATATAGATGTATTGGTAAGAAAAGGATTGACAAGAAGGACTTGTTGAAAAAAATCTATTCAATTCAACTCAATTGTATTTATATAGCCCAAGATCACAGCCATTGCCGTCTCAATGGGCTTACACCGGGCTTACACCATCTAAAGAGAACACATTTGTAAAGAAGTCACATTTGTAAAGTTTGAAAAGTTGAATCTCAAATGACTGGGGGGGGGTCAATTCTGGCTTCATTATCAGAATTTTTGACTTAAAAAAAAAAAACTTTAATTTCAGAATTTTTTTTTTTCCCTCGGAATTCTGACATTAATCTTAGAATAATGAACTGTGGGCATATGAGCCACTTCCTTTATTGTACAGGAGTTGAACATGCCCAAGTGAAATGAACAAAATAATTCTGAGATTAAAGTCAGAACTTCCCATTGTTTCTTTTTTCTCCTTGATCCTAATCATCTTCCGTTCATGCTAGCCCAAAGACAAAAGAACATGAAATACTGCTCGCAATTAAGAGGAAAAAAGCAAAATGTGGATTCATTAATTAATTCATTTTCCAATCCGCTTTATCCCTTTCGGGGTCACGGGGTTGCCAGAGCCTAACCCGGCTACTCATGGGCGAAGGCAGGGGACATCCCCGGACTGGTCGCCAGTCTGTCGCAGGGGCAAAATGTGGATTATAAATAACAATTAAGCACCACAGCTCCAGCTGACATTAAAATCTTAAAGTTCACAATCAGCTCTCCATATTTTCCTGCTTCTATTTGTGTAAATAAATATGAGCAAAAATTCATAATCACACACTGGCTGCACACACCAAATGGAAACATCATTGTAAACAAATTGGTGCTCCTTTCATCTTTACAGATACAAACTTCACTTCCAGCTCTGTCTTGTCTGCCTCTTTTGCTCTGCAGCGTTGCAAAAAAAAAAAAAAAGAAAAAGAAAAGTCAACAATGAAGAACTGCTCTCCAGCCTACAGTCAAGCATACAGCCCTGTGTTATTCTAAACCTACTGCAGTAATTGCTGGCTTCTGTTCAAAACAGTCAACAAGAATGTACTTCATATAGAACAGGGGAGAAAAGAAGCAGATGTTGCCTTGTGGTGTTGTTTTTCAGCCAGACAAATGCAAAGAGAATGGGAAGGGTGGCAGAGGGATTAGAACAGTTTCCAACCACTAACATGGTTGTTGGTATAGTGCTCTTAATAGTGTTGTAAACTGCCATGCCTAAATTGTACTTTTTTTAAAGTTTTTTCCCCAAACAACTTTAAAAATTATTTATATCTGCGAGAGGTTGATAAGAAAGCAGGATGTTTATTTTTTTAGTTGGCTGTTATGCTTTTTTTTTCTTTTTTTTTTTCCTTGTCTAAAGACATTAAACGATTGGCTAAAATGTCCATTCTCAGTACATGCTCACTCCAACTACAGTGAGGTTTCCATTTAACATCTGTGTGATTGGTGTGATTGCCTGCCAATCTAATTAAGAGAGAAAATCACAAAACTGCTACATACTCATTTAAAAGTGCCAAAATGCAGAAGAGTCATTTCATTTAAAATTCAAGTTTAGATAGCGTTTCTGCTCTACTTCTTCTGATTCTGTGGATTCTTTTTATTTTACTCTGTACTGAAACTGACAAAATGTGAGAAAACAAACTATTTTCTCCTAAAACAGTTTTTTTTAGTTGTAAACTGTTGGAGTACACACAATTGAATGAAAATGTCTGTCTAATTTCATTTTATGCTGTCATTTTTGAGTCCTCACTTTGCATTTGATTTACGGATATGAAAATCAAGAAAATGTTGAGGGTCTAAAAATGTGTTTCAGTTCTATTGAAAGCATTCATTTCATATCAAAATGAAGATGATTCATTTTTGGAGTAGTTTTCTCAAACGGTTTAACTTCAAAGACCCACTCCAATGAAAATTGTGTTTTTGCTGTTTTTAAAATGTTCTTGTTGCATTTTTCTTATAATTAAGGACATTATAGAATAATTTAGGATTAAAACTGCATTTCTGAGTATTTCTTTATTCAAGTCATGTTGGATCAGAGGCAGATGAAAACGTGCGGTTCAACAAAGCTTGGGTTTGTGACACAGCAACTGCCATGCATAAGTCTCCTTTCTCCAATTCTGATGTACAGATGCAGACAAATCGTTCAGCGTATGTCGTAATTTCCCTAATCTGAGCTGCCATCCGGCTCAAAACTGTGCGGCTGGATAGCTTTGATATTGCTCGCCTTTTTTTTTTTTTTTGCTACAATAATGTTAGCTGGGCCTTGTGAGGTGCTAGTGGGAGAGAGCACAAACAAAGGGATAATAGGAAATACGCAGAGGCTTACTTCTGTGCCAATTGCCCCACCTACAACCCAGAATTGAATTTCTAATGAGAAAATGTGACTAAAAAAATGACAGGTTTTTGGAAATGATTTTACCATAGTGAAAATAAATAAATGGAGTGGGACTTTGAATCAGATTTTAACTCAGCTGTGATTTCCCAAAATTACTTTCTCACAAAACTTTTAAGACTTTAAAGTGCCAGAAAGGTCTTGCAATAAACATCAGCCTAATTGTGATACCTTTAAAAATGTAACTCAAAATGCTGTCATCAAATCAGAGAAAAATCTAGCTGTGAACACCTCTAAGAGGTGCAATAAACGATAAAGATGTAAATGAGTCATATCGTTTTCTATTTATTTATAATTACAGAAAAAAAGTTGTGAAAACTTAATTTAAAAAAAGCAAAAGGATCATCACAGCCTTGTGAGCATTTGTTTTGGAACATGAGTCTTGCCTGTAGTCGCAAACTATAAACATGCATTGATCTTCATAATCAAGGTCAAATATCCAAGTCAAGTCACTATAAATTGATGCATTTTCCAGTGGGGAAAAGACTTTATGGAACATAAACTAAGGCCATTTTGCTGACCGCAGTGTTGCATCAGTTCTTATCATGTTCATTTCAGAAGGTGGGAGACCACTAAAGTCATGAATACACAATTGATAGACTTTCGCTGACAATAAAAAAAATAGAAAAATGTAAAAAAAAAAAAAAATTAAAAAAAAAAACTGTTTCAAATGGATGTCCGGCAGCAAGCAATTTTTGTTTTGTGTTTTTCAGTTTTCTCCATATGAGGTTTCTCCTTCTCTCTGAGCTGTCCATTTTCCTGCCAACAAAGCATCAAAATCAATGAGTGGATGCTGCAATTGAACTGCCTAATTGTCTGTGTGTACTGACTTTATGATCCGAATTCTTATGCAGCCCATGAGTTGCAGACCCCCGTGACTCTGGTTAGGACTGTATAAAGAACAGAAAAAAAAAAAAAAAAAAACTTTTTCTAAGACTCCTATAAATCGGCCAAAGCAGTTTTTGAAGGTGAACATACAATCAATACTTTCTGTATGTCTCTTCATTTTTCAAAGACTTATTTTGAGATAAATACTCCAGTTTTGAGAGGGATATCCTTGAATGATGTGACTGTGAGAAAAAAAAAAAAGACATTATCTTTCACTTTTTCATCATAAAATGCTGAAAAACCAAATACTGGATGCTGATGTTGGCTTCAGGGACAGCCCATGTTGACATATGCACATACATTCTTGTTCAGTTTTGACCCTGGCATTACATTTCTGCTGTCCAGAAAGATGTCCAGCCACTGAAACATTTTGGTATGGATGAAGTCGAATGGATGTAATTATGGAGATTCCACACATTCTAGCATAAATTATACTATTTTTATTTTAGACCACAAAAACAATGTTTGGCAGTCCACATGTGGCAGTGTTTAACACTGGCACTCAAACATGAACATTTCATTTCAAATTATATCAGTAAACTTTCCATCCATATATTTAGATATAAAGCAAAGCTTTTCACTTTTTCTCCTTCTCAGGTTCAATAAAAAAAAATAATAAAATTTATATTTTTAGCAGCTAAGAGCAAAAACATCTGGTGCAGGTCAGCAAAAACTTTAAATAATTGTAAATTGATGAAAAATACCTAATATTTAAAAACTTTGTCTAAAAATAGCACTTTAACATTCCTTTATTTTTTTATACCATAATGTGTTTTATTCACCTTATGTATACTTCAGATATAACTGCATTAGAAATGACCCCAATGAAAACTGACTTCTGGATCCGATGGACACACTTGCACATCTACAACCACACACACACACCATGGATTTCCTCAGCTACTGTGGAAATCTTTTTCCCAACTTACTTAAGATTTTCCTCAAAATTGATTTTTTTTTTTTTTTTTTTTTTTTTTTTTTAACTGTGGTGGTAATCAACACCAACACAGAGACAAAACTCACTCATGTAGACAACTGGAAGGAGGTAGACACATGGAAGCAGAAAAAAAAAAAATCTACCAGCAGTTTTTGAGATCTAGAATCTTAAAATGAGACATCTTTGCTGCTGATGTTTGTGTGCTTTCGTTACTGTAGTACAAAATGTGCTTAAGCTATCAGACATGTTTGGGACATTTTCTGGTATTAAAAAAAGCAACTCTGATAAATTAAAAACTTTTTTCAATATTCTTGTTGGATTAAGTTTTTTTTAAAGACCCATTGTGATGAAAATAGTGTGTTTTTTTTTTTTTTTACATGTTCTTGTGGCATTTTCCTGATGAATTGCATTTCTGAGTATTTCTTTATTCAAATTCAAATGAAAAAAGCAATTTAAAAAGTTGTTTATTTGTAACAGAAAATATCATCTCTGCTTCGAGCTCTCAGCAATGGGGAGGGAAAAGAGTGATGGGGTTACTCCGCGGCAACCCCCCCCCCCAACTCAAATGCGGATTTCTAATGAAGTACAGCTGCAGAAACTCTGTCCTAGAACACAACACAGTTTTCTTTATTATGATTATTTTGGCTAAAAACAGCATCATCGTAATTAATAAAACACTCTGAATAATTTTAAAATAGATCAAAAGATGATCGAAGTGGGTCTTTAAATGAAAATTGGTCTAAATGTTAATTTATTGAAGTCTTAAAGTAGAATTTTGTAAATTAAAATACTTTTCTGAACTTAGCACAAGAAACTAAAGAAAATGACAGTTTATTTCTCGAATGAACAGCTGTCTGCCAAACGGTTGTTTGGGCCCTTATGGTCCCTCGTGTTCTTGGGTAAGACATCCAACCTCACATTACCCCCAGTTAAAAATAATCTGTAAGTGGCTTTAGATAAAAGTGTCTGCTTAAGATAATGTTTAGGAACAAAGACAAACTGAAATGAAAGGGGTGTAAATTAGGAATAATTAAAATGACGGCTGCTGGTGATAAGTTCACTTCAACTGGTGCATCATGGCAATACAAGAGAGCAGGAAAATATGCTTAATAGGATAACAGCTTCTCCTCAACTTAAAGAAAAAAACAAGGAAACTAAAAAAGAAACGCACATCTTCACATTTTGTGAAAACTAAACTGAGTTCAGCAGCTACATAATTAACTTTTGAAAGCTCTTTTGAAATGACTTCAACAAAAACAGCTATTTAGCTTTTATTAGAGTATAAGTACAGTAGATTGCACTAATTTCCACAAATGGTTCGAATCTTGCAGGGGGGATGTGCTGCTTTAAAAGAAAACTGCAGACAAGTACTAAGAAGAAAGCTCATTAGTGATGGCATGATGTACGACAGAACATCTCAATTAGTTTCAAGCTGCCCTCCTGTAAAATCCTTTTGAGCTGTGCGCACAGGTTGCACTTCCTCAGCGGACAATCTGCGTTTGTTGTCAGTGAGGTCAGAGAAACTGTTTAAAATGCTGTTTATCTACACAGGAAATTAATTATTTAATCCTTGTTAGGGAGGTACTTTTTCGTGATAGGGTTGAAATGTGTTGTTCTTGTTCTTTGTATGCATAAAAAACAAATGATCTACTTTTATATGAATCTGTGCCTTAACAAAAGGAAAAAAAAAAGATATTTGATGCCAAAGAAATGGAAGTGTTAGGTATGGACCACCTGATGACACACTGTCTGGACCACCGAAATAGAAAAAAATGATTCACTAGTGATCAAGGTAGCCACTGAAGAGGGATTCTTAACATTTTATAAATGCTTGCTGTCTTTAAACCTTTTTATTGTTGATACATTTATTACTTGTACAGAACTCGTTTCACTGACAATGGAAGTTTGTGGTTATGTGCACTTAAAATAAAGAAGGAAAACTGACTCTTGAAGGTTATGCTATATATTTATTACAAAGCAGAAGATGTTGCAACATAAACTTACTGGCAATTTTATTTGTTCCACCTGCACAGTTTAATGGCAGCATCTCCATTCATTCAAGTGTTCTCAATTATAAAAACATCTTTCTGTTGTGAATTGTATAAAAAAGGAGTGCTAATTCAGTGGATGAAGATGCTTTGTAGAGACCACAAAGGCATAGTCAGTCACATGACGAAGTTTGGAGTATGACTAGGAATGTCTCTGTGGGCAGAGATTCCCACATGCTGGGGAAACTACATCTCTCGACTGACCTTGGAACACTTTGGAACGCCCCCCCGAATGAACTGGAGGAAGTGGCCGGGAAGAGGGGAGTCTGGGCATCTCTGCTTGGACTGCTGCCCCTCTGACCTGGTCTCAGAAAAGGAGAAGAAAATGGATGGATGGACTAAGTTAAAAGATTACCATTTAACACTGCAGAAAACGGCTGGTAACGACAAATCAGCAATTTATTGGCAATAATTTAAAGGCTCACTCCAATCACCTTATGATCTATTTTGAAAATGTTCCCAGTTTAGCCAAAATCAAAAAAACTGTCTCATTATAGGGCATATCTCCTGTAGAGCAGCTGTAGTTAAATATTTGCCCCTACGTTGTGGTGTGGTGTAAGCCCGCCACTACTACTCGTTATCCATCTATTTACACTCTCTCCTGCTGGCTTACAGCCCCAACCTACCATTACCAGCGCAACAAAAAGTGGCGCGATAGAGCGGAGCCCTCTAGCTGTATAGTTTCGAGCCAGATGCCAGCTCAGACAAGGAAAACAAAGATGCACATGAATCTAGTCGTCTACAAATGGATCCATCAGAATGGAGCATAGCAGGGAGCTTGTGGCCTGCCCATCGTCTTTTTATGTCACAATAAGCTTTTTTTTTCTATGGCATACTTTAATCTGCTCCTGATTCACCACAGTTTGAATAAAGACATATTCAGAAATGCAATTTTATGATAAATTTTCTTAACATGTGACCGCTATCTTTAAAAAAAGCCACAAGAACATGTTAAAAACACAGAAAACAAGATTTTCATCGGAGTGAGTCTTAAAGGCTGCAATGAAAACAAATAACTGAATAGATTTTAGAATAAATGGGAATAAAAATGTATTTCTTTATATGGCAGGAGTTCTGTTCAGACAAGTATGTTGTCTTTATATTTTCAGGTGACTATTAAACACTCTGGCTATACAATTACAAAAACAGTATGATCTGTTTAAACTTTTTCAGAAAGGCTAAGGTTCAAGTTGAGTTTCAGGTTAATTTATACTGGCTGCCTTGACAGTTTTTTCATTGTTAGATATTTGCCTCGATAGATAATTGAAGCAGTGTTTCCAATCTTCTGACTTGTTAGCTGTAAGAATGCAGATCTACTTTAAGACCTACTCCAATATGTATAAAATAATTTAATGGATGGGCCGAAGTCTCCCTGCTCCGCTCCAATAAATCCTCAACCACTTGCAGACAAATGGATCCATTAACGTCTTTAAAATCCTCGTCTGAGCTTCCGTCTTGCTCAAAACTGTACAGCTGGAAAGCTCAGATGTTGCTCATGGTTTTTTTTTTTTTTTTTTTTACACTAATACTAGCTTGGGTTTGCGGGCTGCAAGAAGCTAGAAAGAGTGAAAAAATAGGAATGCTGGGATATCAGCATAGGGTTACTTCCGCGCCCACAACCCAGAGGCAAATTTCTAATGAACTCCTGCTGCTCTGCATAAAACACGTCTTAGAAAACAACCCAGGCAGTTTGATTTTTACTAAAAACTGCATAATCGTAATTAAAAGAGCACTGGGAACAATTGTACAATCAAAATGTAGTTAGAGTGGGACTTTAATGATGTTGTAGGACTTTTAAAAAAAATACAAACTGTAGGTCTAAATTGGATCCTAAAAAATAATTTTGGATGCCCATATCACTTCAAATACCCCTACAACAGGAGGGGTAGGGAGAAGCCGGAGGTGCGGGGTAAGAATTCGGATTTGCCCTTTGTATAGCTCTTTTCTACCTAGATTAAGGCCCAAAACGCTTTAAATTTATAGCCCCATTCACCCATGTACACACATATTCACACAATGGTTGCGTACGGTCTGGTTTATGTAGTCTGAATGAAAGGGTAACATCATATTTTTTTTTTTTTAACAGTAGGTCAAATAAGGTCCTGCTCTTGTCTATTTTCTCTTTCAGGGCTAATTTTACTAAAGCTCAACAAATACTGAGAGATTATAGCATTAAATGTTAGTGGTCTCTATGAGAGTTTTCAGAGAAGATTGGCTAAAACATGATACTCTGTTTGAGTAAGGAAGCCAGATTTTCCTCAGCCTACATTTATAGATGAACAGAAAGTTAAATACAGTGCAACATGTGCTGTTGAGTGACATGTTCCGGCATCAAAGCTTTGCCAACGCAATTTCTAAACATCCCACATGCAGAAGCATTATTTACTCACATGGTCTGACCACAAGTCTCTAAAATGTCATTTTTAAGCTTGCTGTTAGGGCTGCTTGTTGTCAAACAGGAAACCAAGGTTCTTGGGTGGAGCTGTTGTGGGATTAAGCAGAACGTCAAGAGCTGAGATGGTTTGATTTTTACAAGGATTTTATGAAATTCTTAACTTTTTAAAAAAAATATAATTTAGCTTTGAGTGCTATTATTAGTGCTCATCACAGTAGTAATATATGCTATGCTCTCAAGTCTATAAACACATTTAATGATGTGTTGTTTAAAAAAAAACAAACGTGCAGATGTGCAGGACTGCTTTCCCATTATTAAACACAAGGAAAAAAGATGAACTCTTTGCAAAAATTCTACAGTTTTATAGTGCTTAAAGACCCCCATCCTGATGAAAATCTGTTTTGAGTGTTTTTAAAGCATTACATTAAGAAATTAAGCTCAAAATTGTGTTTCTGAGTATTTCTCAGTATTTAAAAGAGCGTATCTGTGTCAAAGAAAATGCCCTGGGCGAGCCACAAGCTCCCTGCTCTGAGCTCTCAGCAACGATGACGGTAAAGGGGGACGGGGTTGCTCCATGCCAACTGTCTCACCCACAATTCAGAGATGAATTTCTAATCAACTTCTGTCGCTCTGCTGACACTATGTCCTAGAAAATGACTTTTTTTTTCTAATGTGGGCTAAAAAAGGCATAATCATAATTAAGACTACTGGGAAAGCTTTCAAAAAGTTAAGAAGATGATCGGGGAAGGACTTAAAAAAAAACAGATTATTTTGGTGTTCTGACATGTTGATTTGTGCATTTTAGTGAAACTGCTGTGGACTAAAATACCTATTGTTCAGCAATGAACACAAGATGTATTGGTTTGCTTCAAGTGAGCAAACGATGGTAGATTGTAATGAGGATTTTAATTGGAAATGACAAATCTTTTACACTTGCAGCCATCAACTCAATTTGATGACAGATGATCTACATTTGCACGTAGAAGGCAGTTACTCAACCCTGCCGTTACCCTTTCTTATGTTAGTAACAGTATTTACTTAAGTGTGTACACTTTGTGAGAGTGTGAACTCTTAAGTGACTTTTTACACATCTTATGCATCTTGCAATCAATTCAAATCATAACATCCACACAATTTTTGAAAGAAAATGATATAAATGGAGAGTATAAGCTTGAAGAAAAAGATGTAGCCCCTTTGTATCTGCAGGTTTCATTCTCTGATTGCGTGAGTAAAAAGTCATTCAAAGAATCCAGTTTATGTAAATGAAACATAAGTAGAGCCCTTCATCAGACACCGTTAGTTCTTACAATTAAGCATTAAGCATCCCTCAATCAGACTGCCTTACAAAGGTTTCAATCACAGCACTCAAAAGATCTCTTTGCTCCGGTTTTTAGTGACAGATTTAAACCACATGCTGAAAAATCTGACAGCTGTTTGTGGGTTACACTCTTTACTGTTCTCATTGACAAGCTGTCAAGATACCAAAATATAGGGTTTTTAATAATTACTGTGCTGAACAAGTGAAACCGTTTGTAATGAAAGAAAATTAAAGAAATGTACCTTTGTGATACATTCTCTAAAATTATTTTTTTATTGTTAATGCAAAATTTTTAAATGCATAATGATTGTATTAAATGAAGAAAATGCATTTTGCTTTTTGGTTAAAAAAAAAGATTTTGCAAGTGTTTGCGTAAGTTAATAAGGGTCCCATTAGCGGAACTTCCTGCAGGCAGGAAGACTCTTTTCAGTGTTCCAGTGCATTTAAAATAGCCTCTGACTAAACACACTATTTCATTAATGCATTTTTGCTGTCTGCTGTGTTGTTCATTATGTTTTGCATCACAAAAAACATTTCTATGTTTCTAAAACTTTTGCAGCTTTTTGCATCTGCTCATGCAGCTGCTTTGGCTCCAGTGTTGATGCATTCTAACAGATGACTGCATAAACAACAGCATACTCCTGTCAGACAAAAACATCTGCAATATCTTGTGTTGAAGACTCAGAACTTTTTCCAAATGTACAGCCTGTTCTCTTCGTTTCTGTACATAGCTTCAGAATTGCAATTTCTGCTCAGTTTGCAGTCGAGTGTTCACACTCTGGAATCAGTAGTTTTAAATTATTTCTATCTTATTTCTTGGAATTCAAAACCAAATTCAGTTATATTGAATTTAAATTTAAATTTTATATAGTTGCATTAAAAAGGATCAAAGTTAATTAAATGAATTACTTAATTAAATTATCTGATTAGGTTCATTTTTTTTTTTATTGGGCTGCACGGTGGTGCAATGGTTAGTGCTCTAGCCTCACAGTGAGAAGGCCCTGGTTTGAATCCTAGCTGGGACCTTTCTGTGTGGAGTTTGCATGTCCTCCTGTTTGCATGTGAGGGTTATTTTCATGCTTCATAGGTTAATTGGTGAGTCTTAAGTGTCCCTAGGTGTGCATGTGTGAGTGTGTGTGGGAGTGATTGTGTGCCCTGCGACAGCATGGCGACCTGTTCAGGGTGTACCCCACCTTCGCCCAACAGAAGTGGGGACAGGAGACCCTGTGACCCCAATAGGGATGGCAGGTTGAAAAAAAAGATGGATTTTTAAACTGAAGGACAGATTGGCTTAACAATCTGAACTTCAAAAATACTTGCATATTCAACTTTGGTCCTATAATGATGAACAAAGTTTCAATTTTTCATCAAGATTTTCAGGCATCCGTTTATATTTTCGGAAAAATATTACGTTTGATAATCAGCTTTATTCTAAGAACACAGAGAAGGAAAAAAAAACAAGACTGTCTTGCTTTAATAAAAGTTAATGTTGGGTAATTTTTGACGTAGTAGCATGAGGTAAAATGATAGCTTTGTACTCTGCCCAGGGTGTATCTGACCTTTATCTAACAGAAGCTAGCATAGGCTCCAGCAACCTACATGACTTCTGAGGGGATTCAACGTTTTTGGAAGATAGATGGATGGAATAAAAACATAGATAAATAATATTGGCAATTTAGAATATCTAAAAATATTTTGATGCACCTTTGCAAAAGTTATAAAAGCTGAAAAAGAAGAATTTGCCAAATTGTACTCTTATTCTTGTCTAGTTAAAGTTTTTTGTTTGCTCAAAGAAAATGTTGGTGTGGGTTGTCTGTGAAAGTTCTCATTTAGTAACATTTTTTATTTAGCGTTTCACCACTCATCCAAGTGGCTTCATCAGTCAGTTGGTATTGGTTGAAAAAATTGTTACAAATAATCTGTGCTATCAAATATTTACAGCACACAAATGAAAATATGAAATACGATTTTGTTTAGCTTTACAGTTTTCAATTCTTGACTGTGAAATCCAATCTTTCAAAACGATTTTTTTTTTTGTTTTGTTTTAAATCCATTAAGACCCCTCACTATGTGGTATTAAAAACTGCATAAAATATTCTTGATCTGTTTTTTATTTTTTGTCCAATTTTAGCCATGATGTGTTTTTGTTTGGTTAGCTTTTTCTTTTTATAAGTTAACCATCTTAATGCCCTTTAGTTGCATATAAAGTGATCACTCATCCATTGCGGTAGTTGCGTTCTAAAAATAGCCCACGATAGGAAAAAATCTGCAAAGCATTAAGACTGTTTTAAAGCTAAATTTAAAAAAGTAAAATTCCACACTGCATATCATATACACTTTTCTCAGGTAGACATTAACATTTTCACTCTTTTTTTTTTTTTTGTTCTGTTGTTTGAAGTCTCAAAGTTCAATCTTTCATAGAAAAATACGTTAGAAACAAAAGTCTGATCACAATTGAAGATTTATGTAGATTTGGCAAACGGCATGGAGGAAATTTGATTGACAAGGTCAAGAACCAGTTAAGACGCTGAACACAGTGCGCTGTATAATAATGATAAAAATCAAAGGAAATTCAATACAACAGTACTTTAGTGATCCAGAGAAAAAGGAATCTGTGCATGTAAAATTGCTATGAAAAAAAATGTGCAAGACCGCAAAAGGTGAATGCCGGTATAGCAAGGGAACACTATATGCATGTTACCACAGAGGAAATACTGATACCCTGTTCACTTTTTTATAGGCTATGTCTTAATCAGATTTGCAACCCATCTTGCAGAGATGCTTCTAATGCTTAAATCCAAAGCTTTTCCTTTCAGTTTTTGCTTCATTGACAGGCTGTGGCAGTCATCATCCATGAAGAAAAGAGATGAATCTCACAATCTCTCTCCTGGACTAAAGCTGATGCCACGAAGGAAATGCTACTTTTCACATGTGTCAATACATTAACGTTTCACATTGGCCCCATTACACTCAAAGCTGATTTGCTCTCTGGGGAACAGGGGCAGCAGGGGAAGGCAGCCTTGCAGATGATTCCTCTGTTCTCCACAGAGCATAGCTTTCCTTTAATCTTCTCCTTTTTCAAACTTCTCCTGTCGCCGCCTTGGGCAAATCCCTTGCACAAACTCGCCACTGTTTCATCAATATTCTGTCGTTAACTTTTGTTTCCTCACCACAGGATCGTCATGTGATAAATTTTGCTCTCTATGATAAACCATATTGCCAAGCTGTGCAGTTATCATGGGATGCAGCAAATGGTCTCAGGCTGTAAAATGTAAAACGGGCCACTGAACATGACCTAGAATGCAGTTCAATAGTGAGGGAAATTCACACTCATGAGGATCAGATCTTTACCAGTTAATCTGTTATTTACAGAAAAATGCAAAGTTGGGCGTGAGCTGTGTAATGACTCAAGACTAATGATGCATCACTTCTATCGTTCCCCAAATCACACGGAATGACAGCATAGTTTTGTTAGATTAAGCAGCAGCTCTTTTGTAGTCCTAATGCCTTTTTTTTCATCTTCTTATCCTTTATTTGAAATGATCAAATCAGCCCAGAAAGATCGTTTTATTTTGATTTCCACCATTGTGGTTATTTTTGAAAAAAAAATACAAAAAAAACCATTTCATGTTTACATCTCAAAGATTTGCCATCACTTTCAATCAAAGCTATGAGCTTCCCATACAACAGTTACATAGAACACAGTGTCTTCAGATTGGCACAAAACTGGCTCACTATTCAGTTTACCATCTAATGATTGAAACCCAAGTAAAATTGTAAGCATATTTGCACAATTTGATTGCATTTCAGTGTAATGCACTAATGCAATTGTTTTAATTCACAAAACATAGTGTGCAGCAGGGGTTCTTCAGTTTCTTAGCATTGAGTAATTAATAGGTTTGTGTAATGTCCAGAGTCCAGTGGGGTATAAGATGAATTGCAATACAATTCCTAATTTTGTGACATTCTGAGTCATTTTTCCTCATGTGCAGTGAGAGTGGCACAATAACAGTCTGACTTTGCCACAGGATAAACAAGAAAACCTCTGCTGAGGTTGATGTTTTGCGGACATGTCGAGTCATATTTTAGTCTTGCAACGGGGAAATTCATCCTTGGACATATTCAAAGTAAAACAAGCTGAAAAAGCATGGGGGCTTGCTAAATCATTCCAAAAATAGATTTGTTTTGAACGTGTAGTGCAGTGGAGGACTGAGTTCCGTGATGTCACATTCAGTCCACAGTTTATTTGTGGTTGTGCTGTTTTCTATTCTGTCGCCATTTTTGTTTCTATGAAGAATTATTGTCTTTACCCGTCTTTGATAGATTTTTTCTGGATGGGAAAAGGGAAAAAAACTATTACTGGTTTACAAAAACAAAAGGTTTCACTCAGGTTTGAAGTCGATTTTTTTTTTTTTTTTTTTTGGATAAAGAAAACATTACAAAGGGCAAACGAAACCTTTTTTTAAAATGCTCTTAAAATATTTGTATGTCTACTGACCTCAATTAAAGTTGACAGGTCTTGGTTGAGTTTCTGCCATTAATGTGTCAACTAGAACCACTAAAGAGGACTTTGAGATGTCAGACACCAGAGTTAGTCTTTCTTCAAAGTCCCCCTCCAATCATCTATTGATCTATTGTAAAAGCGTTCCCAGTAGTCTTTTTTATTATGAATATGCTGTTTTTAGGCAAAATCATACAACCCTGAGTCGTTTTCTTGGACAGTTTCTGCAGAGAAGCAGTGGTTCATCAGAAATTTTCCTCTGAGTTGTGAAGAGTAAGCCTTCCTCATTTCCCATGATCCTTATGTTTACACTCTTTCCCGCTAGCATTTCGCAACTCCAACCTACATTACTGGTGCAACAAAAATGGCGAGCAATATTGGAGCTATCCAGCTGTACAGTTTAGAGCCAGATGGGAGCTCAGTCGAGGAAAATGAAAACACACATGGATCTTTATCTGCAAGTGAATTTAGCGGATCAAGGATCTTGCCAACTGTAGCAGCTGCATCATAGCAACAGGCTTTTTTTTTATTGAACTACATTTTTTCGTCTGCTCCTGATTCACCACAATTTGAATAAAGTAATACTCACAAATGCAGTTTTAATCGTAATGTTCTTTATACATGTCCTGCATTATGGGAAAAATGCTTTCAATAACATTTTAAAAGCACAAAAAAAGATTTTCATTGGAGTGGGTTCAGAATCTTCATCCTTTGGAAATTTGTTGCTGTGGCAGTTTAAAAAGTCGGGTTCATCTCAGTCAATCATATGACTCAATCAAGAATATGATGAAGAGGCAGAGTTATTCTCGCCGTGGCCTTTCTCCTGGTGAGAAAGTTTTCAGTCGCTCCTCAGAGTGGTCACTTTGGAGCGACTGCGGCGTCGTCCTGGTATGAGCCGAACCAACTCCCTGACCTCTGTAATTGAGACGCAGGAAGAATCCTGCATTCATATCAAATGAAAACCCATTTTAGTGCAGACGGGGAGAGTGGTTGCCAGAGAAAACAAGTTGATAAAGGACTTGTGTGCCCCTTGTGGTTTAAGTGGTAGGACCTGTTGTAGAGTCTATGATTAGATGGAACTCAAATTTGCAGCAGAGCACAGAAAGAGGCTCATTGTCAACAAGTCAGAGGTGTTTTTTTTTTTAGAAAGCTTGAAGAACAGCCGTTTGGGAGGCAGATTGTAGATTAGCTTCACCAACGCCTTGACTGCAGTACATTTTCTGAGTAAAAAGTTAGATATTCTGACCACATTTTTTTTTCCCTTTGAAAGGCATGTCCAGGCTTCGTCCCACAGCTTAAGTCCCTGACATTGTGCTGTTGCCAGGAGTGTGACTGCAGCTTCAAAGCAAGCGACACATCAGTTTTTGATCAGAGAATAGGCGCAGATGTCTGAAAACCAGTGGTGAAAGCACAGATCCTCTACAGTTTGATTTTTTTTTTTCTGCTGCAGTAGCAGAGACTTATGATCTGCACGTCTCCACAAAATAGCAAAAACAGATGACTATCATGATAAATATTTCGAGTGTCTGTAAATAAAAAAGCCCACTAACACCATTATCTTAGTGATTGAAGCAGTCACTTTGGGAAATAAATATTCTCTCTAAAAATAGTTTTCAACTTTGGGCATTTGTGCTGGCTAAGCACTGTATACAAATGAGCAAACACTGCAGAGTACACATGTAAGAGGATTGGATGGATGGCCATTGTATTGAATAAATAAAGCTAAAATATGAAAAACAATTTCGCTACTCATAATTACATTTTACAGCAGAATTTATCATTTACTCACATAGTTAAAATTCACCCATCCAGCCTGTTTTTAACCCTATCTTTACAAAGTAATAATCACTTAAGTCAACTGCAGAATTCAGAACAGCAAAACTAAAGCCAGAAGTTAACCCCTCCCGCAGTTATCGAAGTCAAGCGATAAAGATCAAATAGATCCTTGAATCCACAGTTTGTGGTTTCAAAGATCAAATAGATCCTTGAATCCACAGTTTGTGGATTGCTGCAGCATTTAGTACTTTGTGGTTTGCATTAAACTTGGTAAAGGTAAAACTGGGGACTTGTTCAGCCTCATATTTTATATTGGATGTCTATTACCAAAAAAAAAAAGAACATTATTGGAAGTAGTTTAAAGTGTGTGTGATTTTGCAGTCCTAAAGCTGAATTGCTTGCAGTAACAAGCTAAAATTGAAACAAGAAAATTAATTAATCTTTCTTAAAATACTGCCTGTTGTTTTAGCTCAGCTCCTGGAATCTTCCCCAAAATAAAAACATTGGAGAGTCGTACTGTGAGAATCGCACTGAGAAGGCTGAGCACACATCAAATCCCTGGAGAGAAAGCCAAGGTTTTCTTCACAGATCACATGGGTCAGCTAGTCATGAAACCTTCACTTTCACTCAGCACTGAGGTAACAGAAAGAGAGCAAATAGAGGCGAGAACATGCAGCTTTATGGCAAAGAGGCATATGGGAAGAGAAAGGCGCCATGAAATTATTTATGGTTCACGACAAGAGGCAGCATGCAGAGCATAAGAAAGGAAATCAAATGCACAATTGTGTGCTTTACTCTGTCCGTTCCCCTCAACACATTTTAAGTTTGCTTGTTAGCATAAACCCTTACAGCAGTGTTGGAGTCTGGAATGTGCTGCACTTGTCATTCAAATCCCTTTAAATGAAAAACTAAAAAATGTATTAAGAGGCATGTCTGAAGCAAAAGATTACTATTTTTGCTGTAGCAAATACACAAATCATTCCCAGTCACACTGGGTAACATGATTTTTTTTTTAGATTAAAAAAACAGCTAATATCTTGAAGGAAGTTAAAAATCTTCTGAATGGTGAGTTTTTTCTTTAAATATGGACCTTTTTACTCATTTATTTAGCATTTCATTTTTTTATCTGTTATGAGAAGTTTAATTGTTTGATTGTGACCACTTAATGGGCACAGGTCTTCAAAATTCAAAGTGTTTCCACACATTGGACTGGAACGATGATTGATCACGTGTGTTGTCAACTACGATATCATTTTTACATTACAATAATCTCTCAATCCAAATGGTATTTTCCAAAATCGATTATAAGCATTTCATTTAATTTCCATGAAGTCGATTAATAATTTATGCCCCTCGAGCCCTGTTACTCAAACTTTCTGTGGTGAAATCAACTTTTATGTCTTATCTGCATTGGACGACATTTCTCAACTACTTCCTCAAACATGCAATGAACCAGAGAGGAACTCTGACAGGAAAAAAAAAAAAAAAAACGGCTGATCACAATGTGGATGGCAGAAAATCAAGTTTTTCTTTTTTTTTTTGCCATCTGCAACAAGTCCAACCCCAAGAATTTCATAGTGGTTTGAGCGAAAACTATATTGTGGATTTTTATTCCGCAAAACTTTTGCATCAGATAGTTATGTACTTTGTCACTACATTTTCTCAACCAAAGAACTTATCTTGGCTCAGCCATCAGAATTCCTCCCTGACTGTGCAAACCAAGACGGGGTTGACTTCTGTCTGTTACAGGTTTAACAATGACTGTGGGTCTGTTCAGATGACAATATGATTGATCGTTTAGTCATATTTTCTGCTAAACAAAACCATGTGAATGCCTTCCCAGAGAAGCCATCATACAGTTAGACTTTTTAACCTGCTTATTTACACGTCGACGCCTATTAGAGCAATCATTCCTGAAATATCTAAATAATTCTTACAAGTTTTTATTTGACATTAATAAGTATCTGTCATCCATCAAACACTTTCTGTGTACTTGGCAAACCAACACCAAAAATACCTGCACTATATATGTCTTTTTAAATATTTGCCTTGTTTTGACAGCACTTCTGATGCGTTAAGATTCAAATGCAGGCAGAGTTTCATCACAGTTCCTAAAGCAGAATGCTTATATCAGCTCTCTTGTCAGCTCTCGTTACGGACGGGAAGTATCAAGCACTAATGCCATTTTTAAAGTCATCAGCAACCACAGCAGCTATGACATATCATGATAACAGTCATTTGTTAGAATGTCAGTGAAAACAAATAGAAAGTAATATCCTGCTTTGCAAGAGAGAGATGGGGAAGTGCTGTGCCTGTGATCGTCATTGTGGTTTTAATGAGGATGTCACAGCTGTCAGCTTTGTAATAGGTAGCTGATTATCTTAGGAACCTCCACACTTTTGCACATTTTTTTGATTTAGTTAAACCACAAAGTGCACTGTTTTTGTTTGTTTGTTTGTTTTTCTAAACACTGGAGATATTTGGTTACTTTTTTTTTTGTCTTTGATTTCAAAAAGCCTCCTACATACATTTATGTAATCTAGACTCCATAAAGTTGAAGAGTGATATGAAAAATCATATTTTTTTTGTTTGAATCCTGTTTGGGATTGGTTTCTTCCCTTTCATTTTTTTAGCTGCATAGTGCCATCTAGTGTTTAAAGTAAGACATTGCATCTATTTAGTGTCTCATCTATTACCACCTACATGCCTCTTAATAGAGAAAATGTAGGCATTTCTTCCTGTGTGAACATTTCCACTAATTTCCTTTTCTTTTTTTATCCTTTTTTCATTCCAAATAATTTTTTAGTTTACTAATTTTTGGTGTAATTGGCTGCTCTTTAGCCTCATGCTTTGGTATGTTTTGAGGTATTTATTCAAATGTGTTATGGAATACTTAATTTTATCTATTAAAACATTTTCATCCCACATTCAGAGGAACTGTAATTTCACATCTTTTGAGTTGTCTCAAACAGTACTGTACCATAAATAATTGAGGTGCTAGTCCCATTTTTACTGTACTAATAAGTACACCTTTCCTCAGTAAAACTCCCACTTTTCCCACCTGCGTTTGCCAACAGATCCCAAGGTGAAATGTGCATCTCTTACTTATTAAACTAAACTTAAGGTGTGAGGTTTAGTCAAACATTGCCAGTCAATCGCTGAGAAGTGAGTGCAGCCGTGACCCTCTGGGCAGAAGGAGAGCTGCAGAAGTGCTTTGGCATCAGTGTGACAGGATTAACACATCAAAAGCAGTGTCGGGGCCTACAGCAGTGTCGCGCAGTCTCTACAGCACCTTTCATGTTCTGCTCAGGTTCACTACAATTTCACGTAAGCCAACAGCAAGTCAGACGGAAAAAGATAATGGGGGGCCAAGCTGCTGCTATCGAGCTTTACCACAGCCTCAGTAAAACATGTCAAATTCAGTGTTTGATGAAAGATTGGAGTTCAACAGGATCAAGTCAGGAAACGATATCTAACTTTGTCATATGGCCATGATGTAAAGGCACGTTGCAGGCTGACATTCAGGCTGAAATTATGGCTGCGAGCATGTGTGCTTACAGTCTTCATTGACACAAGCTCTGGATAATCAGGGCAGAAGGAAAATGAAGCCCAGGAGAGCACAAGTGAAGATGTGTTAGGCTGTGTAATTATTGATATAATGTGGTAATAAGAAAAGTTGGGGTAGGTGTAGTGAAAACATATTAATGAGATGAATTTTAAGGATAGCAACTACTGTTAGCATAACAATGTTTTTAATGCATTTGTATTGCTTATGAAAAACTTGTCATTTCAAACTCAGATGAAAATCTTGTTTTTTAACATGCTTTTGAGGCATTTGGTTGATGATAAAAGAGAATAAGAGAATATAAAAGAAAAAGAAACTTAAAATTGCATTTCTGGATATTTTTGATCAAATTGTTGAGTATTAGGAGCAGACGAAAAATGCAGTTTCAAAAAGAGCTTATGTGCGATGTAGAAAATACCCTTGGAGGGTCACAAGCTTACTGCTCTGAGCTCTCTGTAAAAAGAATGGAAAGGGGGCGGGGTTGCTCCGCGCCCCACCCACAACTCTGAGGTGAATTTCTAATTTCTAGTTTTAGGCTCTACAACTGATGTGGTTTGGTCATAACACAAACCTTTAATAACAAGTACTGAACTACTTTATTTGATTTCACCCCTCTAAATTTGAAGTTATTTTTTTTTACATGTAATGAATTTGTGAGGCTGTAAAATACAGGGTGGGTGTGTAGTTATTTGGAATTCTGCACTGACCAATGGCTGTCATTTTGTAAAATCTCCACGTTGTCACTTCTGACGTGACTGACCGCAGGAAACTCAGAGGGGACACACAGACTTCTGGCCTTGGGCCTGAATCTTTTGCTTGTTTAATCTGTAAAGCAGCATCTTTGTGAGTCCATTAAGTCAAATCTGTTGCACATTTTCAGAAAAAAACTTTTCAGTAAAGATGAATGTCAACTCATTCTTTATTTTTCTCGACTAAAAAGCCTGGTCTTTGTGCAGGTGATCGACATTAAAGAGAAGCTGAAGCTGTTCAAGAACTTTTGGTCAAACCTGCCTGAGGCGATATGTGTGGAGGACAAAGTGACTGCTGGGAATGTAAGTGAGGATGAGTGCTGGAATGGACACACCAAGAGCAGGTAAGGACCCAAAAAGACCTGAGAGGGGTGATGCAGACTCACAGAATGCATGAATGTTTTGGACGGTTAATTCAAAGTGCTAGACAAAAAGCAAAAAAACACAAGAGAGAGCTTTATTTTTATAACCCCGTTCAGTCCAGATACATTTGAAAAATATGATTTTAATGATGTGCAATTGGACTTTAGAAGTGACAAACGGCTACATCGAAGGGTTTTTAGTGTAGTAATACTGAGCAACCAAAGAGCAGAAGATTTAGAGCAGAACCAGACTGCAAAAGTGAGTACCTGCAATGACCAGAAAGTAGATCAGCACAACACTGCCAAAGTTGTAAGAAAAAGAGATGTTTTAATAACTATGAGGCAGTGATGGACTTTAAAATCCCTGGACTATCTGGTATGAAAAAAAGAGAAAAAAAAGAGTTGGTCATTGCAGCAGTGGGGGGACAGAGAGCAAACATGAATACAACCACTGGAACATCTATTCAAAGACAAAACAAGTTATATCAATAACTGCAACATGAAGGCAGGTTGAGGATGGACAAACAGACAACACAGACAAACGTCTGGGAGGACAAAGTACATTTGTTTTTAATTGAACAATGAGCAGCATAAAGAGAAGCAAGCACAGAAACACTGGAACATCTGCTAAATGACAAGAGACTTTCAAGTTAGAAACGGCAACAATCGAAGATGTGGAAAACTTTCAGCGCATCCTAAAATCACCTTAGGCTCTATTAGAAAAGACACTGATTGTGAAGTAATGGGGTTTGCATCTTTTACCTCCATCTTGCTGGAACAGGCCAAACATTCTATTCAAGCTTCAGGAATGAGGCTGTTTGCTTTTAATGATCTTAACCACAAAAAAAAACATTGCTTACAATGTTTCTTGATTTGTTTAAGTAAAAACGTTGTCTTTTTTAAGCTGATTCTGGACGATTGACTGTAAATGAAAATTGGACTGAGTAACCCTCCTCACTTGAGTTCCAAATAGGAAGTACCCACTGGTTGTAAGAAACCAAAATCCCAGAGACTTCTATTAAAAAAAATAAAATAAATAAAGAGTTGTTTCTCAGACATTTATATTTGTCAGAATAACTATTCTTGTTCTGCTACTTTTTTTTAAACATTCTTGTTAAACTTAAAATTAAACTTGATAAACTGAACTTTTTCTTTTTTTTTTTTTAGTGCAAGTTATTCCAGTTATAAACTGGCCAATCAGATGCCTCAGTAAAAGTATGTGGTCTCACAACGAACATTCGAAACATTTGATTGATAGATTCTCTGGAGCTCTGAGGTGTCTGAATTGACCTTATTCTTTTTGAGTTGCAAGTAAGCCATTTTCCATGGGTGATGTCACACTCACATGGTCCAGTTCTCATATACAGTCATTGTTCTGGATTTGTATTAAACATTTGTTTTTTTTTTACAATATGGCTTGTTTTTCTGATAAGCCAGGCGAGTGTTAACTTTGTTATTCTGATCAGACTTCTTTCAAAGAAAGTATGTACTCAAGGTCGCCTGGGGGTCAAATTAAAGTAATTTTATTTTTGTCTTTTTTTATAATATGCTTCATGAAAAGTTTTTTTTTATTTGTATTTGAAATTCATCAAAAACCTTTATGTAGAAACTCACGCTTCTCCTTTGACAAACAGAATAATTGAAGGACAATAAACATTACTTTTATCAATTCAATAATTGCTACGTATTTGAGTGATTTATTCTTGAGGGAAAGACGTGTGTCAGACAGTTTTTTTAATCAACAAGGATATCAATCTACTGATATGCTTTTTCTTATATTTCAGACATCGCTGTCTTCTAAAAGAGCTGTTAAAAAGGGCTCTGATATTTGTATTAGTGACTATAAAAAAGAAAACTGAGTTTTCCATTTTTTGTTTTAAAACTTTGCTTAAAATATGTTGACCAATTTTTAATATGAGTATTTTTTTAATTCTTTATTTTCTATAAATATATCAAATTTGTCTTGTTCTTGTATTTTAGGTACTTTCCTGAAGTGCTAAAAGATGGCCTCACGAGCCAAGCGAACAACCCTGAGGTGGATGTGGACATCACACGTCCAGATACCATCATCCGTCAACAGATCATGGCTCTGCGGGTAGTGACCAACAAGTTAAAAAACGCTTATAATGGGAATGATATTACCTTTCAAGACTCAAGTAAGATTCTTTTCTTTTTTTTTTTTTTTTTTCCAAAAACACACATTTGATTTTTTAACCCCTAGAAAAATACTAAATATTCTTTACAGTCAAGTTCATTCTTCAGCTGCTGACCGTAAGGCAGTACTAATCTCCACTCTTAAAGATGAGTGTGCAAAGAACATCATTGGCAGTATAATGAATAAGAATGCCAATTGTCCCTGCCTTAAATGGGGTTTTCATTCATTCATTCAAAGACCAAAATTTATTTTTTAAATCAAATTATTTAAAAAAATGTTTTGATGAAGAAGAAACATTTTATCAAGAAATCCGCCCTTACAAGAAGACAATTTAAAGTTAAAAAAAAAAAAAGATTCTGTCGCAAACATGCTAAAAAAACACACAGCTTTAATATTCTTAAATTAGTTGTGGCAAACATTGACTAAACTTTGACTAAACATTCATAGAAATTCCTAAGATTAATTTTGTTTTGCTTTTTTCTAAATATTAAACTAAGCCCCAGATTTATGTAATGTCCTCTTTATGTGTGTCACAGGATTTCAAATATTTTTAGTTAACAACTTTCTTGTTTAGAAATGGTCCATGAACCGACAGACCATTGGGCAATTTAAGAGCTTTCATTTTATAATTATATAAAAACTAATACATCTACAAATGCCAATAAATGTCTCAAAGGCTTTATATGTTATGCAAATAAATATCTTTATAAGCAACATATTAAAAGCATTAGTCAGACATTGAAAAATGTTCAGGAGTGTCTTATAAATGGCCTATAAAGGCTTTTATACACATCACTAATGCTTGTCAATGCATCATCTTATTATAAGTCCTTTTTGTCCTATATTGTCCTCCTCCTGCCTAAACCTGAAACTTCTTTTTTGACCTGCAATGAATTGTTAAAATCGAACCTTCTGAGTCTGAGCATATTTTTTGAGTCTGTTTCTGTTACACAGTTTTGCAGATCAAACTTGTGAGTAAAATGGCAAGCAAAACTAAAGCAAAAAGTGGCATATCTGAAATGTATAAGGGATGATACAGTCGACTGAACTTTACCCTTATTCCAAAATTGAATTTAATCCATATCTCACACACTTTACTGCTTTAACTAGTTTAATGATGTCCTGACACTGACTTGTCTTTTGTGGTGGCGTTGCAGATGATGAAGGCAGTGGCTCAGGCAGCGGCAGCGGCTGCACAGAGGCCTGTACCACAGAAAGTGACGGCGTTGCCACAGAATTCCCGGTGGTGAGAGCTGACCGGAGCGGGCCTGTAGATGACTCTGTCTCACTCTGTGCACCATCTGCAGCTCTGCTAACCATGCTCACCCTCTCCGCCCAAGCTTTTTGCGAACAATGGAGATAATACTGGGAAAACAAGTTCAAGATGAACAGCAGGGTTTCCTTTCCTCTCCTCTTCCGCTGTTTTTTGTGTCCAGGCAGAATGAAGCAACAGTCAAGCAGACAGCATTTAGGCTGTGAGCCTTCATGCTGGAAGTGTCTGCTCTGAGAAAGAGCAACCATGCATCACAGTTTCCCTCCTTCCCAAAGATCTTGCAGTGCCATCCCTACACTTGATATTTATTGGAATCAATTCACAGTGTAACGCTGTTGCCGACCCAACGAACTCTGCCTCAGAGATTAACAATATATATATTTTCTTGCACGTGTGGCAAATGTTGAGAAAGTTCACCACGAGGGAAAAAAAAACAGCACGCACTTTGACTGTACATGTAAAACTATTCATTTCTTTTTTTTTTTGGTTGAGAAAGTGGTTATTTGATGTACCTAAAAGTTGTAGCTCAATGAGTTTCAAAATATGTTGACTATGAAGGATACAAATGTATTTTTACCAAAGTTAAATAATTTAAAGGCAAACAAATGATTTTTTAATTGTTTTTGGACTTTTTTTTAATTTAATTTTAATATGAATATAATGCATTCTTTAAATTACATGACTTCATCTTATGTGTCCCAATAATATAATATATTATAGATTTGCAATGGATCTGCACGGGCTTTTAGTTCATCACCGTCAGTGCCACTGTGGTCCTGGGCTCAAACTCATTACAAAGTTAAATGCTTTCATTTTTGGTAGGGTTATGGAAGTCTACAAACTAGAGAATAAAAAAAACACTAAAGTCATGTCACATATTGCAGATAAATATTCCTAAATGTTGACTAAAATTATTCTAACATTAAAAAAACGTAATTATTCTTGATCAAAAATTGACTCCGCCTCAGTCTCCAACAAATAGAGTGGTACACATCTACTTTGTTGATTTAAAACTTAAATAAAAACTATTTCTTTTGCCGCAGGCTCTAAATCATAGTCTGGATTGTGTCCTGTATGTCATATGTAAACACTTTGCACTATTTGAGCACATTATTGCAGTGTTGTGCTTCTGACATTTCTGTATTAACAGTAACTGGGACCTGTATTAGGTTTTTTTTTTTGCTGCTTCATCGGAGTACACATACAAATACTAACCAAATATCTTTCATCATTTCAAAAAAACGATAATAAAATGTGTGTTTTCCATTTCTACACTGATTAAAGTTATTTACTTAATGGAAATACTATTAAGCATTATTAAAATTAAATGGTAATTACCAAAAACTGCAACATACGTAATGTGTAGTTTGCATATTATCTGGTAAAGGTTTGGGAATTATTAAAACAGACAGCAGAAAATGGCACATGATGGTTACTGTGAACTCTTACAAAAGGGTCCCATCATTTCTCTGGAAAGCTTGAATGGTTATGTCTGCAGCACAGGCAGGCTGGAAGCCGACCACAGTCACCTGTGAAATGAGAATCTGTGGGGACTGGACAAGGCTGAACGCTTCAGTGCAGCTCCTCAGTAGAGTGAACTCACAGAGAATGTGAGAGGCCTGGAACCGCTAAAGGAAGCAGACAAAACCAGCCTGTATGTACATCCTCTGTTCTCTGAGAGCCCGTCAGGTCCACAATCACCAAGCCAGCTGAGCTTACATCCACCAAATTAGTCTGTATTATTCCACTCGCTGTGTATCAACAAATATTGGATGAGCTTTTTTATTGCTTTGAAATATACAGTTGCTTCTACAATGCAGGAACAAAGATATTGAAAACATGTATCATGTGTTTTATTGGAAATTATTCTTTATTATGACTTTTGATCTCACAGGATGCCCTTCTTATGTTTTGTATCATTGAACTTTTAATATTTTTGCAATAAAATACTCAAAATGGTTTTGAGTCATGAAGTTTGTGAACAAATAAAAAGGAAATTTATTCCAAACAGGATAGTTATATGAATGTCACTAAGAATAAATTGCTGTTTTAAACATTTTATTCGTAAATTTTTAGATCTAATAAAAAAAATAAAAAAGCATTAAAATGATTGTGAGATCAATTAGAAGGGGTTCAATTGATCGTTTATTTTTTACAAATACAAGATTCAGGTGATCGTTCTTTTGCACAATCAACATTTTTCCTCTTGCTCCACAGCAGAGCCTACAGTGTAGCTGGCCTGCTCCATTGCTCTGAAGTATGTAAGAGCACCGAAGTGCGTTTCTGAACAACAGGACAGCTAGGCTTCCTCTGTGTACTTTCTATTTGTGAAATCTGCTTTTATCAGTGGTTCAAAGCCTCTGTTTCTTCGCTGACGCAGGTAGAGCACAAAGATAAGGAGAAGCACCAGGAGACCAACAAAGACTCCCCCTAAAGTGGAGCCGAGCACAAACACAGCCGGTCCTCCATCTGCATCTGTGAAGATGAACGACACGTGGAGAAGTTCACTGAAATCTTAAAGGAAAACCAAATGTTGATTCTATCTTTTGCTTACAGCCAGAGGATGCAACAAAAAGTTGAAGTTTTGCTAAATCTAAACACATATTTCTACATGTGTGTGTTACTTCGTATTTCTTTTTTTTATTCTAAGCCTTAACAATGAAATAAATATTCAGAAAACGAATAGATCAACTAATCCAAACAAAAATATTACATGTTTGTTGCTCACCATCCAGGGAAATAGCATAGGAATATCCCAGCTGCTCCGAGGGAATGTAGATCTCCTCATTGCTGATGGGAGGGAAGAAAGGAACCATGTTGTAGTCCCTGTTGTGACCTATAGGGGCCATCTCGTCGGGAAAAGTGGCGTTGGAAGGAACGAACCTCCGCATCCACTCATCAAAAATGGCATCAGTAAAAGAATGCAGCACCTGGAAGATTTTAAATGACACGGTTCTTTAATAAAATACAACTTAATGTTGTTTCTGTGAAATGTTGGGGGAATGTTGGTTTTGGAGTCTCACCAGGAAGATTGGATCATTGGCTGCAGAGTGAGACAAAGCACTGGTTCCATTGAGCATGGCGTGCACCAGGTTGTGAAGGTTGTTGACCGCGTCGTCCAGTTCTCCGTCCGGCTTTTCATACCCCTCAAGAGCATTTCTGGGAATTTGAATTGCAACATTTCATAAACTAGAATTCCTTAAACTTTTAGATTCTTCAAATCTCAAAGAAATCTATTAATTTGAAACTGACTGTTACTTCTGGACAGAGCTGTTTTACCTAAAGCTAAAAGAGGAGTTGGTGAAATATGGCGGACTGTCAAAATCTCTGAGCCCAAGACAGCTTCTGACATCGTTCATGCTGGGCAGAGTGCCATTGGATCTCTCCATGATGCCTCTCTGAATAAAACCCTCATTGGTGCCGTTGCAAAGAGTCACCAGACGGTTGTAATCATCCAAACTGAAAAGAAAAATTAAAGATTTGTCAATGTCTCAGCTTTTTCTTTGTCTGTTTAACCTTTTACAACCATCATATTTGATGTACAGATTTCTGAGAAAAAGAAACTGCAAACAACAAGAAACGCTGCTGCAAATAAAAAAGCCACAAAGGAAGTGGATTACCTGGGATTGCCTTTGCCAACACATTGCTGTGAGGAAAAAGGTGAAAAAAGAACAGGAGTACAAATTGGAAAACCACAATTTTTTGAAAAACAAGCAGGAGGCCGGCCCTCGAGGCCAGAAGGTTGACACCCTGACCTATAGCCTATCTTAATAAAAACCATGTTGCAATTTTTTTGTGGCTTCTGCCAAATCTTAATCTCCCCCCAACAAAAAAAAAAAGATTTTCTGCCAATTATTTGATGTAGTAGGTTATAGAAGATTAACAAGTAACATTTCTTTTCTTCATTTAATCAAAAATTCACATGCATCTCACCTGTTACACACCACCCCCCATTTGGAGAATCTAGACTGGTTACTGATGAGGGAGGGGTTGTCTGGATTTCTTCCTCCCAACATGGAATCGGTGCAAACCTCACACTCACTCTGACCCGTGGCAAAGTTCCAGTAAGGGATGGCAAAGTTCTCATCACCTGAAAGTGTCTGTGGAGAAGAAGAAAATCATATTTTGAGCTTTAGCACATCTAAAATGAACAATACCAGGTCTGCAATTGGGATATTCTTTTTAGTCATTAACAGCAAATTCACTTTATTTATACACCAGCTTTAAAGTTTTCTTAATATTTTACAAAGCAATTCATATTGTCTTTATGAAACATATTTTGTATTTTTTTTTTTTTTTTTGTGCATTTAGTAGTGACTGATTTAGTGGTTCAGCTCTTTCAAAATAAAATGCATAATAAAGATCTAATTGTATACTTATTCACCTGTCCTCCAAATGTCTGACCATAAAACAGACCTGAGTGAGTCAAAGCGTCACATCTGGTGTGAAAAGTCCTCTGCCATCAGAACTTGGCAACACTTTGTACATAAATGATTTTAAGTCAAAAGCCTCTTTTTTGTGCTTTTATATTAAACAAATCATTTTTTAATCTTTATGGTGTCTTAAGGAACAAATGCAGTTGCAAAAAAAAGAAAACTTTTTTTTAAATGATTGTAGAGCCATTTGTAAACCTCGACAACGCCCTCGAGCTTTGCTGGTGCACCAAGGTAGAACCTACAACTTTCCTGTTGTTGAATCCAGAAAAGCTACAAAATCTAGACGGTGAAAGTCGAGTGTTTGACAAAGTTGCTGTGCCGGATTAAAGTGGCGAGTGAATCAAAGATATATTTTATGTTCAATGAAATCTTTGAATTTGCTTCAAAGCAATACTCTTTTTTTTTTTTTTAACTCCCGCCTGACATTGTAACCCAGTTCATACCTGAAGCTCCCTTTCAAGGCTCAGAAGGTGGTACCTGTGCCAGGTGATGAACGCCGGGCCTTTGTGGGAGAAATCTATGGCTTTGAAGGGACGACCAGGACCTGCAGTAGAATGGAAATTTTGATTTTCCCCCTTCAATCAACAAACTTCAACCAATAAAAAAATATATAATTTACTGAGATTTAAGTAAATACAGAACTTTTAAAATCTCTTGAAGATTCTAAGTTGTAAAATATTTCAGAAAATAGACATCCTCCGGTTAAAAAGATCATACAACAAACTCCCCTGTGTTACCAGATCCCTTTAAAGCAACAGCTTACATTACAGCATTTTAGAAACTTTAAGAATCATCCAAATTTCTGTCTGCAAAATAAAGAAAAGAAAAACTTTTGCAAAAAATATACAGATTTTACCCAGCAATGTGTCTCTAACTGAGTAGTAATGCTGCCAGACAAAGAAGTCATATATGGAAATGTTGGCAAACTGTGGATCTGTCCCATTTGGTCCCAATAGTCCCAGCCAGTGTTGAGTAGCAATGACATAATCTGGATGGATGGTGGTTTTTGCCAGATCCAGCACATTCAGGAACTCATTTAGCTCTTCTTGGGTCAAGGAATGGATGTTCCTCCGTACAACGGGAGCCTTTTTTTGGTCACAATTTGTTCCCGTCCAACCAAACTTACACTGGCCACAGTCAAAGCCTGCAAAATTTCCTGCAACACATACATTGAAATACATGTGAAGTGCTGGAGACTTGGGATTAGTGTTGGTTGTAGCTCAATCCCAGTCCCGTTTTAGATTCTGCAGCACTTACCAGTGCATCTACAGGTTTGGTTGAAGAATTTAGTGGGCCATCTCTCTCTGTCATCCACATTTCGCAGCCTGTATGGTCCTCCCCATGGTTTGCTGTCCACCCGAACAGCAGTGCAACTTCCTCTCCCTGATAGAGAGCCGCAGATGTCGGCAGGATCTGAGCCCAGAGCGGGGCAGCACCGTTTGGACTGGATCCCCTCCACTGTGCAGCACACTCGAGGAAATTGAGCCTCTACTCGCACAAGCAAAAGCAGAAGAGTCAATGCGATCATCATATTCCACCTGTTTGTTTCCTCCTGTCAGTGGTGACAAATCACTTTGCAGATCAACCCTTAGCGGTCAATTAGTTCCTCTTAAAGAGAGTAGAATCTCAGTCGGCCACGGTTTCCTGCTGTGTGACTTCAAATTAGATTTAGCGATTGCGCTAACATCTGCGAAAACAACTTTTATGTGGCGTTCCAGCTGGTTACACACACATTAAGAATGATTCTAATGTCTACTTTTGCTTTTGTAGGGCTGAGAAGGATTAAGCCATTGGTCTTGTGATGATCACCTGACAACAATGCAGTGAGCTGCAGCAAAAACTGGAAGAAACTGCCTGAAAGCACTATTATTCTGTACAGACTCTTTTCAGCAACACATAACAGGATAACTGTAGATCTGAATGTGCTTTCATGTTCAAGACATTTGGGGTTGATTACATTTATAAAAAATTATAGCAATAAAGTTGTCGTGCATTATTTTTTTTAACTGAAAAAAAAATGGGTTCATAGGAGTAGACCCTTTTTTTCAGGTCTATGCGTTTCACCTCTAGACCTCTGGCATCAGCTAACTGTGTGCTGTGTGTTAAAAAAATGTAGAGAATGTACATTTTTTCAGATGCTTTATGGTCTACTATAAAGAAAAACTATTTCCAATTGCTAATACTAAAACACTAATGGGGTTGACAGCGTGTCAAATGAAATATTGATATTTCTAATGAATCATAAATTTAAAAAAATCAAAACATAGCAAGAAAACATGTTTAACCATCTTTTATACACTATTTAAAAAATATATAAAAAATGAAAAAAATATGAAAAATATTGTGATTTTTTTATTCACGTGACAGAAGAGACAATCCATCATAAACTAAAAGTATATTAATCAAAATAATAATAATTAAATGGATTTGAGTAACTGATCAGACAAGTAGTTTTTTTTTTCCTTTCTGTTTTTTATGAAAAAAAGATTCAAGCAAAAATTGGTAAAAATGTATGCAATGGCACTACACACCGGGGATCACCAAAAGGAAAATACATTTTATTTTGTTTATATAAATTAAAAGCTACTGCTAAAATTCTAAAAGTACAACTCCTACATGAACAATGAAACAATTAAATAATTACTTTTTTATTGACTTAATGATCTTTTTGGTGTCATCAAAAGGCAAAAATTGCTCATTTATTCTTAACATACAGTCACAAAAAATGCATTACTAATAATACATAGTGTCATATTTGAAAAGAATGGAAACACCTAAAGGACACGGTGGTGGAAAAATAATTATATGGACTTGCATAGAGTTGTAAAGTCAAATGTGATGGCGTCTGTCTGAGAGTTTAAGCATGGCTCGAATTGGGTCACTCTAAAAAAAAAAAAAAAAAAAAAAAAGTTTTGTTGAGCCAGCAGGGTTTTAACACAACTGAAGTGCCATGAAAAGACCAAGAGAGCCGTGTAGGAAACCTCCGTAAACTGAAGCTTTGTCATACAGAAAAATGAACCAATGAAAATCTGAAATTGAGTTTAAATTAAATGAAAAAAATATATATTTTTTTTCTTTAAGAAGATTCGAACAGCTATATTTTTTTTTTACACTTTGCTCTTTGGCCTCTTTACACTTTAAGACTGAAGACACATTATGCTCTAAAACAACACACCAAGTGTAGTGAAAGTAGGCAGTGATGCTGTGGCTTAAACACAAAAGCACATGCTAGGTGCATGACAGCTTTCAGTTTTCCTGCATTTTCCAAAACAGCACAGGCTCTGTGCACTCTGGTAAAAACCTGAAAAATATTTCCCCTGTAGCAAACACTAGAGTTCCCAACACTACAGGCTGTTCTTACTCTGAGCTGTGAGCAATGTAAAAAACTTAAACACTTATGCAGACGCCTATAAATATGTTAAAAAATATCAACATTAGTAGTTTGACAAGTGTGTTTACTAAGTGTTTATGAGAGGATCTAATTTACAAATGAGCCACAAGGTTGATAAAGAGTCTCTGGACTTTAAATTCTTAAGCTGACTAAAAAAAACTGTCAATTTAAAAAAAAAATATGTAAAATGAGACAAATGTATATGAAATTGTGGTGCAACAAATATCTAAAGTAACAAAAGTTTGCCACAGAAGTTTGGTTTTACGTCTAAGTTTGGTAATTCCGCGAAACAAAAGATAAAACAGATAAAAATTCTTCCTTTTGATATTTTACCTTTAAGGGTTTCCTTCATTTATCAAAATGATCTTGTGGCCAAAACTAAGAAATCAATTTTTGTGCTTGACTTTCACAGAAGTTATAATAGAAAATTTTCCACAGTTTTGAGCAAGAAAACATTTGCTTTTTGCCTGAATCGCCAATTTGTTTCCTACAACAACTTTCTCAGAGCAACATTTCTTTAACATCAGCTTCATAAAAGGCGCTTTGTGCTGCAGAGACCTTTGATCCTTTCACCAGTCTGACACATAATTATACTCTGAACACATTCCAGAAGGAAACCTGTCATGTGATACCTGAATGTTTAAGTTCTATAGAGGGGAGTCTGTTTGCCTTTGCATTAAGGGTATTTCGGTCCATGTTATTTGTTCCTATTTTTTTAAGAAAAAATGGACAATTCTTTATTTTATACCTTGAAAAAAAGTGCAAAAAAATCTGCATTGCAAGTGAAAACACAATTTGATTTTGCAGGAGAAAGAGAGATTGTGTTTTATCCTCTTTTATTCTCTTGTTATTGTTAGATATGATTTATTTTTTCATAGTAGCAGTCTTACATTTTCACCAGAATAGTTACATAATTTTTAATTTAGTATTTACCTAAATGTTTATTTACTGTAGTTTTTTTTTTTTTTCAGTGCGAATTCTTTGCCATAATGCAACATTTCACTTTTTTTATTTCTTTGTAACGTCTGTTCCCATTTATGTTTAGGTAACATTTATGAATATTATTCAAAAAATAGTTGCTTTGAACCTTAATCCTAAACCTAAAAAAATGATGTAGTTTCAGTGGTTTTGAAAGCATAAGTAATTAGTTGGTAAGATCTCTTTTTTGACTGTTACTGCTAATTTTCAGAGCTATTTCCACCAACGTACAAACAAAATAAACATGTTTTACATGACTTGACACAAGATTTTAAATATGGAACAACAAATGAAACCAAAACTTTATATCGACATGCTAAAATGTGTAAGATCTTTATTTTTTGTTGTTTCAAAGAAATGAATTAAAAAATTGAACTTAAAAAAGGCATTTAGTGTAATGACATAGCTTGATTGGTTTACAAAAATAATAAGATGCTTGCAATTTCTTTTTATTTTATGTAATTTCTTAAATGAAAAAGTTTCAAATTGAAAACAGATTCTATACAAAAGGTTAAACAAACCGAGTAAAAGTTACAGTTTCAGTCATAAATGTGGTCAAAAAGAAAAGTTTGCAAAATTCAATCAGAAGAATTGCTTTCATTGTTATTGTTGGTCAAATTTGTTTTTTCCCCAGTCACTTTGTAATGAGATGTTGTGACCAAATGAAACAAAAATCTCTCACCAAACTCACCAAGTGAAATAGAATGTGTAAAAAAGAGCAAAACCTTTGCATCATTGCTTTAATTGAAACAAAAAAGAAGTCTTATTACAAAACTTTTAGGATGTTATTTCCAGCTTGGTTCTCTTTACAGAAAACTGTTGTTTAAATGTGTTTAAGAGTATTGGGTGAATGCTTTAATTCTGTTAAACAAATTTTAAAAGAACAAATACTTTTCCTGATAGAAAAGTGAGTCTTCAATGACAACTAGTGGATCATCTAGTGGATCATCTCCAACTTTGTCATGTAAGGATTGTTTTTTTTTTTTTGTGGTCTTTAGAAAACAACTTCAGAGAATAAAGCTTGTGTCTGGAGCCTTTGGGCTGAATGTAGATCTATCTTGCGACTCTTCTTCATTTTGTAACACAATTTAGGTTGTGGGTTGTCTGTTAGGATAGAGGAACTTCTTGGCCCCTGTTGCTACACTGTTCAGTCAAATTGTTTTGGGTTTTTTTGCCACCAGAAGTCATGCAGCAGATTTATGACCTAGTGCATTCTAGGTTTTAAAATGTTAACCACAATCAACAGACTTTTAAGAGATAAAATGCTCTTTAGATGACGATATGAATCGTCCAAAGACTTTTCAAGTGACTTGTGTCTCCTAGCCTCTTTTTTTTTAGTTATAAACCAACAATAAATTGTGATGCTGCTTACTGTCAAAGTCACAGGACTAGAAAAATCAAACAAACATTTTGTTTGTGCTGAAAGGGCAACTCGTGCTGTTTTAACATAAGTGTTAAGCTTTACAGCTTTAAAGTATTTTTTGTTGTTGTTCCCTTCAGATGCTTTGGTGGCCCACTTTAGGGACCTTCGACGACATCCTCAAACAGCGTGAATCCTTTATTCCAAGTGAAACACAGGATGGTGCCAGAGAGCTGTGGAGAAAAAAGCGGCACATAATCGGATGCAGAAATACAGATCCAAAAAGGTGTAAGCCAAATTTGACTTCTGCTATCATTCTGCTGGGGTTTAACAAATATAAAGTAGGTTTAAAGAATTATTTTCATAGCTGTGCTTGATCTAATTTTACATCCTTCTTAATCTCTGTGTTGCAGTTTTTGATCAATCTTTTCAGCTCTCCGGTTGATGAGCACAAAAGCCCATAATGGATCCAGCTACGCTTTTCCATGAAATGTCCACTTGTATGAGTAAAATTACCCAATTGTTAATATGTGGACGGAGAAATGCTCCCATTTTCTTACATCTTGTTGCACTTAGCACCTAACCCACTCTGCATATTCCTTACAGCAGCCTGCGTTTACCAAATAATAGAAGGCTTTTCAAATGTTGAATGGAGGCCACTTCAGTTACATTTAGGAAGAATGGACCTTTATTTGTTAGAAACTGGTGACAAAAAACTAATTTCTGTGTTCTTTTCTTGAATCACTTGAGGTTTTATTCAGCTATAGTTGCACCAGGCATTGGGGTTCCTCCTACATATTCATGTATTTTAAAGCAGCTTCAACCAAAAGATGCTCTGCACAACCCAAAAAGCCCTATAAATAACAATATTTATCAGTGAATTCTGAGGGTGGCATTCACCAAAATCTTTTAATCATGAAAGAACAAGTGATGATTGTTAGTGTGCTAAAGCTTAAAGTCTTGTTTTTGGCCACTATAGGGTCATTGTGGGATCGTACAGGATGTTTGTCAGGTTACAGAAAATGTGCAAAACTCAAAATGTAAAAGTTGTTTTCTTTTTTACTGGAAAAAAACTCATTCTTTTGTACTTATTTTGAAAAAAATCATTCAACTTAGATCTTAAAAAAAGCAAAAATGGCAAACTGTCTCACTCGAAATATCAAGGTTTTCAAAAACTATCCCCTTCTTTACTTGAATTATGCACTTTGTACCTTCAGTGTGGTGTTAATAATGTGTCCCTAGTGCAAAACATTTCAATATTCTTTCCTGTAGTTGCTTAAAAAGTATTTTGTTTCAATTATGAATTTATTTAGAAGCATATTTTTTAAAGATATTGTGCCAATGAGAAGTGGTGGATTTGTTCTCTTTTATTCAGAGATCAGTAAGGCAGGTGAGGCACATGCAGTGTCTGTGCACAATAGAAGGGGGGCAGTGTTGCTTTTTCTGTTCAGCACTGCTTCTCCAGTCCCAACAGTTTGCATTTCCTTCACCAAATATGCCATGAAATAGTCTAGGATTGGACATCTTTGTACTTCAACTGTCACCATTTCAGATCTCTGGCATGGCGCGGAATGACTGATGGTACGTACAGTGGGTTGGGTGGTATGCAGCTATGTGGAATGAGGAGCCTGTATAGAGTTTTTAATCCTCTTTAAGACTCCTATCCATCTCCAAATTAATATCTGGGGGCCATATATCCTCTGCACAAGTTTGTACTTGTAAAATCCTACTTCTCAAGGAAACTGATCAAATAATTCACTGGAAAATGAGATTAATAGTTGTGCTGCGAAACATGCTTCAGGTCAATTATTTGGGAGATTCCAGTGATATTCTCATTACACTGCAAAACCAATTCAAGGACAAGCAGCATGAAGAAGTGTCTTGTAGATTAATTGCCATTAAAGGTCAACATCCGTTCAAATTGACAAAGATGCTATCCATTTTCATCAGTTTGAGCAGCACAGTATATGGGAAACCTATAATGCTCATTACATGCATTCAAATTGCTCTGTCCTAATTACTAATCAGTCTCTTGTACTATTAGAGATGGAAATTAGAAATACAAAAAGACCCTTAGGGATGATTCACTTAGAGTCTAATAGTTTCATTCAAACTCATGTTGGCATTTTGAAAATTAGAACTCTCAAAACTTTATTCGACATCATTTATTGGAACTAAAGCTAAGTCTGGCTTTTTAATGATTTGAGGTGGTCCAATATCATGTGTTTGTGACCATAACAGAGCCGGATGAGACTAAAACACTAAACTACACTGTTTATTTTGCCATGCCCCAATCAGAATATTGGCTAGACCCTTCAGTGATTCTTTCTTCAGTGATTCCCGCCCACCTCTCTGGCAGCTTACCGATTTACATTTGAGCATAATGCAAGCTTTAGAGGAGGCAAAGGCAGCCCTGATAAGTTACAAAGTGCTCCGGGGGTAAACCTCGTAAGAGAGGGTTTGGAGTTATTTACAGCGTTCAAATCCTTCAAAAATTCATGTCTGGAGGATGAGATCGGCTTTTGCAGCTGATGCTTTCCACACAAAGCAAACACAATGCGTGTGCAGGGTGTTAAGGCACAAATGACCAAATGACATTAATTCTAATTGACTGATCACATCCCATGCTTTGGACCAGTGTGCGTGATACTTCCCAGGACACAAGGGTCCTGTCATCGCACACAGGGAGCAACACAGAAGACTAAAAATGATTTCTAAATGCAATTTAACTTTCAATGAAGCACTACTTACTTGTTGTATGGCATTTTCCTACTCAAAGCCATGTTTGGATTGTGCATTTGTGATAATAGAAATGCAAGGAAATTGCAAGGCCATGACAATGGAGGTTAAAGGCAGGGAAATTTTCTCTTATCAGGAATGCTTTCTTTCTATACATTTGTTCCATTTGAAATGCATTTAATTGCAAATAGAAAAGAAGAGAGAGGAGGCCAACAATGCAGGAGGCTGAAACATTTTTCTTGTCCTCTTTGAGTGTGCGTATTCAAATCTGAGCAGGCAGACAATGAAGGAAAGGAATCGTGCTCTGAATAGCCTCTCTGGCTCCTTTTCATTCCCAGGCCAATCCACAGCCGTCTTCTCCTCCTGCTCTTAGGGGTGGGCTTTCCACTCAAACTTCCACTGTAGAACAACACATTCGCCTGATAACACAACAAGAGCACACACATGGCTGCTATTCATCATGCCAGCGTGAGACCTTTGTGGTTCTTGGTAAATATTATCAGACATTCTTCCTGACTTCTGCAAAGCTGCTCAGCCACTAGTTTGACAAGGCTGAAGTTGGTTTCTTCCATTAGGCTCAGCCGGGCCCTTTCCCTCTAAAGCTGCGACACAAGCCTTGGCCCGGAATCTGTCTCTCCACTTGATGGGAGGAGAATCTGTGGATCACGGGGCACTAAGTGCTTGAAGCCTGCACTTTTGTTAGGGCAAGGCGGTAGAGAACACCCCCTCTCCAACAGATGTGCTGACGGTGTCATGGGTGAAGAAGAAGAAGTTGAAGCAAGAAAGTGCACCCTTCAAACTTTCCAGTGCAGTGCTAGGAATTCTATTTTTCCTCAACAAAGATTAATACATATTTATACAAGCCCAAATACTGATAGGAGGGTGGTAGAAGAAAATCTTGGAATTGCAGAGGTAAACTATATGTAAATGCCATAAAGTAATAGACTTGTAGTGCAAATCACACCATTTTATCTTTAATTTTGCTTACGTACCCCCCCCCCCTCCCCCCATCCTCTTTCCTCTGGCTTAAAGGTGCATCAGAGATATGCATTTAAGCATATTCAGAACACGGGGCGTGAAATTAAATGTGTGGCAGAGTGAGAAAAATATACAGACGCTGGAGATGCCTTAAAAATAGTCATTTATGCAGATGGAGAGGAGTGAAATCATTTGCAATGGGATGACCCTCTCTCCGAGCATTTCTCCCCTCACTGTTCTTCCCTAATCTTGCACTGTATCTTCATTTTTCATTGAACTCGCCAGTTTGCTGCTAAGCAGCCTTGTAGATAAGGCAAAGTGCTAAAAGGAGACGAAAGAAGGAGCTCAGTGGGCCCGTTTCTATTGCACTTTCACCCAAGGCAATGGGCAGAATTTAACGGATTCCTTCCAACATATGTTTTTGCCAGATAAGTAAACAGTGTGTGTCGGAAATGAAAAAAAAAAAGCATTTGCAATTTAATGACATTACAGCTCCCAGCTTAGCCCGCCGTGCTGCGAGGCGAGGAGCAGAGAAAGGGGAGAGCGGAAGAATGGAACCGGGTGTCATCAATGTTTTTTTTTTCTTTCCTCTTGCAAGAAGCAGCACTGAATTCTTCTTATTCTTTTCAAGCCTCTTCCATTCTCCATCACTTCCTGCTATTTTCTTCTCTTTGCCCATAGTTTCCTCATTTTTGTGGCAATGAAATTATCTATCATTTCATTCAGAAAACTCACCATTTCCACCATACGACCCTCTTCACTCTTTCTGATTCTCTCAGATTTCGTCAACAAGAAATTCACATCAACCCTGGCCACGGGTGCTCCTCCCCACCCACCCCAGCCTGCTTATCCTCCTTTGTTTGGCTTCATCAAAGTGCAATAGATGTTTGGCACAATAAAGAGGAGCAAGCCTTCATGCTGACAAAAACGCTCAGACCTAATGTTAGGACCAGTGTTGATTTGGGAAGAGAATCCCCTCAGAGGCTTTGATTCAGCAGCAGCAGTAAACAATCCATCCATCCTGCGTGAAAACTCAGTGATTTTCCTCTTTGCTCTCACCGGCTGTCAGCTGCCTTAATATAGAGGGCTAATTGTGCAGGAAAGCAGATTAGGAAAGTGGTAGGATGTACTCCTTGACCATGAGCTAATGTGATGACAAGTTTGGGGACCCTCTAAGCAAAAGGCTTCGCACGCCAGGGCACTTTTGGCACCGGCTATAATCTGCCTTTGGTATTAAGTCAGCAAACCGGCTTGTTTGAGTATGGATCAATCACTCGCTCATTATTTTTACAAGAATGCTTTATATTCAATATGCTTTCCTGGTGTTGATCTCTCATTAACCATGCTATGTAAATGCACTGGCAATCCCTGGATACGTCACCCCAGGGCCCGAGCTTGCAGAAGCATGTTAAAGGGAAGAAGGGGCAGGAAATTTGGGTCAGTCGCCTTCGCCAAAACTTGAATTTCAGGTTTTGCTCAAAGCCCCCTGCTAAGCCTTTCTCCTCTAATGTGTTTTTGTTTGGTGATGTTGTGTTTTAAATGTCAGCCCTACAGCTGTCCAGCAATTTAGTACACACAAAAAGCCCTGTTTCAGTACTGCTTCCAAGTCTTCATGTTACCTCTGTAATCGCTGCTGGCTGCAACATTACACACACTCCATCCACTCCAGGTCTTTTATCACCTCCGAGTGAATTGACTTTACAGGAAAAAGGTTAAATAAGGTAAAAAAAAAAAGAGGTGATAATATTACAGGACAACAAAAGATACACCCGATTCTCCATAAAGATGATTGATATTAAGTTATTATTGTCATGCTAGCAAGCTAACGTGTGCAGGGGCAGAAAGCAGCCGAAATATGACACTGGATCCTTACCTGTCAGGATCCATTGTGCATCAAATTAATCGGGGATATATTTCAACTTGTTTACTCATTTCCTACATACAAACATCCAACAATTCAGCGGGTTGAGACATCTGTTTGCCTGACAAGAGATCATGCAGCATGTGGCATGAGAAATGGAGGCTTCTGCCATATTCGGCTTCACTGTGGGCTGGCGCGGTGAATGACGCAACAGGAAAACAAACCTGACAGCACCAGGCATCAGCTCGGCATTTCTTTTGCGCCCTACATACATAAATCTCTTATTATTGCTGTGCGTTAGCTCTGTATATTTTTACACCTGTCTGCGCCAATATCAAAGCGTAGGGGTTTGCTTTTAGACATTCAACTTCATTTATGTCTCCTGTATCAGTTTATGTGAGGGGTGGGGAGAGGGAAAAAAAAATGTGAGGTGCAATGCCAAGGCTCCGCTCTGTTTTAAAAAGGGCTGTCAAAGAGCACTGTTCCACTTGACCCATTTTATTTTTCATACAAACAACTTCAACACTGAATGAAACATGCTGAAAGTTCTGCGCTTTTTCATGGATGTGTCAAATGTCACAGCGCTCAACAAACACTTATTCCTCACTTTTAATTGCTCTTGGTATTTGGATGAATAAAACTTTTACTTCTCACATGCAGAACAAAAGCGGAAAAAACACTAGAAATGAGGGGCCTCTCTGTGACTTGAAAGCCAGAAAGCAACATCTCTCTTTCTGCTGGTACTTGAGCAGCTCCCAGCCTTGTATCATCTGTGCTCTCGCCACAAAAGTGAAGGCCAGACATTTGATTGCAGTCCGTGTTTCAAACCTCTACCCTAAATCTCTTTTCTATAAAAGCTAACAAAGCAAGAAAGAAGAAATTTTTATCTTCAAAAGCCCTTGCCTTAAGTGTAACCTTTAAAATAAAACTAAATAAAAAAAAGGATATTTTTCTAAGATGCATCCTGCAGGAGTGGCCATACCCCTATGTGTGCTGTTTACTTGGACCATTCCTAATAGATTTGTTCTGAGGACCTTCACATTAGTTCCCAATTAAGGTATGAAATCATGCTCCTTCATCAGTATAACTAATGGCACGTTTCATGGACCGGCCCTGTTTTGAGATTAAATTTGTATATTTTGTTGCATGCGATATGGCGTGCACACAAATTATTGTTGTGCTGTCATCAAGGTCTACGCTGCTGCATTCCTTGTAATGCTTTACATCCGTGTTGCTGTGCTTCATCCCGCGGCTGTAAAATTGTACAACATTCTGTTTTTGTCACAGTAAGCTAGTCCTTTAGTCATAAGTGTGGCTTATCAAGAACGTGTACATAAAGAAAATAAAAGCCCCACTCTTCACACCATAAAATTCATGTTTGATTAAAAAAAAAAAGTCACATTTTAAGCAGTTTAGATGTAGAAAAAAAATCTCCAAACAGGATAACAGAAATTTAAGTTTCCATTCCTGAACATTTCTTTACATCTTATTTGGAAATAATTACGACAAGTGTTTGCAATTCAGCTGCTAAACCACAATATCACAATAGAGTGTGATTCTCAAATCAGGCTTTGCATGGTGTAATCCTGTTTAAAATGTAATAAATAATCCCTGTGCCTTAATGTTGATATTTTATTAATTTATTGTAAAATTGACAGAGAGGAAAAAAAGATCCAGCTCTCACACGTCAAGTGAGGCTGCGAGTGTGCAGGAGGAAATCATTCCTTCTCATTAAAGGTGCAATCTCGGAGCCCCCAGATCTTTGTTGTAATAAGTGGGGAACATAATCTCTTTTATTGATAGGCACATGTTGCTGAGAGTATGCCAACTGACAGGTACTTATCTTATTGCTTGTGTCCCGTGTTAAAGAAAGATATAATTCTTTGTGACTGTTCCTCGGGGCATCAGCACTTCAACTTCATTATTTCTACTTTATGAGAGATTTTTTTTTTCCCCTTGAAAACCTGGGAATTAATACGAGAGCCTGCAATCGCAGCCAGAGGTCATTTGGAAATGGAACAGACAGTATCACGTCAGTTTAAAGGAACATTTGTTGAAGCTCTTCAGCTAACATTATTTAAATTTGATGATGAAAACACAAAATTATCCTTTGCCTGTTTGTTTGTTTTTTGGCAACTATAATTTCAGCAATGGGAGCTTATTGAAAAGTCGAATTTTGGAGGAAAAATGTACAACCTCAAAGCTTTTTTAAAAAATTTTCCTTCAAATTTTTGTTCAAACCATTGTGATTTTACGCTATAGTTTGTAAAATAAAGTTGAGTCTTGTAAATAAAAATGCAAAAGTCATTAGTGCAGTGAGTTCCTTCAGACAGCAGTGGGAGCTTTAGAGTCAAACATTTCCTTGTGTCACAGCTGAGAAGGAGGCAAATTCCCATATTTGACCATTTGTGCACGAAGCTAAGATTTCTTCTATTAAAAAAATCTACAAGCCGAGCTGATAACATATAGACTTGATTTCACAAAACTTGGTACAAAGGTCAGTCATCAGAGTTTGGTTTTTTGTTATATATTTACACTTGGAAATACACATTTTCTTTGAAGAAAACTAAAATATCTAAATTATTTTTAGCATGTCAGGTGAGCACATAAATCCAAACTAAATTTATGACAAGATTTAAGAAAATTCAAAGTCTATTCTGTGAATTAATACTGTTTTGTATTTGTTGTATTTGAATGTTTGCGTGAAATCAAATCAGACTTTATTTATAAAGCACTTTTCATACATATGCAATACAAAGTTCTATATATTGGAATCTGAATCCCAATTATTACAATATTATTATTTAATTATTTTATATTTTAAGAAAAAGCAGCACATTAAGCACACTTCCACAATTCAATGTTTGTTCCTCGAAGTTTTTCTAAAAACTGGAAACATTATGTTGGGAAATTTCAGATTTTTTTTTTTTTTTTTTTGTTGCATAAAATATACATTTTCACAACATTCTCACCGCGATCTTTAAAATGTGCATTTTTTTAAAATTGCTCAAAAAAAAAAAAAACTAATCCCCTGAATTGAACATTTAGTTGCTGCAATCTGGACATTTATTCAAATTCCTAAAGTGCTAATGCCACACATTATGGCGCTCATACATTTCTTTTAGTATACTCATTTCACCTGCAAAACTCTCTTCACCCATCCTGTTGACCCACCTGCCCCATTTGCCCCCAGCTTGTATTTTAAGCATTACCTCTCTGAGGGCCCACCAGCGTATTGCATTATGTCCTATTAAACAAACTTTGACTCCTTTAAAGCAGAGTCAGACTTCAGAGGCTGTTTATGGGGATGGACTGTGCAGTACACAGAGATTTCTCATTTATCTGGGTGACCTTGGGCACAGCGACATGTGCGCTTGTGAGGCTTTGATTTGCCATGTTGAGGTGTTGCGGAAAAGGTGCCATGCAAGATAATTTTTGCTTTTTTCACCTCCTGGGAGCATACAGGAGTAAGAAATGCAGCAGTTCATACTCTGAAGATTACAGGTAATATTACACACACCCTTCATAAACATTCTTGACACAACCTGATGATGGAGATATTGCTGCAGGAGAGACTTTTCACACTTTGATTTGCCTAAAATGAGATGGAGAAGCCAGTGATCAGACTCTTTGAGGTTTCTCACAGAGAGGCCAGGTCTAGGTGTCTGTATCTCCCAGCGTTGCAGAAGGCACACACTTGCTATGTCAACCAGGTGAGCAAGAAGCAGAGTCCTGCAAACAAATTGAGAAAACATCCTCAAACAGATAATATTGATGTATTATTCATGTCCCAAAAAATACTAAAATGATCCATCTCAAGCCATTGAAGGCAGTTGATAATCCACATGCCTCTAGGGCAGCCTTGGGCAAATTAGAGATGAGCGAACCATTGTGCATCCCTTTAAGGTCAACATGGTTGAACTGGTGATACATATGTATGTTAATTTGCCTAATCTGACTTCTACAAATGTCTTACAGGCACATAAAGGGTTTAACACTGACATAATGATATCAGGGTATCTGGGAGGCGTCTTATGAAATATGAGGCAGCCACTGCTGTTAATCTTATGTGGAAAGCTTTGTGCAGCCTGTTAGTATTTTATTGTAACTCAAGTTTGGTTTAGATTTTAGAATTAAAAAAAAAAAAAATATATATATATATATATATATAAATAAAGTGAAGTAATACTATTGGGCCTTGTAATTCACTTTATTTTTTAGGTTAACAATGAGTCATAATATACCCGCTAATATTTTCTACATTTCTTATGTTTCATATCTTCAGGGTTTTAAGAGTGATTTGCAAACTTTTAGTATTGCAAAGATTTCATGAAGTCGAGTGGCAATTCCACTTATTCTTTATTAGAATGACTTTCATTTTTGCTGTTTTTTTTTTTTTTTTTCTGTATTAAATGTCTTTCATTTGTATTTTATGGAACACCATCTGAAAAATTCCTTTCAGACATTTGCAGAATCTCTGAAAATATGTAGTTACTCTTAAGTGGGAAAAATATTTTAAAAATATATAAAGTTAAAAAAATTCAAATGAAAATGACTCTGAAGGCTGTTTTTTTTTTTTTTTTTTTTTTAGATTTCCCTATCCAGCTAAACCTAACAGCTAAATGAAAGTTGGGGACTAAACATGATAATTCTTATGGAATAAACTACATTTTCCTATCTTAATTAGTCAATCACTTTGACTATTTATTTTCATCAACATGCTGTTGAACACAAGGTGCTTAGCAAAAAGACGTATATAACCAGTTAAGACAATAAAAAGTCATAAGACACATTATATTAAAAGCAACAACAATTACAAAAAAATAATAATAAATCCACATATAAATAATTATAAAACACATTGGATTAAAAGCAACAACAAATCTACTATGACCATCTTTTAAAAAAAGTTAAAATAAGAATCTTTATAACAGAAAAACACGATTTCCTTATTATGTTGAAACATTTATTTAAAAAAAGCTAATTGAGGCCGTTGTTGGGAAAATCTCTAAAGCTCAATAATTTGCTCAGTTCCTAAATGGAAAATTTATAATAAAAAAGTGTGAAAAACTTTTTGAAATAAATATTTTCTAAATATTAATCATTTGCTTTCACTGCAGTTCCCTTTTTTTTAAGAAAAGGTAAAATACAGCCTACCTATTAAAAGGGCATTTAGTCCATTTCTTTCTTGGCCAGTAAATCTATTCATCAATTGTTCTGGCTTGTAGATTGCATTCTAATGCTAATCTAGCGTGTTAAATATCTTTTTGTTCCCCTTTCACCGTTTTGTCATTCAGTTTATCCAGTTTTGGCCACCCATTTTATTTATTTATGCGCCTGCTTCCATTCATGCGCTCATGTATTTTTTATTATGTTGTTTCACTGTCATGCAGTGTCAACTCACTCTATTCAGTGTGGGCTACTTGAAGGGCTTGGAGGGACAAAGCGTGTACACATTGCACCGCTATTCACTCCGGCCAGCTGGATCGACTGAAAAAAAAAACCATGTGAAAAGAAATCCTCCACAATGGACACAGAAGAAGTGCACAATGCTAACAGTTTTCCAAATACCACTGATTGCTTTCATCACAATGAGGGAAAGCAGCCGCTTTTGCTGAGTTCCACTTCAACAAACAACACCCTCACAAAACCTCCCAACCCACGTTTTGTTCTCAAACAAAACCCCCTCGACCGTCTAAACGCTCCCAGAGTTGAAGAAAGTTCTTTCAGCCATCTTCACCCTTTTCCTCAACAAAAATATAATTTAAAAAGCTCCAAAGAAACTAGGCGAGGGGTGTGGATGCGTGCGTAAAGAGGGGAGTCACAGCAGCTTTTTTTTCCCATGAGTGCGCGTAAAGCTCACACACATTTCATATCATTTTATTAAACAAATACATAAATGTTTCATAATTATCACAAAAGCGTGAAAAAAAAACATCTTGTCTCACCTTTTCTTTTTTAATTATTATTGTTGTTTTTTTTTTCAGACCCAACCAGCAGGCTCTTGCTTTCAGGGGCCAAGAAGGAAGTTCCGTGGAGTGACGTGATGGAGGTGTTACAATGGAGAGCAGCGAGCTGAAAGCGTTTAATTAACCGTGACGCGGATAATTATCCCTGGACTGTCCAAATTAGTTTTGCATAATCACTCCAATCCTTATGAATTAATCTCACGGTAGTATCGGGGCTTGTGTTATAGATCTAATAAGCACTACGAACTTTTACGCACCATTTTCCGGCTATTTTTGAAATTATTTCTAAAGATTTCTATTATTTTGGGGTAAAATAAAACTGTTTTCCCCTTCCTTTCTATTAAAAGTGTGAGCTTTTGATAACAATGAGCTACTTTAGACTCCCCTCCCTCCCCACTCCTTCCTTCTCTCATTCACAGCGCAGACAAAAGGGGCCTTTGGAGGATACCTTACACTTCACCTGGACTGAGGAGCGGGAGCAGCAGAAGAAAAGATACCAATCTTGTTCATCTCATCAAGAACTACAGCCGCCATCCTCTTCTGTTTAATCCGAATAGGCTTTATTGTAGTCCTTTTTTTTCTTTTGCTCAACAAGTGAACAGTAGCTTGAAGTACATAATGGAGGTTAAACACAAAAAACATACAAATTCCATAAGGTGTTAGTAAAAATGTTTTTTTTTTCCTGCTGCACATGATGAGGAAATTCAGGAAATTATGAACCCACGAAATTACTATTTTTTCCCTTTTTCTAGAAAAAAAAGTCGTGGTGACACAAACCCGAACTGAATGACACCTTTTTTCAAAATAAATTACATACTCATGTGCAAATGTCTTGTCCATTTTAAATTTTCTTGGGTCACCATAGATTCACTAAACAATAAATAGTACAGACATCTATAAAACGGTTTAAAAACTCAAAATATACACCGGATTTCTAGGGAAATGTCGGCCCTATTTCAAATACTAGGCCTTCAACAGCAAATAAACTAAGGTCAATTTATTCTGTACACATTTACAAGGTGGTGACAGTTGTTGATCCTTGAGCCAACCCGTGCGTAAAATGGAGAAAGGTTGTCATTTTGTTGGCTGTCTTCGATTCCGACAGGTCAGTCAAGCAGGTGCAAAAGATAGAAATATGAGGGTTTTTTGGGTTTTTTTTTAAGCAAATTGCTCCTAAAGAACGGCGACTTTTCCTGGGATTGCATGAGGTGATGGTGCTGAGCAATAATAGATCAGAAAGTCTTCTAAATTACAATTACCTTAGATAAAGGCATTAATAAATGTACATACACATGTGATATCTGAGACGACGAGTACTTCATCACATGAACAAGTTTGTGCATGCATTATAAAACTCTTGCATGAGTTTTTTTCTTTTTCTTTCGGCTCACTCTTGGGTGGGGGAGCATCATAACGCCGCAGCGTAAGCGGGGTACGGTTCAAGTTGAGGTTTCCCCATCCCTGGGAGGAGGATGTATGCTAATGGGGGCTGGAGTCCTGCCGAGGGCCAGGCCGTACAGTTACACGGGATCATGTAGCCCGGGTTTCCCGGAGACGGGTGCGAGTGAGTGTGCGTCCCGCCACCAACACCGCCAGTCCCGGTGAACGCCGTGGCCCCTCCCGGCGGGTAACCCAGCGGAGACGCGTACGGAAACGAAGGCGGGGAAAGCTCCGTCATCTTGGATCCCAGGTCGAAAAAAGAATACGGGTTCGCGGACATGGAGGGGTTGAAGAAAACTCTCGCCGCGGCGGCTGCAGCTGCAGCTGCCGCCTTGTCAGGATTCCCAATGATAGAGTCGGAAAGTGCTCCAGTGGCAAGTCCGTTAACTTTGAGCGCGTCGTGCTCCCCCAGGTTGTATGGCACCGGGAAGGAAAACTTGTCTTTTTTCATCAAAGTCTTGGGCTTCCGCCTCGGTCTGTATTTATAGTCTGGGTGCTCCTTCATGTGCATCGCTCGCAGCCGCTTGGCTTCGTCAATGAAGGGCCTTTTCTCAGACTCGGTGAGAAGTTTCCATTCGGCTCCCAGCCTCTTGCTGATTTCGGAGTTGTGCATTTTCGGGTTCTCCTGAGCCATTTTCCTGCGCTGGGCTCTGGACCAGACCATGAAAGCGTTCATCGGACGTTTGACGTGATCCATTGGCTTAGACATGTTGGCACAAACTCTGAAAGAAACAAAAATAAAAGGGTTAACTTACTTAAGATCTCTTTGGGCGACAACAGACATCTACATCCATAAGAAGCGCACTGCTGAGATACTCAATACTTACATAAAACTTTAATAAATCATCCCACCGCTGTTTTCCCACCCTAAAAAGTTGCGCGTCCTTATCAGTGCTCAGATGTTCCGTGCGTAAAAGTGGCATCCATAAGTGATACGCCTTCAGTGAAGGACGAGGAAAAAAAGGAAACCACTCCGTATTCTTTCCCGCTTGACGCACGACAACCTTCTCTCAGCTGCAGCTCACGCAAGTGGATGACAACTCCCGCTCTCCCCTTGTGAAATACTGGATCATGCGGCAGGTAGTGAAAGTGTCACTGGCGCATGCGCACGAGCAGCGAGAGCGCCCAGACGTCTGTTCAACTTTCCCCCCTCATTTTGAAGAATAAACACATCCCAGATTTACTATCATTATTTTAATAAAATTTTTTTTTATTGGAGCTTTTTTGCATTTATCCAGAAACACATGGGCGTCAAACCGGATGCAAATTTGCGCACCTGAGATCGACGCATCCAGAGCTGTTTCAAATAAAACAAAAAGTGCAAAACTTTTACTTTGCGTCCTTTTTCACTTACTGATGTGTCAGTTCCAGCAATATAAATCCATCTTTTTTTTTCTACCGTTCTTCCTCCGCAGTGTCCCTCTCTGGGTGGCACTGCCACGAAAAAAGTGTACTGCGCGCAGGGCGGCAGGAAAGGTAAAGAACGGGTTCTCTAATTTTCTGATATTGTCGCATTTTCTCAGCAAAAAGCATCCGTCGAGGAGGTCTGGAGTGTTTCTAACCGCGTTTGTTGAAATTAATTACTTTCACTGCAACCCCTTCTTTTCACTCCCACTTCAAAGGACCTTCCCAAGGGCAGCGACTCGACAACTGAAATTAGGTTGTCCAATATACAACTAAGCAATTACTGTTATCTCCGGGACCTGTTGAGTAAATTGTAGGTTTAAGTGGCTTGTTCTGGCACTTACTCCCGTTGTACATAATTAAATATGTTCAAAAAAGGGCGAAAAAGAGAAGTGAGGAATATTATAAATGATGAATTAGTCTGTATGGAGCGTTTAAATTAGGACATAAACGGAAGTAAAAATTGAAACCACTTTGCAATTTTCTTTTTTACCCGCCAAGTCTAATTTTAAATTTTTTTATTATTATTATTTTATTATTATTATTATTATTATTATTGCTTGTTTAAATATCATTAGCTGCAAGCGGTTGCACAAACCTGCAAACTATAGTCAGGACTGTGCTTTAAATTGTTGTTTTTTTTTTTTTATTTAATCAATTCTTTAAAAAAAGAAAAAAGGTTTGAAGGTTTCCTTGATCACAGAGCAGAAAGGTTCGCTAAGGGACCGCTTCTTTTGTCTCCACACGGAAACCTGACAGGGCGGAGATGATCAGTGTCAAAGGGAGCAAAAGATTCTGCCCAAACTGACGCGCATGCAGCATCTCCCGCGTGCGCCCCTGACGCTGGTTTGTCACTCACATCGATAACATTGTTGCAAGTGAGACGCTGCGCTCACTCCACGGTAACACGCACCTCTCGTGACACAAACGCGCAATTCTATCTATATTTTCTTTTGGGGTGAAAGTTGTTATCCACGGATGGAGAGGTGAACCGTGAAGTGCGCGCACATGCTGTCACTGCAGGGGCCCCCTGGCTGTGCTTTTCGCGTCTTTGCTTTTCATATATTTAGATTTATTATTTTGATTTTGTTTGGTTTTATTTCTGGTTTTAGATTGGTGTGCAGCATTTTTGTTTTTTTTTTTTAGCTGAAATGAAATGGTCCCGTCATTGAAGGATGCTCGGCCGGTGGTACCATTCAACAGAGCAGCATCATGGAAAAAACTTCAATTTTTTCTACTCCTTTATTTAATATACCCTCACTCAAACAATGATAAATACTTACAAAATATAAAGACATAAAAAGTGTAAGCAGTCTTTTTTTCTTCCTTTACCTGCCACACCTGAGCCCTAAAAAATACCACTTAAATAATTCAACATGAGTTAGTGAGAGTGGGAGAATTACCTGCCGATAAAGCCAGGGTCCAACCTCTGAGACGGAGCCGGCACTCCCACCTCACAGCACACCGATGATAAGACTGAATAGAAAAAATATCATGCAAATAGAGGGCAGACAGCAGCAACAACAAGCCCATGGGGACATTTTCCTACCTGGAGAGATTGCACACAGTTTACTCTAAAGTGCTAAAGCCATCACCCTGAAATAGAAGCCCCTGAAGGTGCCAGAATCAGTTTATTCTGCTCAACAGTCCACTGAATCTGGGAGGACGGAAAGTAAATTGTAACTGGAGTTGATTAAGATCCCTTTATAATTCCAGTTTGCATGAAAAAGGCCCCACACTTAAAAAAAAGAAAAAAGAAATACTTGAAGATGTGTTTACCTCCTTATCCTTTACAAGCAGTAACGGATCCCCATCTCTCACAGTAGAGGGGAGGGATGGGGATCAAGTTGTGAAATGAATTGATTTGAAGGGAACACAGTTTGACCTCTTGTTATCAGATGGCTTTTCTTTGACTAAGAGAGGCCAATCAGTAATACCTCCTGTTAACCACTTCAAACGCCTCAGAGTGGAGAATATTTACAACCACATGAAAGTTTGCACATTATCAGGGAGGGTTTTTTTTCGCAGAAAGCGTGAGAGAGGGGTTCTGATTTTGTACCTGATGTGGTTTATTTTTTGTTTGTCTGATTGCATCGCCGCTTGGATCGTCCCTCTTTCCTCCTCAGCCTCATGCAGTTCGATTTTTTTTTCTGGAAGATTTTACTTGCAGATTCCTTTTCCTGTGTTTACAGCTAATTTTCCGAAAATAAGGAGCACAAATCTCCAGCAAAAACAGCTCATTGCTGTCAAGAGAAGAATCCGTCTATGAAGAACAACGCCAGAGATTTACAGATGCGGCCTATTGTTTCAGCCCTAATTGCTGTTTATTTTCAATTAATTTCTTCATTCGGGCTATTTTTATTTACGAATGGCTGAAATAAATTATAGTTGCAGAAGATAAACGTGTTTATGTTGAGGTTCACTCTTTGAATCCTCAAATCTTAAATGAATTTTTCATCCCAACATGAAAGTATGATATGCAGACTATTGAACACAAATCTGTCACCGTCACATGCCATTAGCTGCAAGAATCTTATCTTAAGTGAGCCTTTGATAAAGTACTAATGGCAAACAGTTAAGGAGGCTGCAAGTGATTCAATTGATTAGCACTTAAAGATGATTGCTTTCAGATTAGAAGGCATTTTGTCTAATGAGGTGTCTTTACAGCCGCTACAATACACAGAAAATATGCTTAAAAGCAAGGCGACATAAAGACAGGATTGGTAAAGAGACAATGGCGACCTCAGCATCACTAAAAATGAGTCAAATTCCATGGCTGAATCAGTGCATAATCAATCTGAATAAAGTTTGTATTTTTATGGCTTAAATATGTGACCTATTTTGCAGGTTGTGTTCTGAAAATATATTCAATAAGTGCCAAATTAGTTGTGCAGTTCTTTAATCATTCTAATTATACAGTCTTTATTGCTCCTTAGGGCAGAATTCTGTGTCTTTGTCTCAGTGGGAATTATTTTGGTGAAAAACCAAAATGTTTACTCAACCACAACCTAAATATTACGCATATCAAGAGGAATTGAGAAATAATCCTCTCATAGAGCACAGTATTAACTTAATCACATTAGTGAAAATACTACTGATAGTGGTCATGATCCCCGGTGAGGGAATCTGCAATTCACAATAAAACAGCCATACAAAATAGAACACACTGTGTTGAAGTCTGGGGGCTCGAACAGGCAAAGCGCCCTGAGGACTGTTTGTGCGTGTTTGCCTTAATGCTTGAATGATGGTAAAAGAGGGGAGAAAGACGAGTGATTGTCAGTTGAATCTTCGAGGGCCTCGACTGACAGATGCGACAAACTTTCAAAGCACATAATGGAGGGAGAATGGCTAAACGCAGAAGCATGTGGAGTCCGCCAGCCTGATAAGACCTTCATCTTTAAACCAGCGCTTGTCAAAGTATTATTCGTAATCGCATGCAGCAGAATATCTCCACACCCCAAGGCGCAAACAAATAGCGGCGGCATTCAAATGGCTTCCTGGATCATTAAAAAAAAAATAGTAAAAAGTCAGATTTTTGAACTGTGATTGCTGCCACCACCCACAGGGCATATGTTTAGCTTAAACCTTGAACAGATTCTCTGTGGCAGATCCCCGTGGTTTCATATCCAGGATAGTTGTTTACCTCGAGGCTCTGAGATGACTTTTCCCATGATAGACTATTTTGAACCATTTAGGGGATACATTATCGCCAGCTTTTCTTCTTCATTATATTCCTCCTTATCGCCACAGCATCACTGCAAAGCCCCAAATAGAGAGTTGTAATTACCCAGACTGCCACCTGATAGCAGCCCCTTCTATCAGCTTTATCACTTCAGGTCCTGCTAACTCATCATAGAGACAGAGGGAAGAAAAGGCCTGCTTATGGCACAGCCCACCACAGATAGCTCATCTCTGAGATACATTTATAGTTCCAGTTGGGATCAGAGAAAACTGATGCACCCAGGCAATTTTTTCATCCACCTTTTTTTTGTCCTTCCTTCAGCTCTACAAAGACTGCTCTCTCTCAGTCTTCCCCCAGTCTCTGGCTCTTTATGTGGACACTGAATTGAGGCTGCTCCGCAAACAAAAAGTGATCCAATCTCCTTGAACCCGTGGCAACGCAGCAACATGCTATTTGCTCTTTCATAGTGTGCCAACGTCCTTCACAGGGAAGAGGGAAAAAAAATCTAAAAGGTGACTTGTTCATCTTTTCACATCGCACACAACACTAAAAGCACTTGCATAAATGTGACACTGCAGTGCTTACAGCTTATTAACCACCTTTGACCCTTTTAACAAGTTTTCCTGGTGTTATGAATAGAAAATGAAGAACTAATCCACAATTTTGAACTGGTTTGAATAAAAGCAAAGACATCAAAAAATGAATATTTCAGATTAAAGGTCAAGATTCATTAAACCAATGTATTCAGGTCTCTTTTGTTGGAAAGTCTGAAAAGTTTTTAAAAAAAAGATGACTTATACTGAGGTGTGTTGAGATGACTTTTAGATTTTTTTTCATTTTATCTTTTATATGTGTTTGTGAAATCATTGTCTTTGTGTATTTCGGTCATAAAACCTTTCAAATGGTTTGTGACCAAAAAACAAAATACCTGGACCCAAACACAGACTCTGACTGGGAAACCAAGTCAAATCTGGGTTACGTCTTGCAGTGTCCTAAAAATGTTATTTAATCACTGATAAGACATGGTTTTTCTTTGTGTGTCTCATCTACAAATCCATCAGAGGCTTTAAATACATTTGTTGGATTCTTCCTTAACGTAGCCACTGTTTATCTAATTGTTTCCGTCTTGAAAAAAATTGAGCCCAAGATGCCATCTATTATTCACAAAGTTGCTTCTTTTTTGCTTCTTTCTATCACCTATCACAATGAACAATGCTTTGTGTGTCTTTTCAGCAGCAGTCTAAGTGACTGTAACTTCCACTAATAATTAAAAAAAATTTTTTAAAAAGCACTGAAAGTCCACAGTCCTTTACACACATGAGAGACGTAACAATAATGGCTTCATTAGTCACTGCTGTCATTAAGGCATGCAAATGTTTTGCAAAGTTGTCAATCCTCACGGTTTCTTATAGGGACAGCTAAGTTCCATTCAAACAAAAAAAAACTCCTAAGAATTAATTTTATTTGAATCATTTGTCTGATAATTTAAAAAGTGTATTTGAGCGTTTGTGTGGATGTGATCAATATTTATTGATGGAAATAAACAGTGATGGCTATTTTTTATTTCCATTAGCCTTAAGTTTCTTTCGGAATTAATTGATTTTATGAATTAATAAATGAAACACTTTATAAGTATCCATTGTGTGTGGGGTCATGGGTTTTGTGTGCTAATGAAGGGAGGGTAAAGGGTGGGCTTTTTTTGTCTCTTTTTAGTCCTTAATTTAAAAAAATTGATTGATTTATTGATTGATACATTAAAGGGACGGGAGGAGTGTATATGTGTGGGGGGTCTAATTCTTAAATTAATTGTTTTGCGCTATTTATTGTGTTGTACATCACTTCATGTTACCAGATATAAGAAGGGCTACATAAATAATAATAAAAATCAATTTGATTTGTTTCTCTGCTTAACCAAAAGGAAGGAAATCAAGAACAGCTTCACGAACCATTCATTTGTTTAGCATCAATTAAAAAAAAAAAAGAACATCTTAGCATCTAATTTATTTAGTTAGACAAAGCTAATGATTCTCAACGTAAAAAAAAAACCATCATGTCTGGTTTTATTTGTAGCAAATCATATATTACGGAGAAAAAGTGTTTGTGTGGGAGTAGTAAAACCACCGTATTTTTTGTTTTCTTTTCCTTGTCATTATATTTCTGAGAAAACAAAAAGTTTGGCAATCAATAGTCGAAAATGCATCATAAAAACATTAAGATTATTTTTTTAATTAGAAGCTACAGCTGGATTCATCACGTCAAATTAACCCACAGCTGACACGTAAGTCAGCGGCAGGTCATGTCTGAGCTGAGCTCAAAGTGTAACCAGGTCAGACCTTGTTAGATTTCCGTGGTTAAAAAGTTAGTGAAAAGCAGCAGGGAGGACCTTCCAGATGAGACACTGACACATCTGAAAAGGCCTCATGATTCCCATGGCCTGGGCATTTTGTGACCGAGGCCCTCTACCACAGTTTGAAAAGAGAAATCAATCTGATTTGAGAAGACTGAGTGACCGGGATAATAACCATGTCATTGAGAGAGAAAAAAAAACTTGTACTTTTCACTTGACTGGAAAAACGGAGCTCCTGCAGATGGCTCATTGTTGCAGCTGAATGTTACGTCACTCTAGGTGAGCCATTTCTGCCAGCCTTGTTTTACACACCTCAGGGGACGGAGGAAACAACTGTAGATGGAATTTCCGACACATACCGGAGGAAAAAAAATTGTCAAATTTCTCTGTTTTGTGTTTGAGCATCTGGGTGTGAAGCTGTTTCTGCTAAGCGATGACTTGAATGACAGCATGATCAATGGGAGGGCATGTGTCCTGTCAGCACGTTCTGTCTGAAGGAGGGGGTGGATGCTGCTTGCTGTCTGGAGTGATCTCATTATTTGACAAACACAGTGGAGGAGAACTTGCTTTTCATATCTACCTCAGCTCGCCAATTCCAGCCATAACTCATGCAGAGTTGCACCAGCACTTATAGGAAATATTGATCATATTTTGACAGAGTATTCTCCCCTCTCCATAATCAGCAGTGTCGTTCTGTCAGTGTGTGTCTGCGCACACAGCACACACCTCAGCATCATTAGATGAAACTGTGAGGGATAACACTTATCAGCATTCTGAAACAGGCCTGTGTCAGTGTGTTAAGATGTTTGCCTAATGATTTGAACTAATCTGTTTATTCCCAATGTTTATCTAAACAGCCTGTGAGGGGAGGGGTAGCAAAGCAGGGCAACATGGCTTTTCAAAATCAAAGACTTCAAAGCAGCTAATCGCCTGCATGAAGATTAATAAATTACTCTCACAAATGCTCATCTTAGTTTTCCAGTTGGATATTTTTAAAAAAAATTTTTTCAGTAAATGCCTGTGCAGAACCACACCTGTCAATAGATAACAAAACCAAAGGCTGGGACACTGCAAGAGTCAAACCATCATCCCACCGGGAGTTTTGGGACGAAGCAGCAAGGCTGCAGCCGCCGGAGCCCCCCAGGGCTGTTTGCATTTAGCTGCACAAGCGGAAACTATATCCTCCCTTTCCAGATTAAGCCTCGCCAAGGGTCAAGTGAAATCAATGTGTTAATCCATAAATTGTCGCGTGTGATAATTGCTAAGAGAAACAGTAATTACAACAGACATTAATTTACCTCTTAGATTTTGTGCCAGGGAGAGTTTCGCTCAGCTCCAATTCATCTGGAGGCATACAATTCACAGAGGAAGCCCCCCCCCCCCTTACCTTTTTTCTTTTTTTACAGCGCTGCTCAATTCTTGGGAGAAACAGTTGGTGCACACAGGACCTCTTTTGAAAGCACCAAAGGACTTGTTTGAAGGGTTTCGAACCCCCGTGTAGACTACTCAGGTTCTGACATTGCTCCATGATGACCGAGATGCACACTTTTGTTCCCTCAGTGAAAGGGTCATGGACATTAGCATAAACGCAATATAAAAAAGTCTTTTATTGAGGCATAAAACCTATATTTCCCCTAAAGACACATGGAGCGCAGCTCTGTTCAAATCGGGTGACAAACGTCAGTTTTCATCTTTTTTCCCTTCCATCCACCAACACTGCTGTGACGTTCTTCTCTCAACTCCGGGTCGCATTTGGTCCACAACTCACAGAGCAACTGCAAGAAACGGGCTTTCTTTTATCAGGGTGGAGAAAATCTGGGCTAATGTGTCTGTTAAAGTGTCCCAGGGTGACCCCCTTCCCCTACCATTCTTTGGCCATTCTTTTCACTTTTCTCCTTTTCTGCGAGTGGGATAATTGTAGTTTAATTGGGTGACAAGAAATGAAGACTGTGTCCACATTATCTTGGATTATCTGTCTTTCTTCCAAGTCCGCCATCAATTCAAAGAAAGCCGTTTATCAGCATGGGGAAGCTAATGCTTGGTCAGCAGAGGAGTAGCTGGGAGCACCAGTTAGGAAAAATGAAAGAGGGGAACACTGACTCCCAACTAAAATGATAATAAAATTTTAGTTAGGTAGTTGATATAAAAAAAAGATCAATATTTCTTTGAATAAATATTTTGCCCAAAGAAAAAGATGATAAGAAAGCAGTGGCAGTTTCATTCCCATGGCTGAAATTCATCAGCACCTTTGAATGCACGAGTTTAATCATCACACTATACGTCACTTTAGCAACCCATTCAGAAAGAGCTAATGAATACCAATAAGTCTCAGCATTGTGGAATGGATGTGCTTCATAGCTAGTTCCTTTCAGCTCATCAGCATTCTAAAATTCTGCACAGCAAGGCTACAAACATTGAGTCATACTCAGGCAAGCCATAGCTCAGCTTTCTTTTTGTTTGAGCTGTACTCAACCTTAAAAGCCTCTTTCAGGATGCATGAATGCACTTCATTTTCTCCCTAAGAACTTTGCTCTGATAGCTGGAAAAAAGGAAGGTTGTTTAGCAAAGGAAGGAGAGACAATGAAGAAAAAATGAAAGCTTTCAGATTCCATTATGAGCGTTGCCATCTATTCCTTTCAGCTGTTTTTACAGAACATTTTCTTCACAATAATCCCCCTTTTCCCTCAAAATGCTTTCCAGTCACTCAAGCAGAATTCTAAATGGATCTTGCATCAGGGTTATGGTAATAAAGTAAATTCTAGAACGATGATGGAGAGGCATTTCGAAGAAGAATCAGGGGAAAAAAAGCGGATCAGAAAATTATGTCATGAATGCTTTGCTTGCCTATGCAAAGCAACAGATTAAACAAATAAGACTTTGACAGTTCACCACTCAGAATACCTATTCAGACTCGGGTGCATTGTGTAAACATTTAAGATGACCTTATCATTTGGTGGAAAGAGCAGGCTTTGTGAGGTGCAAAAGCAACATAAATAAATAAATAAATCTGCTACACAATGGGACAAGGTGGAGTGCTTTCCAACTCTGAATGCAACAGAAGACCTTCTCTCAATAAAAGGTTTCAAGGTTACAGGATGTAAGAGTGTGTACATGTAAACGCAACACGCTTGAAAGACAAAATTATGCAAAACACACTTTGGAATGACTTTGATTTGCAACAAAACCTGGTCACATTTTTGAACAAAAACGTCAGTCAATCGCAGTCACGCACTCGAGAGATGTTTTATTCTGGATCCTTTTTAGCTAAAACCTTTCTACGTAACACATTTCTGTTCTTGGATTCCCTTGTGCAGAAACCTAGAAATCCCAGATTTCATCACCCAACAGTTTACATATTTGTCACAGAGCAGCAGGGAAAAACAAGCGCACATACTTTCACGTGTGTTCTGTTTAGACTCAATAACTTCCATTCAACTATGTTCTTAACCTGCTACTGTATATCCATTTCAGGGTCACTGGCTTGCTGGCTACTGTTGAGCAAAGGTGAGGTAAACCCTGGACAGGGTGACGGTCTGTCTCAGGTCACACAATCACTCGTACACACACTCACACCTAAAGGGACACTTTAAACAATTAACCTATGAAGCATGTTTTTGGCCTGTGGGAGGAAGCCAGATTTCCTGCAGAAACCCATGCATGCACAGGGAGAACATGCAAACTCCACACAGAAAGATCCCATCCGGGATCCGAACAAGGGTCTTCGTGCTGTGAAGCAAGAACAGTGCAGCCCATCAATAACTTGACCTGCTTTTTTAATGTGCAGAAAACACAAGAATTCCAGCCTAAAGTAAAAAATCCACACTGGAAAAGGCTCTGCAGAAAGTATGTCCTTGAAAACGACACACGTTTCTGGATTTTTGCCTAAAAACAGCATAATCAAAATTAAAAGACCACTGGGAACGCTTCTACAATAGATCAATAGATGATCGGAGGGGGTCTTAAAGGAAAGACGCTAGAAAGTGAAAAATCTCTTGCCCAAGAAATAGTTTGGGATTTAAATAAGAAAAAAATGATAAATAATTCCTAATTAAAAAGGGTCAGTTATGTAGTTTGTTTATACTGGTAGATAGCTCAGAAACAGCGTAACTTTAAATACTTCTTTACAGTTTAAACTGGAACAACAGTTTGTTTGCATCAGCTGGTTCCCGACATGTGTTCCACATTTATCCTGTTATTTCTTGGTTCGTGTTTAGAAAAAAGGGGACGGAAGGCCGGTGAGTGGCATTTCGCGTGCAAGGAAGTTGGCCTTTTCTCCCTCCTGTAGAAAAGCAGCGTGTGATTTATTTAGCAAACATATTGGTTCCCACATTAGTGGATGGTGAACTTGTCTGCAGGAGTTTTTAGCAAAAACACCTGTGGAAGATTTGAAAGTAGATCATGTTTGAAAGTTACGTCATTGTACAATCTCAAGATTCAATCAGATAATCGACTAAAACACACAGACGGGGACTTCCTAATGATTTCTACATTTTGAACCATCTGATTTCTCCCTGTAATCTGAGTTTAGTCAGCATGTAAACAAGCTCACTGATAGTCTGATTGGATTTAGTGTAAGGATGTGTTGGTGTGAATAGCTGTCACTGCTATTCAGGAATTCTTCATTTGTTCAAAGGGCACATGTGCAGTCGCTCAGTGAGTCTTGCTGTGGTCTGATAAGTGCAGGGAGCCATCTAATCAGAGTGCAAATAAGGTTTGATCACTGTCCAGTGTAATCTGGCCTACAAGCAGCATTTCCAGCACTAAATCAAGCGTTGGGGAAGCTGCAGGTGCCGCTTCACAGACAGGCTTCCCCTGGGGGCCATGTGCTGGGGAATAAACAGCAAATAAATGGCAGAGAGAGATGAGGTGATTAACTCACTGCAAGGCAGTTTTTCAATATAGCCTTAACCCAGAGATCTCCCCAATCTTACACCCAGTTTTCTGTCCAGTTGAGCTCAAACCTGAGCCAGACACACTTACACTGTCTGGGTTACCCTTTCCCTGAGATCGAGTACTTGTAGATGATACATAAAAAGGTGAGGTTGTGAGTGTGTGGTTATTCTCTGGGGAAACTGCTAATGTGTCAGCTCCATGGCTCATTTCTTTCAATTATGCTGGCTGGACTAAGAGAGCCCACCAGCGGTCTACTGACAGCTCCATATGGGGCACATCACTGCTTATCACAAGCTGTAATGGAAAATTCATTTACTCTTCACTGAATGTCATCTTTTACCATGAACAAAAGCAGGTACATTTCCCAAAGTTTGTAGACTGTTAATTAAAATTTTGATTTTTTTAAAAATATTTAATATTTAAGCAGAAGTCTTAAAGATAAGTGTTTAATTAGATTTATGTCAAAACTTTTGGAAATGATTTTTGACTTTTTCTGCTACTTGAGAGGAAATTGGTATTGTAAAACACCAATTTAGAATTTCACGTCAATATAAGGCATCGACAGGCATACTTTGAAATGAGTTGTGATGTTTTCCATTGTGATTCCTCTTGTGGTTTCAAAGTGAATTAATTAACATGATACAGAAATGGGTAGAATGCAAATGCTAGAGCCCTCACTTTATGCCTGGGTATCCCTTTGTTCCCCTATATTGTACCAAATTATTTAATTGGGTCTCTCTGATTGTGCACAGACACAAGAAGGAACACAGGCCATTGTTAGCTTCCTTTCAGACCACAAAACGGCATCAAATTCAATTTCCATCAAAACGGCAGGCTGCTGTAGAGCCCACAGTGGCCCTGGAGATTAATGAAGATCTGCATCAAGGCAAAGCGCTAGTTTGAGATGGGAGATTTCTCCCAAATAAAAGACCCCTTCACCAAGAACAAAAGGAGCCCTGAAAAGCAACGGGATGTTCTGAGTGGATGAAATAATTCAAAACAAAGCCAGGAGTTTGGGGCGCGAAGGGGAAGGCTCTGAAATAAACGGCTTTCTTTTCTTGTTTTGGTCAACAGGTTGAAATGCTCAATAGGAACAGATCTTTCTTTACACACAAAGCACAAATGTACACATCTTTATTACCATTGCCTTCGAGAAATTCACAGGCAGAAATATTTACTATGATAATTTATCTTCACGCTATTTGTCTCTGCCGAGCCATTCCTCTGCTTCAAATAATGTTGCATTCACATTAAAAGCAAAAGCTTGTTATTCAAAGCCTTCAATAATAGAGAAAAGTCATGGTTTACCTTGAAAGCGAAGCTCTTTTAAATATGAGAAACAAACAGCGTGAAAGCAGCTACTTTCAGATTCTGAAGTGAATTAATACATAGCTTTTCACCCCTTTTTTCTGACAATCATCTGAAAAGAAACAAACTTCAGCCGCATTCAGACCGCCTGAATGGATTTCTTCTCTTCGCTCGCTTTGTGTGAAGTGCGACAACTGGATGACTTGTTCTGTGAATGCAAGCTTTCGACAGGTGTGCTCTTTCAGCTCAGCTTAGCACAACGCCAATTTGGTTTTTGCCAGATAGATCCCGAGCAGTGGGTCTCTCATTTTCTCATGAACTGTGCGATGTAGAAAACATTATTCGCCACATCTTATCATTTCCTATTTTGTCTAAAGTACATGCACTCAAGCCACTTAATAGACAGATTAATAACTGAAATATTTGCAAACTGTGCAGAAAAAAAAGACAACTACTAAGGAGGGGCTTGAGGTTTTCATCAATTGCCACCTTAACACTTCCCTCTTTCACATTCAGCACATGGTGCGTCCCAGCCTGCCATATTTACTTCATTTCCCCCCATTCATAGATGCTGCTCACTGGACCGGAACATTCCAGCTGCCACCTCAACATCTCATTATTTTTTGGAAATATCAAGCTTGTATCTTCTTGATAAATAATTCGGAGTAGTATAATGTATCAGACTAAAACACATTTTCAGGGGGGCACAGAGGTTAAAGTGCCAATCTCACCTTTTTTAATTTTTTTTTTTTTTTGTGCAGAAGACAGAGATTTCCATATATAGAGTGACCATGGTTTGTGTTCAACATGAGCAATCAGGATGAAGCACACGGCGACACATATTGCTGTCAGAGATTGGAAATGAGGCCTGCTAACCTGTAGGCAGCTTCCCAACACCAATCAGCTTTACGCATTCCCAATGCATTCGCTGCCTCCAAAAAGAATTGTGACTGTGAAGTTTTTATCTGAGTAGTTGACAAACATTACTCTTTAATGCAGTTTTGTAGAAATGCATTCTTATCCCTCTTGGAAGGCATTTATCTACTTGAAACCTGCAAAACGGTTGCCACAGGGAAGGATTCCTTTTAATATACTACAATAGGCTCAGTATGGGACACATTCTGATTTCTGTGATAGATAGGAGGCCCAGCCATATATTCATGGGAAATTGTTTATCTTCAAGCGAGGCAAGTGAAAGGCTATTTTTTTTTTTTTTTTTTACAAAAGCATTTCAGCTTTCATCTGGAATGATTCCCTTCAGTCGTATAAATTGTTCTGTGGAATTTCAGACAGGGGCTTTTCATGCAAAAGTATCCATCAGCAAAAGGAGATGTCACAACATATGAATGCAAACCACACTGAAAGGGGTAAAAAATAGGTGTCTGTGGGTACAAACGTGAGTCCCTTCTCTTGCTTTTGTTTTTAAATAACAAATAAAACTTAATAAACTAATGCTTAATGTGAATAAATGAATATTTACTCAAAAATAGGGGACTAGGATTTGGGGGGGTTATTAGTGGGAAGCAAACGTCCCAAAGAGAGCTGTCTTCCAGGCCTTCATGCAGCTTGGACGCTTTTCTTGTGAGGTACTTCTAATATTTGGCCTTTCCAGGCAAACATCTTGCAACTGAAGCCAACAGGCAACACAAAAACTGTAGGAGGGGCTTGCACAATTTTAACAAAAGTAACAGGAGCAATTATTCAAAAGCCTTCTTCTCCAGTTTTGTGCAAATGTAAACAAAAGAAAAAGATGGAGAACAAAAAAGATTGCTGACTGAAGCAGACATTTACTCAACAGGGGTTCTACTGCAACAAAACCTTTGTAGGTCCCAACCTACAATACCGGCTTCCCGTCATTCAGAAGTAACATGGCTCTGAGCACAACCAACCTCAGACTGTAGGACAGCAGCAAAATAACTTTTAAGGTTCATTAGTATTTATCTACTTCTGACTTTAAAAGTTACCTTCTGAAATGCTAAGGTGTGCAGTCATCCTTGCTGGTGGTTTATTCAATGAGCTCGTTCCAGCGAAGGTCGCTGGCAATCCACCATAACATCACACTCTAACGCTTGCTCAGAGGCACAAGTAAAGGGCTCTGTACATGTCAGATGTGCATGCTACAAGTTAAATTAATGAATCTCTATGGCGTTTAGGTGTTTTTTTTTAAAGCAGAGAACGTGCTGTCGCTTTTTATCAAACCTCTTCATATTTCACTGATGTGGAATGGAGCAGCACATTTGCAGGGCAGAACTAATGCTATATAAATCTCAAGTATTAAGAGGAGCCCGAGGACATCGACTAAATGAAGATTTTACACCAATTTGAACCTGCCTGCAATTTGATTTTTGCCTTAAGTGCATTTGTTTAACAGGTGCTGGAGATTCAAGCACCTCCTCTCCAAAGTGTCACTATGCTTCCTTTATTAATTTCTGGATTGCAAGTGGGCGGGGGAGTGTGAAGAGAAAGGGGTGTTAACAAACACTAATCAAAGGTTGGAAGTGAACTGATTCTACCATAGATCCAGTGTACTTTTGATTCATTTGCAAACTAATTATTTTAAACCCCCACAATATGTTTGAGGTCAGCTCCTGTGTATTTTGGATACGCTTGGCTATTAGCATCACTGAAAGCTTCAGATGTGTCAAGCCCGCTCCCCCTCTGGTGATAGTCACCTACTTTAATTTCCCTGCAGGCCTCAGAGGGGGATGAATTCAACTAAAATCACAAGCTGTTTTGTTGGCAGTCCTTTGTGGCCTATAATGAATCTAATGAATATAAAGAGAGGCAAAGTGAAGGGTGGGGGTGGGAAGGGGGGGTCGAATACATTTCAACCACGCTGTGTTTCTTTTACTTGACGATTTGTGACCCCAACAATAGGACAACAGCGAGTGTTTTTGTACCCTTAATTTGCCTTTGTGTTTCAGCTTCATCTCTTTCAGCGCCGAGCATTCAAAGTTGCCAGTTGAAGAATAACTGCTGACTCCACAGCCTGACAAACAAAGGGGAGCTTTTAAGATGCATCCCTAACTATCAGAGCCAGAGAAGCAGAAAGGGAAAGGGGGCTCAGTGAAACCACCGGCAGGGTTGAGGTGGAGTTAGCCTGAGCTCCCATAACTGGCCCGCAGCACTTCCTCTCCTTTCAAACAAAACATAAACAGGACAATCCCCTTTTAGAGTGGATGAGAGAGGTGGTGAAAACAGCCATTTCACTTCCATGTTGAAGCAAGTTTAAAAAGCAAAAAATGTACTGGGTCTGGGTGCAGTTCAGCAAATAACCACTAGTTATCCTATTTCACAAGCAAGTCTATCAGCCATCACTCCAGAGAGGAAAAAACAACTTTAAAAATAGAAAAAATCAACACAAATTCCGTATTTTCCATACTAGTAGGTGCACTTAAAAGCCATTTTTTAATAACAGTGTGCGACGTATAATCCAGAGTGCCTTGTATATGAATTACCTCTGGTTGTGTTTAGTGAACTCAAAGCGATTTTAGGAGGTACAGTGCTTTGTCAAAAAACTTTTTTTTTTTTTTAAATGTGCTACAAATGAGGTTGGGTATTATTGTAAATACACTAAAGCAGCTAACACAGCAACACGTTAGCTTCTTTAACATTTTGTGATCAATTAATTAATATTAATTAACTAATGCAGCTAACATGTACAGGTGTCTGACTATGTATTTTTATGTGTTAGCCCACTAAAAAAGCTGGGAATTTGTGAAGTCACAGTAACGTTTGTTTTAGTGGTGTCAGCCTTTTTTATGTGTTGCAAACAAGATTGGGAGTTACAGGTATTGCTACATGCATTTAAGTATTTTTATTTTTTATGTTGTTTATTTTATTCTGACTGACAGACTTATCTCTGACTTTTTGTCTCGTTTTATGTGTCTTTTTATTGGGTGCATCTTATATATGATAAAAGTAAGAATAAAAACATTGACTGAGTGCCTTATACCAGAGATAATCAGGTATTTTAAATAAGGTTGGAAATATATTGTTTTTGTTAGATGTAAAATCCAAGACAGATATATTGTGTCCATGATTTTATTTTGATCCGGCATTGAAATTGTCCAAAGAGGAGTGTCAGGCCTTTTTTGACATTTCAAGTTCCATGTGTCAGGGTTGACGTGTGAACACAGATGCAGACGGTACTCGTAATACGAAGTTCTCTCGTTTAATCGAGAAGGGTTCACAAGAAACTGAACACAAACTCATGAAGGTACAAAAGACCATCCGACAACCAGTGCAGGGGAGACGAAGACTTATAACAGGAGGAGGGGATGAGGTAAATGGAAACAGGTGTGCCAATAAGGAGGGAGAGAACACAGGAAGTAACAACCAGCAACAAAATAAAACAGGAAGTGGAACCCAACAAAAAAAAATAAAAAATGTCCTGGGTCCATAACCCCACACCATGGGCTCTGACTAAGAAGTTACTAAAGTGTAAAGCTTGTTTGTCATTTCTATTTGTACGCTTTTGAAAAATGCAAGTTTAGTTGTGTCGAAGCCAGCCAAGATCAATATAACGACAGGGTGAAAAAAAAAACACACAAAAGATCACACAACTTTACTTTTTATCCATTTTCCTTATAACAATTTGATATAAAGTGACTGTTAAGATTGGGGGAAAAAAATGCCTACAATCTTAGAAAAGCACAATTTTAAACCCCTCAAAACTGAACACATCAAAGTGCTTTACATAATTTGAATAAATAATAATAAAAATAATAGTAATCGTAAAAAAGCCCCCAAGACACATGCACATTGTACCTAACAAAGCGATTTGCACCTGTGGACAAAATATTCCAGTTCCAACACTGTAATTTTCAATAGAAATTTTAGCAGCTATTTTCATTCGTCACAAAACATTTTGGCACAAGAAGTTCTAAGTGCTGCAGAGTGGGTAGATGATAAAAAAGTTCTGTGTCACTGGTCCATGCCTGTATGCTCCCCAGTCCCTGTAATGATTTCTTTTCATAAACATGCAGTGTGCTATCCTCCACCTGGCAGCTGCCTCTGTGCATATGAGATTACTATTATGCATCTTCCAATCCCAAGGATAAACATCTCCCCCACTTTTGAAGTTTGCAAGCATGAGGCATATTTTAGAGCCTTGTGACTTAAGCATCCCTTCAGGTATCACTTGCAATCTTTTCTCATTCTATATACATTGTTCAACTTTAATGGGTATCTAATTTGTGTTATCAGCTTACAGGGCAGTAAGTAATAATTTGCATGGCTGCCCTAAGCAAATATGCTTCCATAAGCATCCTGTAGTATAGACACTAGAATGGATTACCCTCCATATTGGCTATGCCCTGATGGTCAGTGTTTTTCTACTTTTTCTTTTTTTTTTTCCACTGCAAACCTTTTAACATTTAGATGCTATGTTCGATAAGTGGTTGTAAAAACTGTGAAATGTCCCCTGTGGGTCCCTGTTTTTCAGCTGTGCTTAAGACCTTCTACAGGAGTCAACATAAGGGAGAATAAAAGATTTTTTTTTTTTTTAATTCACAGCGAAGAGTCTTTAAGATCCAGAGAAAAGCCCATAGAATTCACCGGAGAGCTCTTTTCTCCATCGTGGGATTTTAACTTGATCCCCACATGGATTTTTTAAAATGCAAGCTGCACTCCAGCATACAGTTACCTCCTATGAAAAGTACAGCTGTTTGGTCCAGAGCCGCAGGTTACTCGTGCAAAGTGTGCATTCATGCTGGCAGTGCGAGGTAAACAGGGAAGCATCAAACTGAGTGACTTGATATTCTACTGGCTTGCATCAGGCATGTGTGTTCCGCTTGTTAGCTTAGTAGACACTTAATTGCCATGGTGGGTGGTTAGAGTGCTAGAAGCCTGATCTTAGAAATATGTCATATTTGTTAATCGGACATGCAGATGAAAATAATGTTTGACAGACTGTGACCAACATTGCAGGATCATAAATAGAGTGAAGTTCAGAAATATTCTTGGCGCAGGAGTATTATTGCATAAAGACTAAAAAGACAAGGCTTTGTTTATCTATTTATTTATTTTGTTAAGCCGTTTTGGAGCCAATGTGACAAAAAAAAATCTAAACAGAAACCGGTTACTTGCAGAGCCAGCGTATCACAAGCCCACATTACTTAGCAATTGTGAGCCTGATTACTTTGTCTGCCTTTATGTAAAACATGCGAAATCCGAGCCGAAGAAAAGATGCATTCAGGACGCACGGACTAATTCATATTCCTGGAAGGATTTGTAATTTGCAAAGCGCGTCAAATATCTGACAGTGGGGAACAGCCTCTTTAAAACTATGCTGTTCAAACTAGCATACAGTTTGAAAATGGTATCTATAGATTGATTAAAGTTGTAAAGATTTCACATCAAAAGGAGCTCTGATTAAAAGCTGTGAGATCCAACTCTTTTGTATCCCGCTTGTAATCTCCCTCACTTGGTAGAAATTGTTGTTAATGCCGAAATAATATCAATGCAAACAATATTAATAACCATGATGGCAGAAGCTGGAGTAATGTCATTTAATCAATGAAAACAAATCATGTACAGCTCGCTATGCTTATCAGCAGGAGTGTGAATATTAATGTCTGGGTTTGAATCAATGTTGGGGTTGCATACATTGCCGCCTGTGTTTACTCATGGTTAAGACATTTCTTTCTTTTATGTTTCTGCTGCATCCCTGAGCACAATCGATGAAACGCTAAATAGAGATATGATACCAGCCATTAGAGCAAGTCAAAAACACCAACAAAACAGGAGTCATCGTGTTATTGTCAACTGCAAATATGGGATGTTCATATTTCAATTAACTTTGGTTTGTATTTGCTGATATTAATTAAGAGGGCTTGCAGAAAGACACAAAAGAGACAGCTTTATTGTTTCAGATTATTCTCATGAAACTAGCATTAGTATGTAGCACAACACCCCTTAATTAACTGGCATGGGCGGCAAGAGAAACCTTTTGATTTGTGGGAGGTAGCAGCATTGGGCAAGAAACAGATTCTTTATTTCATTATTTGATAAGAAGGCCTTTAATGAAAATATCAGCCCAGGAGCAAAGCAGTTCAACATCAGTACTTTAGAGTTTAAAGAAATTGTGCTTCGAGGTGTAGTGTTGCAGGGGATGAAATATCTCCAAACTCCAGCTCATTAAATAAAATGTGAAACAAACCTGGTGGGCTAATGGAGGGCAAACGTATAAGCAGTAGCAGGAGCGTAAGGGGATGTGGCAATCAAAGACAAAGCGGCGCTTGGCGCTTAGCGTTCCTGTTGCGACACTCACCTCATGTGCATGGAGCTCGTCCCGCAGTCGGTGGTGTCACGGTGAAGTATCAGTGTCACCTGGAGCATTCGAAGCATTCCTTCCCTTCAAGTCCAACGCTCGCTTTAAATTCCCTTGGCTTCAGGGGGTCAAACAGACCACGTCTCAGAACAATAATGGGGTAACTATCAGTTACATCTCTCACCTGTAATTACTGGCCACCATTAAAAGTACCTTTTGTTTTTTTTTGTTTTTTTTCCTGAGCTGTATACTACAGCTGTGAATGCTTTTGAAACAAGTATAATGTAATCTGTGCAGCAGATATCTTTTGCTTTTGTGCATCTATCCAGGCAGTGAATGGCTGGGCCTATCGGTTACCCTCTGGAGGTGATGTATACGCTCTCCAGAACAAAGCTACAAACACATGAAGGCTATGATATGCTGCCAAATCCCACTCTCTCATTTTTCATGGTTATTCAGCTTTTTGAAAAATAATTAGAGTATTCTTTTTCAAGGAGATGATGCTAAGATTCATGTCAAGCCATACTGCTCTCTTTAAAGTAAAGCAAACAGTCTATAACTTGAACTATTTAGCAAAGCTAAGGCCAATTGGAAATCTATTCCCATACAAAAAGAAAACAAAAGCATTATATTATTTGAAGCAATGGCAAATGTACAAAAGTGTAGGTTTCACTAAACTCTTAACAAATTATTTAATCAACTGAATTTTCCGCACAATAAGTCGCTCCGGAGTATAAGTTGCAGAGCAAAAAAAAAGCATGATAAAGAAGAAGAAAAAATCATATAAAAGATGCTCCAAAGTACAGCATAAGACAGTCTTTTCTTAAGTCAAAGTCTCATCAGTTGTCACGCACCTAGGTGTGTGAAATTTGCTCTCCGCATTTGACCCATCCCCTGAGGGAGCAGTGAGCTGCAGTCGCATTCGGGAACCATTTGGTGTTTTACCCCCCACTCCAGCCCCTTAATGCTGAGAGTCAAGCAGGGAGGCACTGGGCACCATTTATAGAGTCTTTGGTATGACTCGGCTTAGATTTAAACTCACAATATTCCAGTCTCAGGGCGGACGCTCTTCCACAAGGCCACTGGGCTGGTCTTGGGAGAAATGTATTTAACAAGGCAGGCTATAGGACCAGGAACGGCCATTTCTTGAAATTTTTATCTTGAAAGGCAAATCATAATGGAATAGATAACAATAATACTCTAATTATATGAATGCTTCACTACTGTGGCATACCTTACAATGCTTATTTAGCTTCATACTAGTGCAACATATGAGCAATTATTCTGATAGCCATGGAATTGGTTACACAATATGCTAGAAAGTCAACTAAACTCTTCATATCACTTCAAATAGACAAAAGTTAATAACTGTCCGTTAGCAAAAGCTTCCACATCACTTTCATATTTTGTGTTTCTCATCCTAAATTGGCCAAACAAAGGTCTTTTTTTTACAGAAACTGTTGTCATTGTTTAGCAATAAATGTGAAATGTGAACGCTATAACAAAAGCCAGTGTAAGGGATACAAATCCTGGCAGGAATAGCCAATAAGTTATCTATTACTAGAGATGGCATGCTGGCTTGTTGCACATGCAAAGTTAGACGCCATATTGGAATGGAATAGATGCCAATTCACTGCTGTGCTATAATAGTACAAACAGAGCTGGAAAAGTAAGGATGCGAAGTGAGTTTACTCAGAACAATAAACGTTTAGGTCAATCAAAAAGCCTACTCAAATTCAATAGTAGCTTTAGACTTCGCATTATTTCCACATTTACTGGCAGGACCACCTATGTTTTTTTGTTGTATGGAGGATGACTTTGGTATTTGTATGTATGTTCAACCTCAGATCTGACCAGATGACTCGTTGGTAAGCATATTACTAAGGCATCGCAGGAAAAGAAACTAACTAGGATTTCCTCAGTAGCGGCGAGCGAATAGGGAAGAGCCCGGCGCCAAATCCCCAAAAATGTGGTATACCGGTTTCGCGCGGCTGCCAGAGTCCTTCTGATAGAGGCTGGGTGGGATCCACTTAAAGAACAGAGCTCTCTCACATCCCTGGGTCCCCTCCTGACCATGGTGAGACTGTTGGTCAGGGCAAACAGCTCTCAGTCCGCCCCAACCATGTTGCACCTCTTCTTCTGCATTGTTGTCAGTAGCAAACACTATTACGCACACCTACAGAGCTCTCTAGCGGTTGGTAGTGGGAAGCTAATACATGAGCCTATTTTTTTTTAAATAATCACATATGGTCGCGCCTGAAAAAAAAATCCCACCCCGACCATATTATGCAAAAAAGTGAGACTTTTACACAGAAAAAGACAGTATAAAAGTTCTGATAAAAGTATAGCTTAGCCATGTAAAACCAGCTCAGAGTAAAGAAGAATACAAAAAACGCCCACCTCCCTCCCGCACACACACACACACACACAAATGGAGATTAACATTATCTCTAAGATGCAAAAGTTTTTATTCTGCAAGTGTGATTTTTTGTCACGCTGTCTACCCTGCTGTCTATCTGTGCTACCTTTTCATTTTCACGGTGACGGTTTCAAGAAGAAAGACACAGGGTTTATATGCATCTCCCCACCAAACGCGCGTCCTTTAACAGATGTGCAACAGATAATGTCGCTCTAATCTCTGAAAGCACTGACATTACTGTGTATTTATTGAGATAAAAAGGTCACTGCAGAATTTAAATCATCTCTGAGTAAAAAGTATTACTTTTGTTTTGATGGAGTGATTTGAAATTATTTTTGTGAAAAAAGCACAATTTTAATTGTAATTTTTGAAACTATATACAACTCCTTTATTAACACCTGTTTGTACAAAACACTGATTCAAATGTTCAGGCATTGCATCTAAGGCCACATAGGCAAGATAATGTATCCCAGGCTACAAAAGCGGGCAAATCACTGTGCATTAAGACTGGACTCACAATAGGCAACAATGCCTTGCATAAACACTATTTAAAACTATTCACATGGCATTGAAGAGATGGGCGTCGACTCACTGTTGCTGCAAAGCCGGCGCATTGTGCAGAGGTGAAAAGAAATCTAATGAACAGGAAGCCTTATTTGAGGGAGCTGACAGTAACCATACAACAGCCGCATTGTGCGCTTGCCACCAACCCTGTGGGTCTCTACATTAGGAGAAGTGATGAGAAAGTAAACCGAAAAGACACAGTGGGCCCTTGGACCCACGTAAATGCAAGCAGACAATAATGGGGGACACAAGCTGTCCCCACCTTTCCTCTGAGCAGCACGTTTGCAGGCATCGAACATCAACCGCTCTCACAGCTGAGGATAAAAGCCCCCTGGCCCGGTGGAACTTTGAAGTAGATTTGGGTTAGTTTACCACCAAAGACTGCAATTTTGGTGCAGCAGCAGTAAAATATGTCATACATTTTAAATGAAATCCAACTCTGCAGAGAGAAAAGTTGGAAACTCCAGAGCTGGCTGCACAAGGACTCTTCTTCACACTCACATTGTGCCCCCTGCCTCAAGCTTCATCAATCTTCAACAAAGGGATGACATCACCAATAAGCATGGTCTTTTATAGCTTTGAGGAATAAGCTTTATTTACTGATGAGATAAGCCCCCTCAGCTTTTGTCAACTCTCCACTTTGTTTCTTTCTCTCGCAGCTGAAGAATCAAACTGCACTTTTGGAAGGTGGCGGAGCATGTCCAGGATTTAAAACCAAAGCATGCAGAGAGATTTTCCCCGGTTTGGTGCCTTCTCAAAGGGCCACATTAGTCAGTTTGGTTCAAAGTAGCAAGCACAGGTGAAATGTATTGAAATGCAGGCTTCTTTTTAAGGCAATAACCGGAATGGGAACAGAGTAACATGGTTTGGAGCAAATAAGATTCTCCAAGTTCCACTCCAATCACCTTTTGATCAATTGTAAAAACGTTTCCAGTGATCTTTTAACAATAATTATGCCGTTTTTAGCCAAAAACCTATTTCGTTTTCTAGTACAAAGAGTCTGCAGAGTGGGATTAGTTCATTAGAAATTTGCCTTTGAGTTGTGGGCGGGACTGCTGATGCAGAGTAAGCCTGTACTCACTTCCCATTATCCCTTTGTTTATACACCCTCTCCTGCTAGCTTACAGTCCAACACAACCCCAGCCTAACATTAGCGGTGGAAAAAAACTGCAAAATTCGAGCTATCTAGCTGTACAGTTCTGAGCCAGATGCCAGATTGGACCAGGAAAACAAAAATGTACATGGATCTAATCGTCTAGAAGCGAATGCATCAGAATGGAGCGGAGCAGGCAACTTATAACCCGCCGATTCTTGCACCTACTTCGCAATTAAGCTGGCATTTTTTCGTCTTCTCCTGATACACTATATGAATAATAAAATAATCCAAAAACCCTTTCAAGGCTATTTTCTTAAATATATGTCCTCCGTCATGAGAAAATGTTACAAGAACATGTTAAAAACACCAAAAACACAATGAAAAACAGCAGCTACACTCTAGTTTAAAATACACCACAGCCTGGATTATTTAAAAATATCACCATCCATTGCCTGTGTGGCCTGTAATTACTGTTTGTAGTTGAGTTACTCAGCCAGTCCATAAAGCCGAGCAGGGGTGGCTGGTAAACTGCTGAGGCACCGTGATACAGTGTGTCTGATTAAAGCTCACGTGGATGAGAGGAAGTTTTCGACATGGAGGCGCTGCTCGCTTTTAAGTCTCTAGCAAGTTAGAAATTTGACGTGGATTTGTTCCCATTTTCTCTACTTTCACAAAGTCTGTCAGAAAAACTCCTTCTAACTAGGTTGTTGTGACAATATAGAAAATATAGCATCAACAGATTCAGAATGGAGTGCCTATTTTTACCGGGATTAAAAGCCGTTTTCTAACACACTACAAATGTGCCATTGGTTGTTTGTTTTCCTGAGTCGGTTCAGGCCCTGGGAACTTGTCACATATTCAGTTTGCAGTCACTTTAGAAAGGCTGAGCAGAGTCTCTGGGGAATCTCTGCAGTCTACCCCCCACCCCAACCCCATGTCACCAGCCAGGAACAAAGTCGCCATAGTCAATTCTCCTAATTTCACTGCAGCCTGTCAAAATCCAGTTCTCCTTTTCTTCTGCTCTTCAATAAACACGTTCTGTCGGGATCAGTCAGGTCTGAGTCGCCCACAAAAACCTGAGGCTCTCACTTCAGCGTCTCTCAGCACTGGTTTTGACACTCCCCAGCTCTTTGCCATTCAGATGCCTTCGCAGTGCAATTTGTTTCCATTTGTCAAACTGCAGTATCATCCGTCACAAAGGAAAACGCTGGTACCACAGAAAGTTTGCGAAAAACATTCTGTCCTACAACCAAATTGGGCCTGAGACTACATACTTATTTGCTCTGTAACAAAACAACCTTAAACAATTCACAGCACTTTCACTTGTTACAGATACTTGTTGTGTTATTCTTTTCTCAGCTGACAATGAAGCATGTTTTGGTGAATGTAGCAGGTATCACCCTCCAATCTGCTCCAACCGATCACTTTTCTGCGCATTTTATTCAACAACACTCCATTGTGCTGACTCTCGTTTTGTGTTTGTTTGGGATTAAACTTTATTGTGCGGACAACCAGGTTTTTAACAGAATTGTTTATTAAAGCTTTATCAGCACTATTCTGACAGCAATGCATACCTATTCAGAAATGCTGTAAAATGATGCTATTATTGGGAAAAGGTATTTGGTTAATAATACTTATTGTGCAAACTTTGTTTTCCCTATTCTAGTCGTTGGTTGTTATCCAGCGGGAAGCAAAAAAGATATGTGCCGACTCTGATGTAGATACTGTCATGAGCATTTCTGTCGCAGTAGCTGCCGTGCTCGAACGCTCCCGATACGGTTTTGAATGCTGTCAGTGCTGTGTCAGGTGCATTAGCACCTCAGAGACCCATGAGGCTCCAGCTGCCATGTGCCAATGTCTCTCCGGGCCCTGGCCGGCAGCCTGACACCCGACACAAAGTAATCACAGATCACAGCGTTTAATCACTGAAACAAGCACTCCAGAGGACCCCCCTGTCAATATCCCACTGTCTCATTATCTGTTTGGATTGCACATCCACAGTGTCAGATAAACAGAGTGGAAAATTAAGATTAAAAATATGGTAATTTCATTTCAGGCAGCAGGCTCCTCTCACTGCCCCATTATGCCATTGATTACCTCTGAATTCAATTTTTCTTTTCAATGTAAACTTTAATCTATTCGCAAGCCAAGAATCCAGCTCCCAAGGGGCTATTTGGGAGTAAGTAACCATTTAATATGACTCCGGCTGAAGATTCATTGGCTTTAATGAATTGTGTAAATCACTCAGCTTCCAAAGGAAGCAGTTCACAACCCAAATTTGGGCTTGGTTAAATACAGCCTTTTAGAGAGCTAAGTGTTTGCTGACAAGAACGTCTGAATGAGTAATCATCAGTTCTGATCTTGTTTCTCTGGCCAAATTAAACAGCTCTTTTCTACTGGAGGAGGTCATGAAAGAGTTAAAGCGATAAAGTGGATAGGATCGCCACTTTCCCACTGACACCAATTTAAAAATCACTTGACTCAACAAGATAATAACCAGGTTGTTTTCTTGAACCACTAACCAATTTGTATCATCACATTTGTAGGCCAGCACTGAAGTGTGGTAAAAGCGGGATACAGGATGAGCAAGAGCGGGAGGAAACATTAGTGAGTCAAGAGAATCACAGAAAAAAAAGAAAACAATCAAGTCACGTTCTCATTATACAGAAATTTAATCTTTTATAATTAGGTTTTAATCCATTTTCATTTCTACAACTGGGCACAACATTATAGCTTCCAATGAGACTCAATTATATGAATAATGTTACTCTATCAAAAAGATTCATTTACATTTTCTGATACTTTAAAGGTGTTTTTGTGTGTTTCATTGTCCAGGTTCTCTAAAATTAGAACAACTAAAGTAAAAACACAAAAAAAAAAAAAAAAAGAAAACAATGAAACCGCACAATTAGTGAGGATCAATATTCTGATTAAGGCACAGTAATTACAACAAACACTTGTGTCTCCTTCCAGGGCATCTTTGTCCTAAAAAATGAATAGACAACAGTCTAATAAAATACAATTTGCCCTCAAAGAATGTTTTAAGCACCCAATAGTTTATTGCACTAACCCCCCCCCCAGCAAGAATATGAAATCCCCAGGAGATTTATTTGGCTCCTTTATTTAGACTTTGTATGGGAGAAAATTGTATTTATGATACAAAACTAAATTATTTAGAGGCTGAACTGTTTGACTTTGTTGAGCATACCTCTAAGAAATGTGATAGTTTGTGTAATTACTGGAAAGCTTTTGCACCTCCTTTGGCTTTTACGACAGCTTGAATGCTGTGAACTATTGAGCTCATTTTTGAAAAACAATATCCCCATGAATTGTGTTCAGCTTTTGTCATGTAGAAGCTGACTGATTTGATTTGAAAGAGAGAACCACTATACATTTTCTGGATTTATTATCCTTCAGTTGACTTTTTGTGTTTTTTGCACCAAAATAGTCACGTTTTCCTTTAATAAATAAATATAATTGGACAGTTTGGGTTAAACTCTTTGCTTGGTGCAGGTGCATAAGTGGTCCCTGAATGTCAACAATCCATTTGTCTAAAGCCTCGTTTCCACTGAGCGGTCACTCATTACTATCTTCAGACAAACGACAACTCATAGTACTGTAACTTTTATAATGGAGAATCAAGCTATATCTGTCTTTTTTATAGTAAATTGTTAAATGAACATTTTTCAAGCCCTATAACTTCCTGTTTAGTCATTTAATAATAAGTAAAGAAAAACACAGCAGCGTTTTCTCAACAAACACCAGGACTTGCAGTACTTGCTACATTTCTAACTAAACCATAATTTATCAGATAGGTAAATTTGACTTGTGCCATTTGAGAATTGATAGATTTTCTGCATAAATCAGTTTGTTTGCCTTTGTGGTTACATGCTTGGTCTGTGGTGGTTACAGGACCACATTAGCTCTCCAAACCATCAAAGCGACGTCTCAAAGATGACACGGATGTCCTTGGCAGAGCACACCTCAGTCAGCTGCCTTTTGTTCATGTACACCTGAAAACAGATCAGGGGAGCAGTGTCACATCACACAATACAAGCACAGTACCCAATCTGAGCTGCAATCTGTCGAGGTGGGACTCATGACAGATCCAGTCAGAGCACGGTGAAGCGTGCAAAAGTGGCTTACTTACCCTAATAGGCAACTGTGAAATTCAAGGGGGAAAGTTTTCGGAGATAATCACGGAAATTAATTGTAGAGTTGTGCACAAACTGGATTACACGTTTGCTTAGCTACAACTGCACATGTTCTCCCTCAAAGAGGATCATGACAGATTGAAAATTTCAGGAAAGAAAGTTTGCTCCAAAAAAAAAAAAGGGAGCAGCTTGAGATGTACTGTCTCCTATAGGATTTGCTTTCAACACGGACAAAGAAGCAGGAGCTTGTTATCAGATTATTGAAGGCATTTAAACCTTGACTGACAACTATAGAAACTTGACACACAACATGCGAACCATCTCGGTATGTAATAAGTGGTGCTAGACAGTTTTGGATGCTAAAGAAATCTGATCTAAGAGAACCTCACAATAAAGAAAGAAAAACGCAAGGGCTTGAACAATGTCACTACCAATCCGCCAGTGTGCAGGGTAAGACGATGCTACATAATACCAGTGTGCTGAGTCTTTGAAATCAGTATTTTACTCATTTCCCTCCTCAGGCTGGGAAGATACAATTCTGCTGATAAATTTGTGCCAGGGACAGAGAGAAAATGAAATGATGCCTACTTTTTCGTATTTCACAAAGACCTGTTTGAAGTTGCAATATGGTATCTGTGGTCCCAGACAGATGCACAAAAAAATGGAATTGAACAATGAATAGCCAGCTCTTATCTGTTCTGTGTCTGAAAGGGGGGATACATCACAAATGAATTTTGCAGGAGGGAAAGAAAAAAAAACACATATGGACATTCTCTATTACAGTAATCCCCATCTAAAGTTTATCCCAAATCATGATGAAGTTTAACCCAATATTTCAAAAGCGATAACAGTGCAAAGAAAGCGGCCTTTCTGGAATCATCGCTAAAATGATCTGAAAATTACATGATAAGAAAAAAATTTTAAACTAAGAGTTTTATTGATGGTATCAGATGTAAATCTACAAAGGCAGAATTTCTCTGTTGAAATTATTGCTTTTGCTTCCAGTAATCCTTTTAAATTAAAATGGTAATCAAGTGTTTTTGCTTTGTCAGGTCTATGGTTTGATGTTTGGTTGTATTATTTTGACCATGAGCAATGAAGTCTGGAGTTTGGGAGTCTGGAATTAGTGTGCCACAGCCAGTCTCTTATTTAGTGGCAGACTGGGACAAAGGGAAATGTGGCTACCTGCTTGGCTGTTTGGAGCAGGGATGCTGCATCAGCTCTGCCTGTCTGCTGAACCATCTGGTAGAAGATTCCATCGTGGTTCTGGAGTAGCACGTATGGTTCGTCATACTCCTGCATCCGACCAGCATCCAGAACCTGCAATCATCCATACAGCACAATGGTGGGGGGTGTACACTTTAGTTGAAGGAAAACTGACATTTCAGCTTTTTCTCTGCTGAGTGATGCATGCAGACAGTGTGGGCTGTGAATGGGGGAAACAGTAGTTCAGCACATATAGGAACCATCATTTTATGTGACTCATGCAACAACGAGCACTGGTGCCCATTCCTGCCCGTAAGGACCAGGGACAATAAGAGCAGTCTGTTTGTAGTGTGAAAGTCTAGTACGCTGACTCTGACAGACAGGAGATCAGCGAATTATCCTTGTATTTACTCAGGCATTGAAGAGTCCTGGGGTGGTCCTCAGTCAAATCCAACAATCACACCTTTTAGACTCTCTAGTAAATTACCATTATCACATGCCATGTAAACCACACAATGTATAGTGCCAATTCAAGCAGTTTGAGAAAAGACTACAATTATATCGCAGACAAATTTTAACAAGCCATGACCCCTCTTTCAGAAAGCAATGAGCAGTTTGTTGGCAGCAAAGCCACTGACAGGGAGCACAAGACTCCCTCTGCTGTCATAACCAAAAGTTTCTGTGCCGGCTACTAGTAACGCATCCTGAAAAACCCCTCTGACTTTTGGACAACGCAATTCACGCAGGTCCCAATTCAGTCCTCTCTGAGTGACTGGGGGCATTTAACACAAGTGCAGGTGTGAAACAGTCCCGACTGTGTGGTACTTGGCCTTTCTGGGTGACTCTGGTAGCAGCCAGGCAGCCACAAGGTCACGCCCTGCCCTCCATAGAGGATTAACAAATGCTGCCACAAATGGCACTAATTGGCACCTCTGCAGGCGGCAGTAAGAAAGGGCCAAAGATCAAGTGGCACAAGCCAGGGTTCAATGAGAGGGAATGCTGTGAGGGAGAAATGAGCCCAGTTGCTGCAAATTAAGTGAATTAAATTTACAGACTGACAATGACGGTAAAGAAAAAAAGGTGTACGTAAACTATGGATTTCAGGTGCATCAAAGAAACAAAAATACACTCAAGTATGCTTGTTAACTAATACGTTTTAAGCTAAAGTCAGGTTTAAAAAAGCACACACAACCAATTCAAAATGTCTTTTTGTAAATAACTGTTTTGACTTTTCAACTGAAACAGCCCCCTCATTTTAATATGCTGACATAAAGTCCTGGCTGGTGTGAATGTACTGTTTCCTTACCAGTATTTTGTCACAGTCAATGATAGTGTTGAGCCTGTGAGCAATGGTGAGGACGGTGCAGTCTTGAAACTTGTCCCGGATAGTCTGCTGGATGAGGCTGTCAGTTCTAAAAAGAGCAGGGAACACAACACCTGAGAGTAAAAAGAAGAAATCTCTCTTCCTGCAGAGCCTTGGGCAGGGATTTTACAAAACCTGGAATCATGAGTCATCAACAGAAAAAAATGTGCAATACCACACAAACAAAATAAAGACTATAAGCTTTCCTCAATTTAGTAAAAATGTTTCAGATTAAAAAGACACATCATATTTATTGGTACTATTCTATAGATGGAATATTGCATTTCATCTCAGTCACATTATTCAACTTGAAGACTATGTTGAAATCTGTTAAAACTTGTTAGATCATTTTACCAAGAAGCATGCTGGAACAACAACCAAATTCTTGACTGTTCCAAAAAAACAACTTTGTATTTTTTTGAAAAAAATAAAAATAAAACAACTTCTACTAACACCTTTGGAGTCCATTTTTTAATTCTTGTTTATCTGTATTTTACTTGAGTGATTTTGCACTACAGAGATCATGTTGATATTTTTTTTAAACAATTACAACATACTTAAACTCCACAAGTCAACTATAAGTTCAAAACATATCACAAAACTGCAAGTTGTAGCATGTCTTTATTATTTTAATAAACCCTTTCTGATCCACCAGTTAGCTTTTAAACCACACCTAGCCATCAATCAGTGTTTGAACCGTACATCAGCTGCTCTGATGAGCATTTGACTGAGGCAGGCTGCTTTCTAATGATTGTTTAAGGGATCTAAAGATGCTAAAAGTTCAACAAAACTGGGCAGATTCATTTTTAGGTTCTACGCTCTTAGCCATAAAGGCTGCATATGGCAACAGAGTAAAGTTTATGGAGATAAATTGTGCCAAAAAGGCAAAAGTGGAAGAAGAAAAAAATTCTCCCTGGAACATACTGTTTATGTGCTAAACTTTATCCACTTTAGAACTAAATTTGTTTTTGATTTTTTTTTTAAATTTAAAATACTAGTTAAAAAGTCATAATTTTATCCACCTTCATGAAATAAACATTTTGTTTAAATTTACCTGAAAACAAGAAACATGTTTTCCTTAGATTAAGGTAAAAGGTAACGAATATTCCTGCGTTAAAAAAAGTTTTATTTTTTGTTTGCATCAAGCACAGTTCTTTGTACTCTTGCTTTTTGTTATTGTTTTGTTTTGTATTTTATTATAGCGGATGCTTTTGTGTTGCTCCACTGACTTTAAAATTGCTTCTACGGGACTATAAAAGTTTACAGAATTCAACTAAGATGAATATAAATGAATTGGAAGGGAGTCTTTTTCTGTATTCAAACAATAAAAACATGCTATATAATTTTAAGTCAATGTGTTGCTTTATAGAGGCAGAAAAAACACTTAAAAACTAAGAGGCACTATCTTTGTTGCTTATGACACAAATGTATTGAAGGCAGACATGAATGTGAGAAAGTTTGACTCTGAAGTCTTCCGTGACCTCGGGTCCACATTGGCTGTAGCTTCATCAAGAATAAGGATGCGGTTTTTCCGGAGGATGGCCCTGGCCAGACACACCAGCTGCCTCTGGCCCACGCTAAAGTTCGAGCCAGACTCTGTCAGAACCGCTTCCAGCTTATTGGGTAGGTCTTCCACCACGGCCTTCATCTGCACCTGCAGTGAGAGAGAGCACACCCCCAGCCCTTCATTACTCCGACATAAAGGCTCCCTGTGGAGATGTCTTTAAAGAGCCATCCAAACACACCCATTAACTGGCTGGCTCAATGCAGAGCCAGATCCACTGATGACCTTGGCCAGGCCTCTCTTGTGACCAGCCTCTAGCTTTAATTCAGGCCACCAAACCCATTCAGAGGCAGGACCAGGAGCTGAAGCCCTTCACTGTGGGGGGAGCCTTCATCCTGGTTGCCCTGACTGCCCAAACACATCTCCCCCAGCACTTTCAATGGTTCCCCGTTACAAGCCGCACATTGAGCTGGGCCCCATGGCCTTAATGGGATTTCCCCCCATGACTTGTGGCGAGCAGGGAGGCTGAATGGCAGCATTGTACAGGGGACAGAGGGATCCCCCCCTGGGCCAGCGAGGGGGAATCATTCAGAGCCACGCTGGAGTACCTCTTGGAGTGCATTCCACAGGTCCTCATCTGTGTGCTGCCTGAAAGGGTCCAGATTCTTCCTCATGGTGCCAGTGAAGAGAACTGGGTCCTGTGGATAGATGGATATAGAAAGAGAAGGCCGTGGCCAGTTAAGATAATGACGAGGGGAAAGATGTACAAAAGGGTTAAGACAGAACTTATAGGAGACAGCTAAGCAATGCATGAGGGGAAGATGTTCACAATGGGGCTTGCTTCACTCATGAGCTTTTAGCAATTTCTTCACCAACTATACTTCAATACATTGATCGTTTTACTTGGAAAACTACAGCTTGTGCTGGAGTGCTGGAGACTAGCATTTATGAAACCTTTTCTACAAATGTTCTTGTAACATAAGAAATTCAAATGTTAAAACAAAGAACTCAACCACAAAAATTAAAATGAAAAAACTCAAGATTTTTTGTGAAAGCTCAGCCATTCGATTGACTTTATTTGGTTTTCTGAACACACTTAAAATTAATATGGATGCTAAAAAAATGACTTAAACTTGGAAGAGATTGATTTAATTTGATGTAAAGGTGCTGTAATGGCACCAAAAAAATAATAATAATAAAAAAGGACTGAGTCTGCAGTGCAGCAAATATCCAGAACTGATGCTAACACGGTGTCCTGATCCCATCTGAGGCAATGTAACAACTCACTCCAGATATGGATCTGACCTCAATTCAAGACAGAAGGAGTTCCCCTCCATGTAGGTCAGGTATGCGCTTCCGTCTTGGACCAGAGTCAAGCAAAAATCTGACATGGACGCTTAAGTTGAGATTCCAACTATGGGCCTTTTAATTATTATTTACATGTTTATCTTTCTTGTGTTGGATCTTTACATGTGGTGACACAGAAAGAAAAGGGCTATTATCAATGACTTTATGTGAGAACTGGACTGAGAGACCCCTCCCTCCACATTTCAAACAGGAAGTACCTGCCGGCTCCAAGAAGACAAAATCTCATAGACTTCTATTGACAAATAAACAGCTATTGCTCAGTTATCAGATTTGTTGGGATAACCATTATCTGCTACCTTTTGTCCAACATGTTCTAATTTTTTTCATTATACATTTTTCAATAGTGCAAATAAATCAGGCTGGCCAGTCAGATGCCTTAATAAAAGTAAGTTGGTTCACGTTGAATGTTTGAAACGTTTGACAGATTCTCACATGGTGTGGAACAAGCTCACTCCCGATTGGCGAGAGTGATAGCAATTGAAATGATGACTCAGACCAATTTGGACCAATCACTACTTACTGATGTCATCTGGCTCCAACATGGCAGCAAAAAAAATGGCGACATTCACTTGGTCCAGTTCTCATATACAGTCAATGGTTATTACCAAGTTACTGCTGTTTGTTTTAAGCCCCGTGTTCACCTTTTGGCATGTTTATTCAGGGGTTGCCACAGTGAACCAGCTTTCACTGATTTGCACAGGGGGTTTGGCAGAGATTTGTATGCCGGATCCCCTTCCTGACACAACCCTGTACTTTATCTGAGCTGGGGACTGGCAAAGGAGGACCCAGATTTGAGCTCCCCTTGCCCAAGGATCCACACTTGATGAAGCTCATCGAGGGGGAATTGAACCCTTATTTTCCATGTGCTAGTCCTCCACTTACTGTAACTGACTGAGCAATCATCCATTTGAAAAATGACTCAGCAAATGACTCAGACTTGTGATCAAAGACAAGAGACAGCTTTTGTCTTGAAAAAAAAAGACTTGTGTATATCTCTGACAAGGGTGTAAACAAAAAGTCATATTTCAAAATGGGCCAAAAAGGCTGTTGTTTTTAGAGTCCATGGCTTCACCATCTCCTGTGCTCTCCAACAGGTTAGAGAATCACCACTGTGTAAAACTACATGAAAAACGAGCTAAATCACAGCATACACTTTTGCATTTGAAAGCACACATTTATAGAGTTCCTACAGCTTAGGTATAAGAACACCATTTCAAGGTATCAGCGGGTCAGAAGACCCTGAACCAAAGGCTCAGTTTCAATCCAGAATAACAAAGCTTTCAGAACTTCATTCCTGCTACCTGTGCCTCAGTGAAATGTTCCACCTCTTCACTTCCAATGAGCTATTCCTCTATCACATAAATACCACATTGTCATTAAGCCAACTGAAGTCCCAATTTAAACTAGTTTTTTGGCACACTTTAATTGAGGATTCTGTGTCAGGTTGGCAAAAAAGTGCTTTCAAGCATCACCATGGGCCGATTATGTGCTCCAGCAACTCTAAGCCCTCTGTTTGCTTAGAATTCATGTTATAAGAAGTCATTCCTGGGAAATCAAAAGAAGCTGAAATGGATCTCTTTTAATACTGTATGCTATTATAAGCTCATTGCAATCAAATTTCTATGTGTAAGATAATAAACTTAAAATAAACATGTAAAAAGTGAAGTATTCTAGCTTTTTTATTCTAGTATTCTAGCTCTGTTCACCTGCATGGCATTGTTTTGCTGACATTTTGAATTTGAATAAAAGAGGATTTCAGCAGAATATTTAAACTCTAGGCACTTTTTTAACTCCTCCACTATAAGTTTAAAGAATACTCTGCAGAAAGCCTCAACTTCTTTTAGAGCTGCCTGCATAATGAAAACTGCTAGGCCCTATGTGCAATTAAAGTTCTGACATTTAACCTGACACTTATATCAAGTTTCTCCCTCCAGGTGAGGCGGAAAGAGTAAACAAAATCGCATCAAACATACGTAAAATCCATCTCTAACTAGTTAAGACAAGGAAGTAAAACTTTATCTGCAGAAGTAGCTGTGCCAGAAACCTATCAAATCTACTGACAAGAATTAATGAAACTCTTCTCGGGCATCTTGGCTGCAGCCTTGAAATATTTGAGACTTGGGCTAAGTGCAGTGTACATTGGGACTCTGACTATAAGGATGGGGGAGACTTCTTCTAAGCAGCTTTCCCATGTTTGGGGGGTAGATGGCTAATCCTCTGTCAGGGATGGGGAACTGCTCTCTTCACAGTTCAGGCCGTGGGAGTCTTTTACCCTCCCTCCACTCTTCTGACACTCACCCTCAGGCTGGCATTTTCTTAATGCCGTATCAGTTTCAACAAGCGGAAATAAAGTTAAACTGTCTTAAGGCATCTGTTTGTCTCACTTTCAGAAATCCCCATAGTGGCAACTATAATTCTCCTCACTTGTTTGTTTGGTTTTTTTTCAAAGCCAAGCATATATAAAAAAGCTTGCCATAGCATGATGTTGTTAACATCATTCATGTGACATTTCTGTCGTTTCTCCATCATGAGAAATCACACAACCTAACAAAAGCAATCAAAGCTGAAGTTAAGCAGCGTTAGAATAATTTCAGAAAAACACAACAGAGAGTAAAGCGTTGTATTTGTAAAAATGTCAGCTATTCATATAAATCATGAAGAACCAACAGCTAGAAGTTGATTCATTTGAAAGTTAGCGCAATCTGGCTCCATAAGCAAATCCATTGATTTCCAGAGCAACTTTCTTTGTTCCCGCTTCTGTAAGACAGGTAAAGGTACGCACCTGTGGGATGATTGACATTTTCTGCCGAAGAGGATGTAGACCAATCTCTGAAGTCAGAAAACCATCAATGTTGATTTTTCCTTCAGGTTCTGCAAGTCGGAACAAGGCCGATGCCAGGGAGCTTTTACCAGCGCCGGTGCGCCCAACAATGCCAACCTATGCAAAGAAATGTGACTGGCTTGACACATCAACCAAACTTTTTGCACTGTTAAGTCTAGACATGTACTTAATATACAAGAGCTCATCCTGAGACTGGAAAAGGTTGGAGTCCCTATGAAAGACTAAATGCTTTTTCCCTTCCTATTTACAGAAATGTCCAAGTCAAGTAAAAAAAGAAAAAGTGACAGTGTCCTCTGACAATTTTCTTTTTTTTTTTTTTTTTTTAAATAAAAAATGGGATATTTAAGGTTTGGATGTCCAGGAGAGCATCGGTAGAATACTATGAAAGACATTGGCAAAGCAGTGACAGCAAAACGCATCAAAATGTTTTACTTTTTTTCATCCCATCGTAGGCAACTGGAGGTTTGAAAATGTTTAATGATGTTGCATGAGTTGTTGTGTTGATCTAAGTGCAACATAACCTTTTTGGCCTCACTTCGAGAAAATAAAAAAAAATATTTTTCCCCCAAAATTTTGCAATTTGTGCAGAGCTCAGTTGTAAAACAGTGGCTACCTGACCAATGTGGGATTTTTCTGTCATCTTAAAGGATTCTTGCAAACTTTTTGACATTTAAAAATGTAGGATGTGGGTTTACCTGAAATTTTTACATCAAAGTGGTCTAAAACTATACATATTTTTGGTATTTTGATAGTTTTAGTAATTAAATTTGTCCAAAAAATATTTGGTTTGATACAATGAATAAAAAAACATTTGATGACTGAGGAAAAAAAAAAACTTCCATATAGAAACTGTTCAAGAAATGTAAAATAATGAAGACCTTGTTCAAATGCTGAAGTGCTGATTACCTAAAAAGACGAATAATTTTTTTCTTTTATTTCTGTGTTATTAGAGCTGAAGACAGTTAATCTGAAAAATCCAAGTGGATTCTGTTCAGCACAGTAACAACTTTGTCCATTGAACCAAGTTTGGGATGTTTGATACACGCATTTAAGCATATGTGGGAAACACACTTTAATGTCTTCACTTTTGATATGCTATATTTTAGTTTACATATTTATAACAATTTCCATTGTTTGAAAAACACAAATATTGACAGTGTTTTGTGAAGTTTACTTAGAAGATCTATTTGTATAAATCATTAAAAATACTTTTAAAAATGTCATACTTTAAAGGGCCTATGCATGAAAAATCAGCTTTTTGAGCTTTTAAGTGTATTACACTGTTCATTCCTCACTATAAAGAACCTCAAAGCTGTATTTTGATTCATTCACAAATTTTTGAGTATTCCTCCAAAAGCCACCGCTCTTAGCGGCCCCTCCCATATCCATGAAAACGAGACGATCCTCACCATGTGACATAGACCAGTGAGAACCAGTAAGAACACCTACCAGGAAGCGTCTGCGGCTGCAAGCCCCGCCCCAAGGCTAACAAAAGCACACACCCACTTTTCCGCAGAGTGAAGAAAATGTTTTTTAGGCTGCGAGAGATTTCTGTGTTCGCTCAGCCTTCCCAAAGAAGAGCTGCTCATCAGAAATGATTGGAGCTTTTTGTCTTTCTGTCTGTGACCACCACTTCACACATGACCGTTTTGTTAACCTCGGTCTGTATCAAAGTGGATTGTCCGGAATGCTACATTTCCACTCATGTTATGGCTCGCGTATAAAAATTCTTAATCAGACTGCGGGTCAAGAGTATAAGGCTCCACAACATGCACATTTATCATTTAAAAAGTTCGATGTTGCTTGTTTTCGTGAGCAGACGCGTGCAGACACGCTGCTGAGGCAGGCTCTAGACTGATGTCACCCACAAGGAGCGAGAGGTGGTGCCTCAAAGATCTAGTCCTTTTACTTCCAGATGGGAAAAAGAATGCACAAAAATAACTAACATTTCATAAATTATTTGTTCTTTAGTGTGCCAAAGGTAACATATGATCACATTAATAGTGATTGTTTACTATAAAAAGGCTGCAGAAAAAACATGTATAGGCCCTTTAAAAAGCCATCAAAGCACATTTCTTTTCACAATTATTTTAAGTAAATTTATGTAATTTGGAATACATAGAACTTAAAAGTATGTAAATGACATCTTTCTTTTGATGTTTTTTGGCTTTATATTGCTTTGAAATTACCTTGGTTGTGGATTGAATTATTTTAATAGGCCATTTTCAGCAGAATTATTCTTGTCACGAGAGCCGTTAAGTAAAAGTAAGGGTGTCAGAAGATGCGTCAGGATGCACACCACCTTTTACCCCCATTGCCTGAGGCAGAATTCCCTCCCACGGGCTACCAGAGCTTGGTCCTTGACACTTATCAACTCATCCATTGTGAAATCAGCCGCCCTGACCAACCATAACCATGCAAAATACACCCCCTGCATTAAACACAATCTCAATCACCCCCAACAATCTCTTCCTGCCTTCCTCTTTCTCTTTTTTGCTCTTCTCCCTCCCTGCTTCTCCTCTCTCTTTTACCACATAAACAATTGTCACTGTCAGGTAACTCAAAATGCAAATTGCAACCAAATGGATCCACTTGAACAGTCTTAATTACATGATATGTATTCCATGAATCACAAACGGTATAGTCCTGAAGATGCAGCAGCACAATGTGATGTCCTTTTTATAATTGATTTGGAAATAATGCCACGTTAAAAGAATCTCACCACCCCTTCTACTCTGAGTGTATATAAAGTCACAGACTGCACGCCCAGGTAAACATGAATAGGTGGAGATGAAGACAAATAACCTTTTCTCTGGATGTAAAGGTAACACTCAGGTCTTTCAGGACCAGAGGTTTGCTGGAACCATAGGAGAAGCTGACTCTGTCAAAGGTGATAGTGCCAGTCTGTGGCCAGTCATCAGGAGGTTGGAAGTCCATCTCCCATGGTGCCTCACTCTCCAGCTCTGCATACTCAACCACTCTTTCCACTGATGTCATCTGCAGGGACATGCAACAGTTAGGATTTTTCTACAGTGTCTTTCCTTACTACATGAAGGCCAGCTCTATTTAAATTATACTTATGTCTAACACAAATATAATAACATATCTTTCTCCAGTCAAAAACCAACAAACCAGCAGTCACAAATGAGACCAGGAGGTTTTACAGAAACAGATGTGATTCATCAAACCTGCATTGACAAACCAACTCATGATGATTGGTATTGGAAAGACATGATTGTGTTCAGTAATTTTGATTTGAGAGCTTCACTGTAAGTGTTCTCACCATGTTCTCTATCTCTGCACTCTGTCTGACACCCCACTGGAACATTCCTGTGAGAGTGACAGCGTAAGACAGAGCCAGACCCACTGCACCTGGTTCTAGATCTGCAAGATCAGACAAGAACTTTAAATAAAGACACAACTTTATTTTTGCATCATTGGAAACCTCTCAAAGGTCAGCGATCGTTTACAAAAGAGCATACAGTACCCTCTTTGAGGTACAGACAGCCAAAAGCTGTAATTGTGACGAAGACTGAACATATCCCATCCAAGCGCACTGCAAACCATCGAGAAGTGGTCAGGAACAAGAACCAGGCTTCTGATAACAAACAGAAGAAATTAACATGTCAGATCTTTTTAAACTTTATTAAATATATAAATGAATTTACAATTGTGTTTGATATAGTCTAAACATTTGACATTGATATAAAGATTCAAGCATCTGTAATTTATGGCAGAAATTCAGAAACAATAATCAGCTTGATTTTAATGGGTGAAAAAAGCTAAAAGTTTTCCTGCTGTATCTGAGCTTATAGCTTTCACACAGCACTCTTGCGAGCAAAACAGATCAAACCTCTCTAGAAACTTCACACAACAAACTTAAATCTTTTTTTAGATTGTTTTGCCTTCCACAACACTTGCTATTTTCCAAAATAGAAGGCGTATCGTCAGTGAATGGGCTTTTTTCAAACTAATGTCATAAATAGGACGCACTGAGCTATAGGGTGCATTAAGGGAGACAAAAGAGTCTGAGATCAGTCAGTCTCTATTAACTCTAGAACTTATTTGTAAAGCTAAACATTAGTTGCATTAACATATTCACAATACCTGTAGGCCATATTCCCGACCAAAAAAAAATAAAAATAAAAAACCTCCCAAACTTGTTAGTAACACATAAAAAAGCACAGCCCAACACCGCTACACGTTAGCCATGTTAGCATATTTACAAAAACACCCAGCCTTGTTGGTGACACATACCGAAAACATGGTCCCAAGGCGTTAGCTGTGTTAGCTTGTTCACAATAACACCTTGTTTGCGCCAACACAAAATATAAGAGGATTGAAAAAAGTAAGGTTTTGAAGTACGCTTTATAGTGCAGAAAATATGGTCATAGGAGGAAAAAAGCAAAAACATGAAAATCAACAAATCACCAGACCTTTAAAAAATGTTGATAAATGCCTTCTCGGCACACCATTTTGATAGCAGACATTTTTCCTGCATTTGCTGCGGTTTGCACTTTGACATACGTGTTCAGTAAGGTTTTTTGTAATTCACAGGAAGTGGACTTTTTGGTCCACTTTCCCTACTTTTTGTCTGGTGAATAGTTCGAATGCTTTCACCATGTGCCTGAATTGTAACAGGGTTTCCTTTCAAATAAACCAAGACCTTCAATCTAAAGCAGTTTAGAGTTACTTGTTTGTGTTGCACCTGACTTGAGTGTGCTTTTACTTTACTAAGAAGGCACCCTTGAATAAGAGTGCTTCTTTCTCATCATTATCATAAGTGTGAGAAAATACAGCAGACAACAGAAAGATTTAGGAGTTAGTTTTCTTACAGGCAGTAAATTACTGATCGTAAAGATTTTAGTTTTTAGCGACGACAAATTATTAAGTGTTAAAAGATTTAAAATTTGATTTGGAACTAACCTGAATGAAGGTCTTGATACTCATCAAACATTTGCTGAAATCTCTCTTGGACCCTGAAGGCACGGATGGTGCTCAAGCCTTGTAAGGACGAGGTAAGATGGGAGAAAACCGGACTACGAGCTTCAAGAAAAAGACAGAATCCTTATCAGGATAATTAGCCAATCAAAAAAGTATTTTTTTTAATTGTTATTCAGTGTGATTGTAAATGTACTCTATTAAACACACATTTGGAATGTCATTAGTTCGTTTTTTAATGGAAAGGTTGCATTTTTCCTCTTTTGTTTCTGCTTATTTTAGTTGGAAAAGTCACTGACAAAACCTGAATGAGTTCTTTCAGCTTCTGAACAGAGCTTTTGTTCAGGAAGATAATGGAACCTGTTGGTCATTGCGCATTTAAGGCTTTAAGCTCAGAAGAAAAGAGGAGCTTTGGCCTTGTCATTCCACTTGGCATTTTTCCTATTGAATGCAATGTCACGAACTCTCATCTCTAAAAGGAAACTGCCTGTGGACAAGCCATAGGTTGCTGCCACCTCTAGCCTTTATGCTAATGAACGCTTTCCTTTGTAGTCTATTAGCATTCCTGAGGTCCAGTTTTGTCTCTAAACAGTAAATGGACATGAACTGAAATGGACATGACTGAAAAACAAATAATTTACTAGTAGACTCAAGGCGCTTTATATCTCTGGAAGTCTGAAGGAAGTAGTGACGTAGAAACAGGAAGACGCAGAGAAGGGGAACAATGGGAATGAGAATCCAGGGGATGATAATGGCAGCAACCACAATCACTCCAATGACTTGGAGGAATACCTGAAAGAAAGGCACAGGTGTCAGCATACAATTCTCCAATAGGCAATTATCAAAGCATCTGGTGTGAGTGTGTGTAAAGAACATCCTGGTTCTTCTTCAGAGTGAAGAAGAGAAAATCATTCAGATGTGTTTGTGTGAGACCATCAGAGAGGTAACAGCAGGTTGTGGGACTGAACTTGGATGACTCACAGTGTGAAAGGAAAACGATCACTGCGCTAATTCTCACTTAGTAGCAGGTGAGAATTTACCACTTGACCACAGCAGCTCATATCTGTGGCTCTCTCGGGCTTTCCCTTCAACACCTCTGGCCTGTAAGCCGCACTGGCAGAGCAGCCAGCCAACAGGCATGGCCACAGTGACTGGCAGAGAGCTCTGGGAACCACACTGTGGGTGTCTGATACATCGCACTCTCACCACACAAGCCTCAACAACACAGTGACTCATCACCCTTGTTAATGGCTCTGTGAGACATCTAAACCAGGATACAAGAGCTGCCTAAACAGGCTGAGCCTGATGGCCATCAAAGCACCCACACTGCAATGTAATGTTGAAAACAGAAAAAGCTGCTGGTAAGTGATCCGTTGACTAGCTCCTCCAACAATGAAATGCTTCAAAACTAACCAATATGTAATACTAACCAACATATAATCAAGTATCAAGTATCTGGTGTTTGCTCAAAGTTTAACAGCGCGAATGTCAAACTGTGCACTCAAAATTGAATAGAAATACAGTTTTGGGGTAGATATTACTCATTAACAATAGGCTTCATAAAATAAAGAATTTAGGAAGTGCAGGGTACACACTGGACAGGTCGCCAGGGTTACTTGTAACAGTCTAATAAAATGCTTTTCCCATGCAATAAAGCCCAGATTACAGGTATCATTCATAAGAATTTGATTTGTATTTAGAAAAGTAATTCTACTTTAGATCATTGATACTTTAATTAAAAATAAAATGCATTTAATAATTTTGCAGGTCTGGCTCAACTATTATAAGTTTTACGATAGTTAAAATATATTTTTTAAAAGTTTCCTCTTGGCCTGCATCAGCAATGTCATACATATAAAAACATTTACCCAAAAAGGAAAATTGATAAGCATCAATTTGAGGAAAAAATAAAAACCTAATTGATAATTGATCATGTATACAGAACTTATTATTTAATTAATCCATTTTCCATTCCCTCTTAGTCCTGAATGGGGTCGGGGCGGCTGCTGGAGCCTATCACGTCCACAGTGAATGTTATATTCACCTTGAAGACCATTGCAAGGCCACTCAGACAGTCACCCTCACTCACTTCAAAGGGACAATTTAGAATCATCGTGTGATATATAACACATATTCAGTACACATTTGAAAAAAGGGAATATGTTGTCCCATTTTAGTCAACTCTGTATAAAATTTTAAATACCCAAAGCTTTAGAATAAATACATTAAAATTTACATGTGTTGCATCAACAGAAATATTAACTTTTTGATCTTTATCTGTATCTTTTTAATAAATAGGATCAGTGGAGGATTGTCTTGTTTAAGCTGCGCTGCATTTTTTTATTATAGTTTTTGCTTCGTAACTTACAAACAAAACAAAACGGCTCGTAAATGCCCTATTTATGCCAGATTCTTCTGAGGAATTTTATTAAAGATTCACAAACTTCACAGCTGAAGACCAAAAAGACACTGCAACACAAATTGAGGTGAGTAAACTTTTTCAATTAATGTAAAGAGTCTTTAAATCATCTTACACATGTGCATATCTCACATCTTATCCTAAACATAGCGTTTTTTGTTTTTTTTTAGGTAAGCTTAGCAGAAAAGTGTGTTTACATGGCAATTATTTATTTAAAAAAAAGGTCAGACTATGGTTTGCAAGTAAATGGTACAACAAAGCAACATATAAAAAGCACAGGAGTGCAAAACAAAATGCAAAAGATGCAAAAAACAAATGAAACTTCCAACCAAAGAGATGCCTGTGTAAAGCTACCAAAACACAACACTGAATTATGAATTAGGAAAAACAAAAGTTAGGACTGGGATAGGAATTTACCTAAGTCACACAATATATCTGATGTATACTGTGCATTTTTTAAACTACATCGCTCAGAGCTTTGGCTCCAGTGTTGGAATTCCTTTGAAAACCATGATTCTTTATCTGTTTGCGAACTTAACGTACTTTCATTGGATTCTGAAGCAGAAAAAAAAGGAGTGAGAAGCACCCTTGTGCCGAAATACAATACCGCAAAACAGTGAAGGGTTTAAGCAATTAATGTAAATCAGCTAATTCGTAGGTGGAGAAAGGTGGTTTTACAGCACTTTACGTTCAAAAACTGTTGCATAACAGTGCAATGTGAAAAGCCGTTTTTCTCAGACGGTCACATTTCTATGGTATGTATTGTATGTATTTTCAGATGTTAAAAAGTTAATAGAATTTCACTTTTCCTAATATAATAACAAAACAAACATATAAGCCGGTTAAAAAACATAATTCTTTGTCAGAAAACAACACATTCCCTAAGTTTTGTTTACTTTAAATTAATTGTCACCTTCCTTGCTTATAAAAGAAAAAGTAAGAAGCATTTCTATTGATAATGTTTTTGATAGTTTAGTGAAAAGAGAAACTTTATGTTGCATTAGAAAATCGGACATCAAGCTTCTTCACTCTGAAATATCTTGATTGAAAACCTCAGAGCCTGAAATTAGAGACAGGAATGACAAAAAGTGCAGATGAGGATCAAACTGCCACCTTCACTGGTTTCAGACTAACCTAGAGAGACACATTTAATTTAGCCTCTTAATTGCAGATCCTATCTGCCATTTAAGCACACATTTAAGCTTGATCACTTTTACTGCGTTTTTATGATGAAAAGCCACTGGAATCCATTTGTATTTCAGATAAGAGGGGAATTACGAGTTTAAGCATCGCTGTGATGGAGTCCACACAATCAAACAGTGAGTCAAAGCTACTAAGCACAACTGATCCTGAGAATGTCACACTACATAAGTTTCAATCTTAGCCTTGATGTAAGGCTAGCAGACTGAAAAGTGAGATGATGGCACACAGACCCTTCCTGCGTGATATCCAGCCTTCTCTTTAGGGGATCAAGCACTGACAGAACAAATGTCTTATCGTGTAAACTTTTTCTCTTTCCCTCCACAGATGATGATCGGTGGCATGTCAACACTGCTCATTCACACAGCTGCTGGCTGGTTCATCTGAATTCTAATTAGGCCCATTTCACCAGTGGCCACGAAGGTCTGAGCCCGGCTGCCTTATCTGACGGCGGGGTCACGTGAGAGGACAGCGGAGCAACAGGAACCGTTAGATAGAGGTCATGCCTCCTCCTGCTCCCCGGGGCCTGCTGTCGCCAGGACACTGTTTGATGTGATCCGTTTGCGTGGTTTGGCGCTTATCGTGTCAGAATCGGAGACACCGTGGCCCCCACCCACACTGCCCACAGATGACTGATAAGTCATCCTACAAGCATAAACCTTAGCCCCTCAAACCACATCCATATCTCCTATGAAACCACACAGGAACAGAAAACTCCCAAAGCCACATCCCGCTGTACATAAAAGTGGATAAAAGGATGAAAGGTTTTGTATACAAACAGTTTAAATAAAGAATTACAGCTAATAGCTCTTTAGCAAGTAAAGAAAGCTACCGCACGCATGCGATTCAGTTATTCAGGCGAACTGGGCGCGCTGCCGTGTCCAAAGACCATTCAGATCTCTTCTGACCCTAATTGCTTTATTTTTCAATGATCCTATCTGCCCTTTGATGTCCAAATAAATGAAGAAAATTGAAGTTAATTGCCATATTTGTGTTCAGCAACGATAGCGACTGTTGTTCCACAGCAGAAAATAAACACTTCCCTTTAATTAAACATCCCTCCGGACACAAGAAATCATTATGCTTTTTTTACAACTCCTTTTTCATCCTCCCTTTATTTACTGACAGTGTGCAATATTTGCCACTGGTAAAAAATTTTAAAAGTGTAAACAAAACAGGAAATGAAGGCACTGTGAAGAAAATTCCTCAAAAGAATTCCTCTGTCATCGTTGGACCTTTTTTTTCTTTTAGCCAGCACTTTTTGTGACAGAGTTTCACAATAAGTCACAGGGGTCAGTGTTACTGAAACAAAACAGGCCTGTTCCACTTGGGCTTACAAACAATGGAAGTGACCCAGTCCATTCTAGTCTGTGTTTGGGCTTTATTTTAGCATTAAATGCCCAGATGCAGTGGCTTTTCTTTGGGAGAAATGACTGTGGACACCTTCACATTTTCCTTTTCTGGGACATTTTCACTTCATAAAGCCGCAGTCAATGTGTTTTGTGTGCATTGAGGAGGGTCTGACACATACTGTGGTGGTCTCAGTCGCTGTCTACATTGGTGGCTCAAGTAGTTCTAGGATTAGGCCTTTGTGTGCTCTGAAAAGGTAAAAGAAGTCACTTATTTGGGCTCAGTCAAGCTGTTGATTTCCAACCCCATTTTAGAAATAAGAGAAAGGCTTTGAAATGCCGTCTCCCTCCTCTGTCCCTCTCCACCATAAATCACTCGCATCCAGCAAATTCATTCGTACAGCTTTATTCTTCCCAAAACAACAGGACAACAAAAACATTTTCAAATACACGATAAACAGCCACTCTCACATACAAAAGTCACGGCACACCAAAGTTATTCTCTTTGTGACATGATGCAAGATTCTAGATTAGATTGGGACTTTGTTATGTAATTTCCCAGGCTCAAAGGGCCTAGAGCTTGGCCTGCTTGTCTGAGTCAGAGTGGCGGAGGTGCTGGACCGCAGCATCATGGGAGACCACACATACACACAGCGTTTGCTGGCCGAGGCTCGCCATCAAATGACCATGTGTGGTACTGCTGAGCAGCTACTCAAGTTCTCCAAAACACTTTTGTGACATTTTTCTCGGATTTCTGATTCTGTTCAAGGAGATGAGACAGAACTGTGGTTGATTATGGGGTTTACAAACTTTCTGACCCACTTTAAACTTATCATAGTGCAGAAAATGACTAGGACTGTTCTAAAAATGCAAATAGCATGTGTTTTTGTACTTTGTACTGCATAAAGTCGAAAAAAGTCGAAAAGTTTTGTGCCAAACTAAAGAAGGAGCAATGATGATTGGTGCTTTTTCCTTAAGTTTTTTTGATTTGTTCATGTTCTGTTAAGGTTATGATCCATTTTCAGGTTTTCTTCTTTCTCTGAAGTCACACCAGGTTTCAGTTGTCAATAAACAGCTGCTTTGTGTTTGTTAACTAATCATTAGGCATTCAACACTAGGGTTTTCAGTTTTTTATTGTTATTTTTGTTTTTGCCATTGTGTTATGGCATAGTTTAATTTTTAACTTGTTTAAGTTTATTTTTTAGATTCAGTTCCTCTTAAATTGTTATATTTATATTATTTTGATTACATATTATAAGTCTGTGTTTCCTACATTTTGGTCCATCAAACCAAATCCATGACAGAAGGAGAGACTATGAAATCCTATAGCTCTCACTGTTACATCACCACTACTCATACTGCATGACAATCAGCCATGAAGTAAAACACATTAAATCATCTGTTATTAGTTTTTTTCCAATATATAAATACACGATGCATCTTTGTTTTGGACAAAAAAAAATCATTTTAGATTAAAAAAAATCTTGCCATAAATTCTAGAACTTTAGTCTAACATTTGTAGGGATTTATGAAATATTTCCCAAAGAAGTGACATTTTAGCTATACTTTTCCCAAACCTTTTCAATAAAAAAAAAAAAAAAAAAAAACTTTACCTATAAGTTGAACACAGGACCAAATAAAAACAGATAGAAATGCAGCCCAGGACCCCACACTTAGTGATATGACTTGGTCAAGAGTCTTAACACAGAAACCGTTGAAAGATCCCTGGTCTCACCCCATATTATCTTTCCCATCTCCTCTGCCCTTTCTACAAAAATCGAGGCAACCCAGGATTTAAAGGTCAAGTCCAAACAAAAGCTGACAGCCCCTAAAGCCTGAGGTGTTTTTAATCGACATTTATGCCTTTGTCTCCTGACCATGAAGAGAGAACAGAAAAGAGTCTTTTTACCTAAATTACTACTAAATGAGACTTGTGAAACAAAAGGACTATGGGGTGTAACCAGGTTCCATCAGCTTGAGGGAATCCCCTTGTTTGGTGGGTATGGGGGCAGTGCTGAAGAGCTGTGAAGTGCTTACTCTGCCATAAAAGGGGAGGCTCAGGCTCAAATCCCTGCAGAGGCACCCGCTCTCCATAGTGAGAGATAAACCAGTTAGGGCTTTGTTTATGAACTTTTACTTTATTCCCCCCTGACAACCATTTAAACAATGATTATGGGGAAACGTCCCTGTGCGAATGAGCAACAATGGTGGAGATCAACAGCTTTTCTGAGTTACTAATACTGGAATAAAAAGAGTTCAAATCTTCCTTCCTGGAAGCATTAAAGACTGCTCTATGAAAGACACCTGCAAACACGGCCAGAGAGTGGCGCAAACAAAACCACTTTGTCCACAGATGCCACCTTTGTCCACCACCACAGTCAGCTACCACCCTCAACTGCTGCAAAGATTATCTAAAAAAATGCACATTATGTATACCCTTTTGGTTTTTATCCAGCAACTCATCATTTATATGTTTTTTTTCTGAAAGCCTGAAGCAAAGATGTTAAACTTTGGTGTGACATAACAAAGATAAGAACACGAGGAGCAGGATGCATTTTAGTGTGTTCTGTTGGACCTGACAACCCAAGAAAGTTCTGTTTTTTCACATATACTTCTTATCAAAACCGGGGAAACTATTGCAAACAAAAAGCTTTTGTGTGTATGATCCTTTGTGCTTTCAGCATTTAAGATGGCTTTTGTCTACGGTGAGATGGGTATCTGCCACAAACATCACTCAGGCATTGTGGAGGGGGGATTCATTTTCGGCTTGCCTTTGTTCTATTCTTTAGTCCAAACCAAGGAGCCACGCCTGCTCCTCTACTTCGAATTGTCTGGCAAACATTCCCCTCTTTGTGGCGCTAGGTGGCTCATCTCTGCAGGCTTTCGTGGGAGATGGTTGTCACAGTGGCAGGGTGGCATTTAGTAACCTAACCGGGCTTTGCACTAGGGCGGCCCTAGGCAATTGGTCCAGTAAGACCAAAGCAAATTGGGCTGAGAAGGGAAACTCCTGCTCTGGTTCTGTTCTACCTGCCCCTTTCCTACCCCCCAAGACTTGCCCCATCAAACACATCCTCATGTTGCTGCTTTTTCTCTCTGCCCCACAACACATCGTCCTTGTTGCGTCCTTCTAACTGTTTTCCACCATCATTTGGCTTTAATTCTTTTCCAGTGCCCTTCTTTCTCCCAAATACTTTGAGTCTCCATACATGTTCTCCGAAGACTTTTGTTGTGTCACACTGGGAGTGCCACGCCCTCAGTCTATGTGAACACTTTTATTAAATCTGTGCAGGCACTGGGCCGCGCTGGCGGGTAATCCTACAGTAATTGTTTCCAGATTAGGGGACCTGGACCACAAAGCAGGTTTAGCCAGGCATGAAATGGCCTCCCTATGCTGCAGCGCTAGCCACCAAGCCTGCTGAGGTGAGACTCACCTGGGTGAAGTCCACAAACGTCCATGGAAGCAGAGAGTCCAGGTAACCGATGTCCTTGGAAAACCTGTTGAGGATTCTTCCTGAGAAACAAAACAAACAGAAAGTAAAAGCAAAAAAGATTATTTTTAACAAAAGATTACAAAAGAAAGTCCTCTGTAATTCAACAGAGCCTTGGTAATGAAAAAGAAAACACTTGTCTTTACAGATAAAACAATGAAACTAGGACTCAATTTGTATAACATTTGATAAATAAGAAAATATTTTGTTCACAAACAAAAAAACAAACAAAGCTGCGCATAATGTGTTTCTCTGAGTCACCTCCCAACCGCTCAAGTCTTCATTGTTACAGTCTGCAGGTGGCCCTATGCTGCCTGCCATTCATTTAGTAACCGTGATCTCTCATTCTGACCCACCAGACTTAAGGCTACAGGCCAGCTGCTGTGTCACACTGTTTACTCCAGGTTCAGTCACAGCTGATCCTCAAGGGAGTTCTTCCAAAGCAGAAGCATAAATAGAGGCGCTTTTATCATCTCTGACCCTGAAAAAAGCTGCCATACTCAAAGACAAAAACAAAGTGGAGCAAAGCACCGCGTCAGACCTAACAAGTGATTCACTGTTTATCACTGACACAATGTTGATAAATGATGTTTTTTTTAAATGTCTTTCTTGTCCAATAGCTAATAAAACAAAACTTATTCTTATCTTTTAAAAATCATATAAAAAAATTATTTTTACTTTATGTAGGGACAAAAAGGGAGCATGGACAAACATAACAACTTCACAATAAATACGATTTATTTGGATATTTATTTCATAAATGATAGATGACAAATAAAACTTTAAAAATGACATAAAGTTGTACATAAATGATGAAAGAAAGTGCTTCTTTATCTCTTATTTAAGATGTATTATAGTATGATCACAGACATGTACACCAACATGTGTGTATGACTGTGTATGTATTCTAATGTGCATAAGGGAGTTGGCCAGCTGTATTTTTTTGACAGGATGAGAGATTAAACTGGTCAGATGCGTTTAAAAGATAGCAAGTGATTTTTTCTTTTTCAAACACTTTTAAAAGAGTGACAGTGAGGCATGACTGCAGAATCAAAAGTGGGTACTGGAAGCAGCATTAAACATGACTGACACAATGAAGTGATATTAACTCAAGGAAAGAGTAGAGAAGAACATATAGTTTATGTCTTGTCATGTTGAAAACAAACAAAGATAAATAAATAAATACAATTCTCAGGGTGAATTAAGACCAGAAAAGTCAGTGGATCCCAATCGAATCTGCTAAATTTGGTCCGGATCGAGTCCTGAACCTTGGCTTGAATTCATACTGCCTTTCAACCAGACATTTTTATTTCGAACCAAGACTTGTAAACAAAACCACTTGACTAAAGGACTCTTCAGTCATTGGCCAGGAATTACAAGGGTGAAGCAAACCAATCACAGAGAAATTATTGGAAGTCCTTTGCAATCTTTGTCGGAATAGTTCACTGGTTCAATTCTTGTTTCTAATCCTCATTTTTTAAAAGGAATTTTTTTTGCTTTATTACACGTTATAAACCGGCTAATCAGAAGCCTCAGTAAAAGCACGTGGTGCGCGGTGGCCCCACCTCAAATGTTTGATTGACAGACTCTCTCAAGCCGCTTTCAGTAGAAGGGGTGTGGATTCTGAACAAGCTCAGACATAATTGGCGACGGTACATCCCCTATAAACTTGACTCGGACCAATCTCTGTCATCTGGTTTCAAATTGACAGCGCACGTATCCGAAGCAATGGTGATGGATTTAGCTTCATTTTGCGAGAGCTGGAGATAAGGCATTTTCCATGGGTGACGTCACACCTCGATTCATCGAATCGAATGCGTCAACCAATCAGCCTGGGCGTCAAAGCGTCGAGCAGTAAATTTGACACGCATTAGCGGCGTTTGGTGTGAATGCAACAAAAGAAGTTAACAAAGTAGTATTATGGGTATACCCCATTTACCATCAATATTTGATCCCAAATGGACCTGAAAGTTTCCAGTCACACTTTTCTCTGAGAACAAAGTATTCTTGACAGAAATGAAGGGACACTTGTTTGACAAGCTGTAAGCGGCTGAAACCCCAAAATCTTACAGATGAAATGCAAGAGATACAAATTTTGCAGAGGATTATAGCTAACTAAAGCATAAATGATTAAAACAAAAATATGATGAAAGCTGGACATTATCACATAAAACTGTTGACAGAACTGTACTGTTGACGCAGAGTAACCCGCTTCCCTTCCCCTCCATGTTGCTGAGAGTTCAAAAACGCACCATTCTTCTATTTAATTTTAATTACTTTTACATAAATCATGGTTTTGTCAGTTTTAAGGATGACTTCGTTTTTAATCCAGAGGAAAACAAATTGTAGTAAAATTCTGAATTTTATGTAAAGCATTGCAGGAATATTGATTGGAAGTGGCCAAATATCCAAGTAGTTTTGTTTAAGGTTAAAGAACAAGCTCTGGAACAAGACAATAGTTGGTAAAGAACAGATGGATGGCTTGAAAGCACATAGCGGTGGTGTGGCACTCCAAAAGCATGAAAGAGCCGTGGCACCGCTGACCTAGAAGTTGCCTCCCAGCTTCTTGCCAGTCCTACGGAGGTGGGCCCTGTAATCACCTCTCTCCACGGCCGTAAGCAGCTTACAGCTTTATCCAAAACGCCGTTCCTGCCTAAAAACATGCATACAGACGAGGCCGGGCTCCTCATAACAGCCATTGCATAAACCCAGCCAAAGCATTATTCCCCACAACAAGCCAGCAATGCTCCAAATCAGCACTGATTCAAAGTCAAGTGGCGTAAGCATGTTGTACACTTCGAGGCAGACTAATCTTATTCCCAGTGTGAGTGCCCCTTTAGCATACAGACATCCCAAGGGGAGGGTTCAAGCAAAGGGGTAGAGCTGCCGCTACACCACTGTAGAATATTGCTGCTTTAGTTCAGGCACTGGAGCTGGTGGAGGGGGATGGACATGTCAAATGGTGTTTGGAAAATATTCAAAAGTATTTTATATAATTTTACTGTCTAAGCCATAGATGACCCAAATCCACGCACATCTGACGAACAAAGCCAATAAGAAAAGGATGAGTTTCTCTGGGTTACATCACTCCATGGTTAGAGGCTGAAGAAACGGGGAATATCAGTCAGCTATCAGCTGTTTGACAGGCAGCTCAGTTAACCCAGAGTTTCACTGGGGATGAAGTAAGGACCTTTCTCCCTCTGACTACAGACTAAAGAGGGGATACATTACAGTGATGCAGTTACACAAAGACATTCACTGCATGGAAATGCCTATGAGGTAAAATCGGCATGGGACAATGGCTTCAATCACTCTGGGTGGTTGTCAACAATATCACCTATTGTGTACAGAGAGGTGTAGACATTTCAGGATATCAGCAGCATTAGTATCAAACAATTTCTCATGCTTTCAGACTCCAGGGGTGATTTGCACCACTTTTCAGGCTCAGAAAATATCAAGCCCTCCCAACTAAGGTGGCCTCTTAGGTGGAAATATTGGGCAAGCGGGGCCCCCAATCAGACTTAAAGAAGTGGAACAGTGGGTCCGGCTGGAGCAGGGCGTGTGGCAAATCGCTGCTCCCTGTAAACATCAAGATAAGGGGACGATTCAGAGCCGCTCCATGTGTGGGCCCCAGTGCTGTAGGAAGGGCCTTTCAGTGAGGCAAGTGTGATAATAAAGTAATACCAGGGAGGGGGCTGCCAAGGCTGGAGGTGGCACGGCTCACCTGCACTTCCATGAAGGGCCCAGAGGCCTGGGGCAGCCTCCCACCGCCGGCGCCTTGCTGCCAATACTAATACATTCTAAATCCATTCTCTTCGCTCACATCGCCAGGCTCCTGCAATCTCCTCTCCTTCCCTTTCATGCAATTAAATAGTGGAAATGCAGAGCGAAGGGGAGCCCTATCAGCAATACTGCACACACACACGGCTCCATCTCCACATTCAATTTACACACTTCGATATCATCGTCCTCTCTGCAGTACTTCCTTCACTTCACTCCTAACACTCCTGCATTCCAGGCCTGAAATACAGACATTAAAAACATTGCCTGTGTAGACACAATTAGGAGCTCACAGCGCTGACTACAGAGCATCTAATGTACCCTGCATCAACAGCAGCTGAGTGACATTCAGCTGTGAGATGGCCCACTATGCTGATGTGAAACGGGGAAAGGAGATGTGTGTGTGCGCGTGTCGACTCAAACTCCACTCCTCAACTGTGCTTATGAGCTGAAGCCCTGGCCCGCAGTCTCTGAAGGGATTAGCCCACTCAATGACACTAAATTACAGGGATCAACATTAGCTCGGCACATTCACCACTGTCTGTGCTGCTCTAACTGGATCACATTTGGCTGAACAGCTGTAATAAGAACATATATATTACTCAAATTGAGCAACATGAATATTTAAAGTTACACAAATTCACACGAAGGAGAGGGGAAAGGCTTTTTTTTTTGCAAACTTATTGGAGGGAGGAAAAGTGCAGCTGCAATATGGAAAGGTTTTAATCATGAAAACTTGGAAATCAAGCAGCGCCAAAGATAACGCAGATTGGAACAGGATGGAAGCATTCAGCAGCAGCTACAGAAAAGCCCCAATGCTTCCATCACTCATAATGCACCGCAGCTGAAGTCTATTGTTATAGACCTCATTCACAGAATAACAAACGAGACTTTTGTGCACTGGCGCTTGAAATGGTAACCTTTAACTCGGAGGACAGCGATCACGCACTGGGACTGCTCAGTGGCGGCAGCACACCTATCACTTACACATGTAAACAGCTGTCAAATCCTTAACAAGGCGCGGGCACACAATTACAAATCACTCACACTTATAGCAAGAAAGCAGATGAATGACAATATTTTCCAAAAGAAAAGAGGCAGAAAATTAGGAGACTAAACAGCTGCTTTTGTGCTGTTGTTCAAAATGTTTACTGAATAGAAAAAAAAAACCTGAAAAAATGAGCCTCCATTTATCACAGAAATGAAAACATGTCATATTAATGCTTTTATGCTCTGGATTGAACAAAAGATATGAAGAAAAATAGACTGGGACAGTCGCCTCTTAATCCAGTCAAACAAAGTGTTGTTTGTCAGCTTTGTGGGCTAAGCTGTAATGACTGGACTGGTCACACAACAGTTACTGATAGCAGGAATCAGATAGCAGCGTCTGTTTAACCTCTTTTTTGCTGCCCTATTAAATAGATTATTACTTTATTGAAAGTGTTTGCTCTCTTTCTGTGCGAACACTTTGCCAAGTAAGGCACGCCCAGATAAGCAGTCAGGTACTTCAGAGCATAAGTCGTAAAAAACAAAAAGCATAGATTAAGACGTGGTGTTTGCTTCAAACACAGCTTTGAAAGGGAAAGCTTTGTTGCTACACCCACTTCTAATGCCAGCAGAAACCGCAAGCTCCCGAACACCCTCAAATCATATTTAGACTTGTGTTACTTGCTTATTATGACTCATTATACAGAAACAAGTTTCCTTCTTGTTAAGAATTCCCACCCGAGCTGATTGTGCTGTACACGCATGTCACTATGAAGAGATTAGGCTGAGTAATTATCTCCTGACAGGTGAACAATACTCCAGAAAAATTGAAGTTATCAAAGTGGGCCACTTGATAGTTGACTTTGGATTTGAATGATGGATTGTGGTGACACCACCTAACCTAATTAAAATGTTTAATTAAAAATTAGAGCAAAAATAACAAGTGCTATGTTGTTACTGTAATTTTTTTAAAGATGGAGCAAAGTTTGCCTAAAAAAAAGGAAAAATAGAAAAATCCCTCATATCTTTTCAATGTTTTTTTCACAGTATTTGCTCTTTAAAAAAAAAAAAAAAACTCTCCATCGGCTTGCTCAATTGAATCCACAGCTATTAGAAATGTCTGATGCAATGCACAATGCAAACATGTGTGTATTTACTCAACACTGTTCAAGAGCTGCAGCAAATAGTGTTAACATAATCTGATTGTTGTTTTTTTTCTAACATGTCAAGACATTCGTTTTTAGCTGAATTTAAAAGCCTTATGGATAAATATTGAATTCTGACCCAACATTTATGAGCATACATGCACCTTATTCAGATTCAAATTAAATCCAGCAATCAGAGAAGAAAATTCTTTAAACTTTTTTTAATTTAACTTTATTTATAAATTAACATTTTACTAATTATGTTGTGATAATTATAGAGTATATGTTTTGTTTAAATTAACACAAATGTTGCAGCCTCTTTGGAAACCTGGATTAAGCAGGAAAAAAATGTTTAATAATTTTAATATGTATTTTTCAAAATAGTAATTATAATGTATTAGGGGGAAATTTGGGGGAAAATATTTATTGCATTTGAGTCAATAGAACATTTTGGAAATGCTTTAAGAAAATTTTTAGGAGATCCAAATTTACAACAAAAAAGTGAGAGTCTGCTCTCTAGTGGTGGTATATAACAACAGTACACTGTCAAACGGCTTTCACCTCAGCTTCATCTCATCATTCTTGCAGAACGCTCGGCCCTCTGTGGATGGAACGGTTAAAATCTAAAATGGTTGTGAACAACTTACCAATTGGGTTGGCGTCAAAAAAGCTAACTGGTGTCCGAATGATGGCATTAAACATGCTGTTATGAAGGTTCTTGGCCGAGCTGACGAGAACATTAAAGAAGACCATGGTGCGGAGGAAGCCAAAGACGACTGAGGTAGCTGTTAAACCTGACACAAAAAAACAAACAAACATTCATTGATAACAAATCCACTCAATCAACATCAACAATAAATCACAGATAATATCCTCAAGCCCATATTGTTTCATTTTTCTAACATCTGTGCATGTATGTGTTTTTTTTTTTCTTGTAGTGCATTTTGCTTTATCTGTGTTAGCACAAAGCCTAAATGGGTGAAGTGTCTGAGAGTCATGAGCAGACAATCAGAGCAAGTAAAGGAAAAAAAAACTCCCGCTATCGCTCTGTACAGCTGAGGTCCATGCACCCATATTGGGCCTTGAAGGCCTTGGGACACAGCCAAAGAACTGTGGATCTGTTCACTGAATGGAGACAGTATTCACAGGCTCAACAGTACTCACAAAGCAATATGCACTCAGTGAGCTTCACCTGTGTAAACACCCAGGTACAGGTCAAGGTCCGGCTGCTGAGGGAGGCTGCCATTCAGATGTTCTGTCTCACTGATGTGTTTCTGTTCAGAAGCCCTGAAAGTTGGCCACAGAAGACACAAAACCCAACAAGGGCAGAGGACGACAACAAAGAAAGAAATCAGCTGTGTGAATGCATAATGCTTCACTTTTACTCTCAACCACAAGGTTGCTTTCAATACGTGGTAGACAATGTCTAGAAAAACTGTGCGGCCAGGCCATTTTTGATAAAATCAGTAACATTTTAGTCAAAAAACATGTCAGCTGGTCAGGTGAAATGTCCTATTAACATTCTGTCGAGCATTTATGCAAAGAAAACAAAAAAACTCACCAGAAAGCAAGCCAATAATCCTGCAATACAAACGTAACCTAATATATGACACAGAAAAAAAGGGGGGGGTAGATCAATATTTATTCACTGTAATCATTTACTAGTAAGTAATGTAATAAAAGTTTGATTTATTATAAATTACAACTTTAATTTGTTTGAGTTTTAAGCTAAAACGGTAAATAAAGGAACATGTAAACTCACATGTGCAAGAAGGTTGAGCAAAATGAGAACCAAGAGGATCAAGAAATGAGCCCCAGACGTGAAATATTTCACATACATGTACAGGCCGACATTTCCTTCCATGCGGTTTTCCTCCTCTTTTGGATGCACTTCCTACAAATATAATGTGTAAATCCTACAGCAATACTTGAAATCCAGATGTAATGAAAAAAAAAAGAAAAAGCTGATAAAAATTGAGTATCTACTGCCCTCTAGCGACAGCAAAAGTATTTTTCTTTTCAAACATTTTGGTTAATGTTTTAATGTGTTAAAAATACATACCGTCGATAGAGCATCTGTTCCTTCAATCAAAGAATACTGAGAGGAGGAAAGGGAGGACATGGAGGACCTGTCGGAGAGCACACGGGGTAAAGAGGTGATGGGGGCCACGTCCTGCCCTTCATCCTGCTGGTCATATTTAAGCAGGGAGGTGAAGTCTACTCCAGAAAGCTGCAACTCCCTGTAAGTCCCGCGTGCTACCATCTGGCCCTGACAAATAAACACAACAAGGATCATGAACGCTATTTTTGCAGGGAAAAGAAACGCAAAGGACATTTTTAAGAAAGACCTTTTCTGGGAGCAAAGTTCAAGTCAATTAACAAAAACCCCAAATAAATTGTATGGACTCTAGCTCAAGCTCTAAATTGTCCTGTGAATGGTCTGCTACAGAATAACTTGACATTTCTTTTAAAAATTACTTATGTAGAGTCCAGTTCAAAAGCCAACATTTGTGCATGTGACTGGGCTTAATTGTGTTTATTTATTTTTTTTTGCCACAGAAACAACAATCACTTCCTTGCAAACCTAACCAAAACTGACTTAAGAACAGTAGTTTTTTACTGTCAAATTATGGCATTGAATTTTAATTATTACAGGGTATAACCCAAGAACTGCAGTGTAAAAATGAGATTTCCATGACATTTTGAGTTTAAGATCTTGATAATTGACTATTACATTTATTATGGATCTATTATGGATTTATATATATATGAATATAAATATAGATAACAAAATCTTCAGTTTTACGCAAATTGGTTGAAGCAAAAATGAATACATCCTGCATCTAAAATTACTACATCTAGTATTTTGTATGTTCACCGGGATTTTGGTGACATGTTGCAACATCTATTTTTGTCCATTCTTCAAGAATAACCTCTTTTAGGACCTGCATCCTGGATGGAGAATGATGCTCAACTTGTTGTTTCAGAAGTTTCTGTGCGGTTCCATTTTTTTCTGGAGGGGTTGTTTAGATCAGAGCACTTCTGACTGTACTGCACAGAACACATTGCTCTGATTCTCACTTGTGTTTTGTCCGGGGTGGGCCAGTTTTTGTCTCTGCGTGTTGCTGGGTTCAAAATGAACAGGGATATTGGGTATGTTGAAAATACTTGTGATTTTCTCAGATTCCATAAAGGAAAGTCAATTTGCTTATCAATTGATCCCTATCTTTGCTGGGCTCAGTCCTGAAAGTTCTTTGCTGCTCGGCTTTTGCTAAAGCCCAACTGGTGGGAATTACAGTTTATGAGTAGAGTGATCTTTTCTTTCTTAGTTTCTTTTGAAATTGTAGGTATGGTTTTTGCTTAAAGTTGTCAGATTTTTATTTCTCCTACCTTATGTTTCAGTGGTAGGTAGGGGGTCAAATGAGGTACTGGTCAATATGAGGGAATTTCCTGTAGACCTTAACGTTCAGATTCATGCCTTCACTGATGTGTTACAGAGCTTTCCATGAAGAGTTTTCCACGTGAATCACTGTACATGTCACTGCACTGATGTAGTAAGCAAGTGCAGTCCTCCACTTTCTGAGTTTTAACTGTAACTAATGTATCACCTGTATCATTTAAGCCAAAGTGTGGATGTAGCTCAAAGAAAGGACGCCAGGGCTCATGGATGAGTCTTTTCATCAAGAATCTCACCATTTGTCTTTTAGACCACCCTAAAGAACTTTAGAAATGGTAGTGTTTTGTACATTCATGGCAAACATGATATCAAATGTATTATTTCAAAGACTTTTAATATAAGAAAATGTTGGTCTGAAAGAAAATACCTATTCACCCAGACACATAGATGAATCCCTCCCTGACGTGCATCTCACTCTTTTATGATACACACAAAGCAAACTCTAAAATGTGTACAAACCTCTTTCAACACAACAATCTGGTCTGCCACCTTCAGGTACTGTAGCTGATGGGTTACCAGAATGCGAGGCTTTTTTCTCAGGAGTCCACAAATGCACCTGGCGAGAATAGAATCTGTGTCAAAATAAAAGTATGTTACTGACATCAACATATACACTGAAATTGGGTTTTATGTGATGTGGACTAACTCTTCAAAGAGATGCCGGCCCACTTCAGCGTCCACGGCACTGAGAGGCTCATCCAGCAGGTAGATGTCTGCATCCTGATACACTGCTCTAAAAACACCCATATGTGAAGTTACCTCTGCTACTGACACCTGTAAGGATGTAAAAATGTTCAGATCACCTTGCTAAGCTGACTCTTGCCTTCTGTCCTCCACTTAGATTGGTCCCCCTGTCTCCAACCATCGCTAAGTCACCCCCCGGTAACAGCTCTATGTCCTGAAAAGGGTTTGAATGTAAATGAGGCCAAAGTCAAACCTAGAAACCTCGAAAAATATAAAGACGTTCTCACTCTTTTGAGGGCGCAAGCTCTTAAAACTCTGTCATACTTCTTGGGATCGAGCTCCTTGCCGAAAAGAATGTTGCTTCGAATTGTGCCAGGTAAAATCCAAGGTTGCTGAGACGTGTAGGTCAGCTCTCCCTTGACTTTGATCACACCACTTTCCTGACATAATTCTCCCAGTATGGCACTGAGGAGCGAGGACTGGTGCAATCAAAAGTGATGATAAAAAAAGTGAAAGGTCTGTCTTTATTTTTAGCTAATATGAAAACGAACTAAGCAATCAAGGATATATAGGTATATATCCGGAACAGACCTGACCTTTCCAGCACCAACAGATCCAATTACTGCCAGAAGCTGCTTAGGCCTCACTGTGAAAGACATATTCTGTAAAGTTGGAGCCTCAAGATTCTGCAAAGAAAAGAGTTGATGAACCAGAACTCTGTAGTATCCCTGTCCTATCAATTGGGGTCACTTGTGACCATTAACTTTCCAGTATCACTTGGTTATGAATACACCTTTGATCAACAATTTTATTATAAAACGGAAAAGACACATTACTCACAGTTTCTCACCTTATCCCAGTAGCATATCAAATCCTCAATTTTTACCACGCAGTCCTTCATTGCCACAGGAAGTCCCAGATGTCGAGGAGCCACTTCATGCAACAGAAGAAATTTCTTGAGCAAAAGAAGAAAAAAGAACACAAGGTAGCTTTTTTTGTGTTACTTCAAAACAGTATATTTTGATATGTGAAACAGAAGCTGCACTGCAAAGAAACTAGTTCAAATAGGCTAATTGTTACACTGTTTCGAGAGTGCTGCATGGCAGCAATTAAAAGGCTTTTTTCACAACTAAAAAAACTGAGATAAAATTTTCTTTTAAAAGTTTGTTCCAACAAAAATTGGTTTTCATTATAAAGCATGAAGGTTAAAGTAAGGGTTTTGGATCTTTCAGAATTTTCTGGCTTTTCCAGTCATACCATACACTTATATACAATTTTTTTTCATTGAGCTTTTTTGAGCCATCCAAGATAATTTCCTGCATACAGATTTACTTAGCAATAGCGACTATTGTAAGGACATTGTCCGTGTCTTATACAAAAATCAACTCTATTATTTTTGTTTCTACCTTAGTAGGTAGATGTTCTGATCATTTTTCTTTAATAATAATAATAATAATCTATTTTATTCATTAGGCGCCTTTCTGGGCACGCAAGGCCGCCTTACAACAAAAAAATCAACAGTGAACACGTGGCTAAAAACAATTACATTTAAAATACACTGATCGGGGTTTACAAGGAGTGAGTCGTCCTGATGAAATGGGTTTTGAGTTTTATTGCAAAGTGTGGAAGAGTGTCAGTGTTCCGAATGTCAGAGGGGAGAGAGTTCCAGAGTTTAGGGGCAGAGTGACTAAATGCTCTGCCCCCCATGGTGATGAGACAAGTGGTGGGCCCAGCCAGTTAGGGGGCAGAGGAAGACCTGAGGGAACGAGTGGGTATTGAGATTTGGATATCTAACAGGTATGGAGGAGCAAGTTGGTGAACGGCCTTAAAAATGAGAGGAAGAATCTTGTAGTTGATCCGGTGCCTAATTGGGAGTGAAGCTGGTGGAGCACAGGAGTGATGGAATGAGTAGAGTTTGGGTGATTACGCAGGCGGCAGAATTTTGAACCAGCTGAAGTCTATGGAGAGTTTTTTTATGGGAGGCCAAACAGAAGGGAACTGCAGTAATCGTGTCAGGAGGTAACTAGGCTGTGTACAAGAACAGCAGTAGAATGGGTACTGAGTGACGGACAAAGTCAGCGGATATTACGGAGGTGAAAGTGTGCTGACTGGGTGATGTTATTAATATGAGCAGTGAAAGACAGAGTGCTATCAAGGATGACACCCAGACTCTTTAATTGTGCAGAGGGGAGGATGAAAGAGTTGTGAAAGGGGATAGAGAAACTATTGGCTTTATTGAGAATGGACTTGGTTCTTACATGGAGAAGTTTAGTTTTATCACTGTTATCCCTGGAGACGTAAATGTTTGTAAATGTTTTTAGGTGTGTGAATTGAGGGCGGTCTGAGAAATATGACTGAAACCAGTGGAGGGGTAGGTTTGTGATACCGATAGAGGCGAGTCGGTTAAGAGAGATCCTGTGCGAAATGGTGTCAAAGGCCGAACTTAAATCCAGCAGTAAAAAGATGGACAAGGAACTAGTGTCAGCATCTCAGAGGAGGTCGTTAGTTATTTTGAGACGGGCTGTTTTTTCCGTGCTAAACTAGACTGGAATTGTGCCTCAATCCAAAAGGTATTTTCCTCTATTGAATATAATCTTTTTTTTTTTTTCATTTTGAAACAATTTTATACAACTTGCCTCAGACAATCTGGCTAAATTGTAGGAATATAAATATTGATTCATTGATTAATCGTTACAATTAATTGTTAATCCCTATATTTTTAGGTTATTAAAAGACATTTTTGGTTCTCTTGAGACAAGTTTCTTGCATCAATTGGCTTTTTTTTGGTTGCTTTCTTCACAAATGTTGTCATAAAATGCAAAATCATTATCATTTATTTACATTATGTGCATGTAGTCATATCCATATTGCGTATGGATCTTTACAGTAAAACAGATTTGTGTGAATTTTTGGTTGAAAAACCAAAAAAGTCACAAAACGCACTTACTCTCTATTTCATTAAATAAATAAACCAAAAAGTTGTGGGATTATACAAGTTTGCTTCTTCCCACTTCTTGTATGTTTGACAATCATTATTTTTAATGTATTCAATGTGTTGTGTGTCTTGTATGTAGTGCAAATATGTCAATTTATGATTAAGAGCAACAATAATGTCAAGAAGATAGCATCGTTTTCTTTTATTTTCTTTCATTTCCAATCAATTTAGGAATTAATACCTTGAAAGGGTATGATATACTTATGTATTTTTACTGTCTTTTTCTTTTGTTTTAACACTGAAATCTCTTGAAATTAACCAAATCAAAATATTGACCTTTTTTTCAACAAATTATTTAAAAAGTGTTTAGTAAATACAACTAAACACTGAACAAAAAAAATCAGACAACTGTCTAAAACGCTTTACTAAAAAATTATGTTTCAAAGTTAAATTAAAATAAAACATTGCTGTTTTTTTTAATGTACATGTGGGATATTGTTGTGTATTGACTCACTTGGATCCTTTGGATGCTGATGAGAGTCTCAGAGACTTTTTCTAAAGCAATGGGAAAAAAGAGTGTGATGGTAAGCCTAACTGCACCGTAGAGGGAAACGGCCATGAACACTCTGCTAGCCGACAGTTTGTTTCCTGTCAGCACATAAACACAGATGGTGAAGAAGATGATGATCTTGCTGGCCACAAAAAAAGATGCCATGTTCAGGCCCCGAAGGTAAGAACTTTGCATGATCTTCGAGATCTCCATTCTGTACAAAATAAAGCAAACTGGTGAGTAAAAGCTGTTTCAAATAACTGAAGTTTTTTTGCTTTTAAAATCTGTTGGTGACTGTTGTTTAGGTTGTTGATTCGGTTCATTTTTACAGTTGTGACTTCACTAATGTGGTTTTTGTGACCAATGATTGATGGTAATAGGTTACTGTTGCAGTTGATTACAAACCTTGGTTTCAGGTTTGTAGTAATTGTTGGTTCCCTCTATGAAATGCTATTACTCTGATTTGTGTCTATGGGGTCCCTTATGTTTTTTTTATTTAATAAATTATTAGGGATTACCATTATAGGGTTTTGAGGAATTGCAACATTTGGTACTTCCTTTTTACAACAAATTTGGGAACAGGAAATGAAGGCTTGAACAAAACACATCATAGCAAGTGGACATGACATGAAATGATGTATACTATGATACACAACAAGGCATGCCTTATGTATCAGTAAAGAAAATAATGAGAATGCCTTTCATTTTGATATTGTGCAATGAAAACTAACAGAAAAAGGTCTTTAGATTTTGTTTTAAGCAGTTAGCAGGATACTAACTTAATATATGACACAGGTTACCTTCTGACCTCGTCCACCAATTGACCAAAAGGCTTTTCCCACCCGTACATTTTTATAACCCGGATCCCAGAAACCACCTCATTCATTGTGCAAATTCGTTCATCTGTTAAAATTGCGGTTTTTTCCCTGAAATTAAAAAGAAAATTACAGAAACAATAGTGTAACATAAGTTATCAAGACAGAGATTAGAAAATGTTTATGTCTACAAACCTAAGACTCGAGAACAATTGTCCAAATACGGTTTGTATTGGCATCAAAATGAAGAGGACAGCTATTCCTGCAAGGCATGATGGGCCAATTGCATACAGCAGCAATATTATCACAAATATTGCTTGTAGTGGGCCAAGCCACAAAAAATGCAGGTATAAGGTCACCTTGAGGGAAAGAGAAAAATTTGTCATTCATACCTAAAAACAGACGATATATATTCTGAAAAATCATTTTATAAAAGACCCACAAAAAGCAATGAATCTAAAAGTTTGTAAAGTAGGAAACCTTGCTGTTTTAAAATGTTTTTTAAATTAGCATATTTTTCACACTATAAGACACAAATAAAAGCCTAATTTAAAAAAAATAATAATAATCCGGAGCGCTTTATTCAGAGGTTTCTCGTGATATCATGGTTCACCTTTTGCGATCTTGCTGTTTCACTGATTTTTTGTCAGTGTGACTTTGCATGTGTTTTTTCAGAGTTACATTAATCTTCGATCATGATCAGACCTTTATTCTGTAGTCTGTAGTACAGGACAAATTTTTCTACGGAGGTTTAAAAATTTGAAACAAGAGAAAGAAGTGTTAAAAAAAGTGTATAAATAAAGTGTATAAAGTGTGCATGTAGTGAGATGTTTTACAGCCTTAACAACATCCTACTTTGCAGATTTTGTCTATTGCAGATTCTTTTTGAAATGTATCCCCCACGATAAACAAGGGAACACTGTATAAGGAATAATTCTGGCTGTGCTTTCTGATGTCAATGCGATTTTGAGAGGTACTCTGTCAAAAATGTCAGTCTGAGTCGCAACAAGTTTAGGTGTTTTTGTAAATACGATGATGTGGCTAACGAGGCTAACATGTAGCTATGTCGGACTGGGTTTTTTTTTTTTGCACGTGTTACTAACAAGGTGTGGAGTTAGCATAGCCAATGTAACATTTGTTTTAACAATATCAGTCTGTTTTTTTTTTATGGGTCCAAAACAAGGCTCATTAGAGCGGCTAACGCTTCTAGCGTGGCTAACGTGTAGCGTGTTACAAAGAAGTTCTAGATCTGAATGCAGTTAATAAAGTCTGATTGACAAACTTATCTCTGACTTCTTTGTCTTGCTTAATAGGCCTTGAGTGTAACATAAGTTGGAAAATAGACAATTTAATGACAGTGCTCCTTATAACTCGGTGCGGAAAATACAATAGTCCAATGGGTTTAATCTGGTTTTAAAAAACACCAGCTCTACATGCTGTCAAAGTGGAAGGATTTTCATTAAAAAAATACATAGATATATATTCTCTCAAAAAGGTTTCTTGTGACAGCTTTTATGCTTGGGTGTTGATAGGTGCCTGTTATCACCTCGTCAAATTTGTTGACATCATTGGATAAGAGGTTTACGATGTGCCCTGTGGTTGTTTTGGCCAGCGCAGAGCTACTCAGGCGAAGAGCCTTTGGAAAACAGAAGTACCACATCCCGTCAACTAAAGCAATACGCACAACGAATATAATAGTACACGAAAATTAAAACACTGCTGACACCATTGATTCATTATAACTGACCTTCCGGTAGATCATATGGCAGACAGCCACACGAATCTTCATGCCTGCTCGCTGAGCTTGGTAGAAATACAGATGATGGAGAAGAGCCAGGCTGAAGGTGGACATTGAGATGCCTGCAGCATAGCTGTAAGCATCATAGACTGGAACTGGTTGAGTGGCATCATAGCTCTCAAAGTACTCAATGAGTTTTCCAAGTAGCACTGGCTGAATGACTTTAATAACTTCCTAAAACAATAAGACAAACTGATGACCAATATTGAGATCAAATGTGTCATTTAATGCCTCAGTCCAGATTTATACTATCAATGTAGCATACCTCTAAAAAGATATGTACTCCAATAAATGAATATGGTTTCCAGTAGCAGTGAATCAAAGCTTTGCTGAATTTAGGAGGTCGTAAATCTTTTTTTGCCTGTTGAACTTCCTGAGTCCAATACCTCGAAAGAAAGGGGGAAAGGTAAAAAGAAGATTCACTGAAACCATAGCAACCCATGCTGTTTGTACAAAAAAATATGTTTCTGAAAAGAAAAACAATTCCAGAACATAAACCACGTTATTAATGTGTAGACTAATAATGTAAACTAGGTTATGCTGGACCTTTGTGCCAACCTATGACAAAAAGTAGTAGACTAGAAGTTTAAGTATAGCATACTGTAGACCATGTATATGAAGAACTGCTGTACATATCCAGCAAGTGATTTTTTTTTGTAGGTATCTGTTTACTTTTGTTTTTAAAATGGCTTGTTTCAAGCTGGGTATTCTTTTTTGTTTTTTTGTTTGTTTTCCCATAGACTAATCTCAAAGTCCTTAAATGTGTACAATTTTGGTCAAAATATTTTCTCCAAGTGTTTATTTAAATCTTTAGAACCCGGTTTTACTTAAGCTGATTTTTGTACAGTATTATTACAGTATGTCACACCTGTTACATATGATTTCAGTGCGCAAATGTGTTTATTTTAGTAATTTTTGCTTTTTTCTGTTAAAGAATGTTACAGTATGGTCTCTACAGTTTATTTCCTCAAACTTTACATATCAAAAAATAAAACTATTCACTAAAGTATAAACTCGTGTTAATTTTTACTATTTAACAGAAGTCTGGTAAACTTTCCATTTTTCCTACAACATACAACCCTGCATACACATAGAACTGCACTTTGATGATATCGTTTTTTTAAAGTTGCAAAATGTTTTGTCATTTTTTATACAAAAGTGCAAACTGGCTAAAAGCAAAAAATAGGATGGCTATGGACACTTCTGCCAGACCTAATGAGAATTTGAGCAATACACACAGAAAAAACATTGAACGTTTATATCTCAATTACTTCATAATTAAGCAAACTTTTCAAAATTTGCCTTCTGTTATGTTTAAAGTTGGGTGGCATTTGCCTCCGAGTTGGAGTTTGAAGACGTCTGTATTTAGGTCTGTATTTAGATGGGCTTGCCTCCAAGTCTCCCTCATGAAGGTCAGCCTCCCATTTATGGAGCTATGCAGGTTGAAGGTGCCAGGAAATGGGAGACTTGGGCTTTCTCCAAGGTAAAGTAAAGGTCATTTTTAGATGTCTGCTTAATTTGACCAACTGGGTCTGTCTGTTAAGAACCAAAGAACTTTTCTTTTTGTTAGTTGGAAAGATTTTTGCATTGAAGATTATATAGTGAGAATACAACAAAGCTCAAGAAAAGGCAATGGCTAAAATTCAGTGACACTGACCTCTAATATCAACATATGAACCTGTTGTTTTGTTGGCCATGAATCCAGGACAAGATGGTGTTAAAATCAGAAGTTTATTTTGTGAAAACTTAAAAGAAAACCCCCAGTTTGATGGAAGAAAATGTTAAAAAATGGTTTATATGTGTACCTTTTATTGAAAAAAATAAAACATGAATGTAGTAGAAACAAAAAATGGACGCCTTAACTGTGAGATTTTAAGTGTCAAAGTGAAGGGGACAATAACTAATCCAAGTATTAGGGAGACTTTGTCATCCTTCTATTTTTGGTTAATACTGATTAGTCTGATGGGAACTAGCTCCTTTCTATTTTCTAAATCAAAGGGTGATAGCTTCATACTTTGAGACAGTTTTGCTGGATTTTGACAGAATCACTGTACCTTTTTAATTTTTTGGGACAATATAAAACTGCATTTGTTAAATGCAACCTAAGACCAGATGGACTGAAGCTAGAAGCATGATGGAATTACAGTTACTGAAAGACTGGGGTTCTTACCGCTGCAGCTCCTCCCCAAGCCTACTGGAAACATCCTCTGGCAGGACTTTGAACATGTCATCTTCTTCAAGCTTTCTCCTGTACCCAATTCTGAACAAGGGGCTGAGCCAACTACAAGCATGCATCAAAACCATCAGGGGTTTCAAAACTGTTATTTTCAGCATTTTTTACAACAAATACAGAAATTTAGGTCCAAATTATTGAATTCAGCTCAGATTTTGCAAATGAAATTGATCTAAAATCTACAATTTGTTAAGAATGCAATAAGCTGTTAACATATAATTTGACCAAAAAAGAGATGAAACAAGAGCCCAGTATAATAGCAATGACAATTTGATTATTTGTTTTACTTTGCCACATGCAATAAAGGAAAAAGTGAAACAATCAAAACTTTATCTTCTGAGTGGCAAGAGGGAATGCCATTTCAGCAAGAAACAGGTTTTCACAAGTGGCTGTAAAAAAAAAAAGCAGCTCATTGAAGATCATCCCCTTCAGTTTTGTGTCCCACAGAGCAGTCAGTGTGAGGAAGGTTTTCTTACCAGAAGAATATCTTAGAAAGCAGATTAGCTGAAGCCGAAGGATTATCCTTCCCAGCCTTGGGCAAAGGTTCCATTCCCCACAAACACAGTAAAGGCAACCTGTAGGTTTTCTGCACTGTGTGGCAGACCCGTATTGATAAGCACTCAGAGGGGGAAACAGCTGCTGTGAACTTCAGTGTGTGTTGATGTTGAACCCACCCTCACTCAGCACAGGATTACCCTTGGAGCCTTGCAGCCGCTTGTGAGTGAGCAGAGTGCACGTTACCCCGCCCACCCCAGGAGCAGAGGTGGATTTATCCAGTCATTGGCTGTTGCTAATGTCCTTCATGAGATTGGGCATTTAAGTGATACAACAAAGCTGGTATGCACCCACCAAAAGGTTAAATCACTGCAGTTACAGCTGTAGCAATGTAGAGCTAGAACATTTATTAAAACAGCTATCTTTTTAGTTGAGATGCTATTACTAATGTAAAGCAGTTGAAAAATATAAAAATGTGTGAACATTTTTGAAAGATAAATGTGCACCTCTAATGTGGAATTCAAGCACAATAAGAGATCAAATATATCCACACACTGGACCCTGCAGCAACTGTAACAGAATAATTTGAAGTCTTTTTTCTAAAATCCATAAATAAGAATTTCCTCTTGTCATAGCATGAAAACAGTGTGGATTTTGGTAAAGGTCAGGATGCAGATGGGCCAGAATACACCCTACAGGGGCGAAGCAAATAATTTGAGGGGCTCAAGATTTCAATTGAAAAATATTGCTTTTGTCATTTTTGCAATGCCTAAAGGAGTTTGTATTGATTATTTCTTGATCGTTGTCAGCAATTTAACCCTTTTGATTCAAAAATTGGGGTGGCAAGTGGGGTAACAAAGCTTTTTGCCAGGAGGACAGCTGCTCCCCTGTAGCTCCGCCCCTGTAGAAAACACCTCCACATTCAGAAAAAGTTGCAAAAAGATATGAAAAGGTATAATAATATTTTACAAACTTTGAAGTGAAATTAGACAGCTACAATCTGGAGTTCAAAATATGCAATTCATGAGTGGAATTTTGTTTGTCCATCTTGATGTTGAAATTCTGGGAAAATCAATGAAATAGGGCCTGTGAAATATGGTGTAATCTTATTGCTTACAAAGGAACAAGATGCAAAAATTCAGCAGAATGCATGATTGCTCTTCAAACATGTAAACTTTAATATTTAAAAAAAGCACAACAAAAGAAACTGCCACTGTTCAGTACTATTATCCTCTGCTGTCTCACGGTTCTTAATCTATCCTCTTTAAAAAAAAAATAAAATAAAGTACTGAGAAGCTTTTGATACAAAATATCTGGTTAATTAAACCCCTGCTTGGAGGTTTTCCCTAAACATGTTTGTTTAAGCTATTCAAAGAAAAGGGAGGAAAAAAGTGTCTTGACTTGACTTGTATTTTCTAATAATGTCCTTAGGCTCACATCTATTCATCATCTAACAGTGTTCAGATACAATGAATGGAAGATTAGCATATTTTCAGAAAAAGTTACTAGGATATAATAAAATCAGCCAAAGAAAAAAAATCCTAAATTCAAATGTAACAAAAAAAACTGCTATAGCATATTTCTCAGTCTTGGACTACCCAGTTTAATCCACCTTCTGTTTATCTTGTTCATCTAGTAGGTTTATGAAGATGATTTCTAAATTAGACTGGTTTGTGCAAAAAATAAATGTGGAACTAATTTAGTTTCTGATCAAAATTGCTTTTAAAGTTAAAATATAGCACTTCCTAGATACCCTGTAAAAATCTGATGCTGCAATTGAACCACAGTAAAATGCACATTTTTGAATTTGGCGGCTGGACGGCTCAGTTGACTGCACGCAGGACTGGCACATGGGAAACAAGGGGTCATTTCCTTGGAGGCGCGATGAGCTGGAACCAGTGTGGGTCCTTAGGCAAGACCTTTCTGCCTACTGCCAAACTATGTAGTCACAAGGGGGCCTTGGTCTGGGTCTCCCTGTGCTGGTCCCCAGCCCGGATAGAGTACAGGCTTGAATCAGAAAGGGCATCCAGCGTATTACTCTCGGCCAAACCAGTTGTGTGAAAGCTGATTTGCTGTAGCTACCCCTGAGGGGATGTGCCAAAAAGGTGAACACACATGTTTAAATTTATAGTACAAAAAATATTCTAGCTTCTTTAATGTTATTTTTCCAAAAGAAATGTGAAAAATTCTTCTAAGAGGAAATACATTTAGGAAATCATAGATATTTTTATCACTAAATTCTCTGAAGTTTAGCAAAAAAAAAAAAAAAACCTCATACATGTTAACATGCAAGCTGGCAATCATTAGTCTTCAGTTGCTCTATGCTGTGAACTAAAATAGATGAACAAGTAGCTGGACTTTGTCATCTATTTTTCCTCCTGTTTTAACAATTAATGATTACACCTTTATTATTTTTGACGTTAATATGATACCTGACAATCTTAGGACTGAAACGTGAACACACTTCTGTCATCCTTGCTTTCCAAACTTAATGTCTAACTCCTCCAACTCCGGCGGTCTTTACTGTTTCACTCAGACTCCGGTCCATCCCTACACCTTCCACATTGGAACATGTCCTGCCTGTTAATCATCCTGGGGAAACACATGTCCACAGTGTAATGTAGTGTCCTGAGGACATTTGATCTCTTCTAAATTTTTGATGTAAAGTCTTTCAACTTTTCAGAATCTATCAAATGGCAGCTTTGCAGATTGTGGCTTTCCTCAGTGGTCTGGTTGGGCTGGGCGCCACTATTGGTGCTACAGTATCCAATGAATGGAGGGCCACCAGCCGGGCGTCCTCAGTCATCACGGCGACGTGGGTGCTGCAGGGTCTTTGGAACAACTGTGCTGGAAATGCCATTGGAGCTCTGCACTGCAGACCTCATCACACTATCTTTGGGCTGGACGGTAAGATCAGAGCTTCAGCTCCAGTCTGAACTTCCTCAAATTTACTATTCTTCCAACGTGGTAGAAGGTTTGATCCAGTGACAAATGAGGTTTTGTGCATGAGCTTCTTTTTAACCCTGAATTATGACTTTTAGCTTAATTATTACAGTGGAATCAGTTTGATTTGTAATATTCTGTCAAAAGTATAGAAAAAAAACATTTTGGCCTTTATCTATGTGCTTTCTGACTTAAGTCTGTCTTATATCCCTTTGTCACAATTTCAGAAATATTTCATTTTCATTTATTCATTTATAAAGCACCTTTCACCACTATTCAAGGAGGCCCAAATGATAATGATAAAACATAAAGGAAAAAAAAAAAACAATTAAGCAAGAATTAAAACACAATAAAAGGTCAGTTATAGGCAGATACTAAGGCACGGTAGTGGAGAAACACTTTAGCTTTAAAACTCTCCAAAGGGTAGCTTGTCTGTGTAGCCTGCCGGTGGCAGTTGATTCCAGAGTTTAAGAGCCGACACAGCAAATGCACAGTCCACCCAGAATTTGAATTTGGTTATCTAAACTAGTAGCACACACTGGTCCAAAGAACGCAGGAAAAACCGAACTCAGAACACTTACATTTTGACTATATATTTAACTGTCAACACTTTCCTACTTGAATGGCCTCCATGTGAAATCTTTTTCAAACGAGCAGTGCAATAAACAATTGTACTGTATTAAATATTTTCACCCTGCGACAAACTGGCAAACTTTCCAGGGTGTATCCTGCCTATGCTCAACAATAGCATGGATAGGCCCCAGCAACTGTGTGACGTGTTTAAATGGGTTTAGAAAAAGATGGATAAATATTTCTTGTGTCACTTATTGTGACTGGATTGAAACATTGAGTGATTCTGTAGTCTTGCCATAGAGTATTCAAAGGAAAAGGAGTGATGCAACAGTAAGAAATCAGTCTTTATTTAAGACAAAAAGTTGCTTTTACTGGGAGGGATTTGGTTACTTTTTATTTAGTAATTAGAACTAAAAGTATTTCTATTTTCCTTCATGTTTCTCTTATTTCCATACTATAAAAAAGGTGGTTGTAACCAAATGAAAACAGCTTCAAGGCACTAATAATATCTTGCACACATGTGAGAACTTTTGTGAGGAGTAGCGCAATTCTAAAGGGGCAAACATGTTCATGATTAAAAATATATATACACATATATATATATATATATATATATATATATATATATATACATGTATATGCATGGACTATATGATAGGAAATGCATTTAACAATACATTTTTTAGACTTTTATAATGCAAGTTGTATGAAACTTTAAGGCAAAAGTTGATCAGTTAAATTAGGCTTTTTACATTTTTGAATGAACAAACAACCCTCCACCAAAGAAGAAAAAAATTCCAAATGTCTTTAGGTTGAAGCTGTTGGGTAATGACAATGACAATTTCTAGTGACAATTAAGGAAGGCACACATGGTCTGTATAAAGATGTTAAAAATATTCAACAAATTCAAATATTTTAAAGTATTTTATTGTTTAGAAACTGAAGCAATTATTAATATACCTTCTGGTAATTTTTGGCCAGCATCTTAGAGTTCAAGAGGTTTATATTTGTACAATTTGGAAACTGTTGCTTTGTGAAACTTGTTTTCTTTTTTTTTTTTTATTGCCCAACAAAGTTCTACAAAACCTCTTTAAAAGAGAAACTGGATAACACTATTAAAAAATGCTCTCACATGTTCTCAAACCATAAGTGCTATTATTGAGCATGCTTTTAATCTCCACATTCTGAATCTATTCTCTTAAAGGAAGTCTTCTCTGTGGATTTCATTTGAGGGTGATACTAGTTACGCAAACTTTTTTTGTTGTTGTTATGTCAGGTAAATGATTGGACACTGATCCTGTGTCAGAGAGGGGACCACTTCCGTACTCAGTTTCTCAACCATTGAGTCAGTTCCGGACAGAAATGGGAATTGTGAGACTTGAAGCAAAATCAAAGTTGTTTTTTTAAGTGCAGGTGGATGTGTGTTCATTGCTCTCAGGTTTTTTTTGTAGGTCTCAAGACTTTACAAAGAAAAAAAAGCATCAACAGTGTGGTTTCTGTCCTGGTGTGCAACCAGGGGCCGGAAGGGTTTGGGGACAGTAGGATTTCCTCTCTGCTCTTTCCAGATGATGTTGTCCTGTCCTTCATCGAGCCAGGACCTCCAGCATGCATTGGGGCAGTTTGCAGCCGAGTGTGAAGTGGCTGGAATGAGGGTCTATAGTGCGTCTATTGCTCAATCTACCGGTCACTCTTTGTTCCAATAGTCAAATATGGTCATTAGCTCTGGGTCATGAGTGAAAGAACGAGGTCACGAATACAAGCGGCAGAAGTGAGATTCCTCTGTAGGGTGGCTGGGTGCTCCTTTAGAGATAAGGGAGAAGCTTTGAGTAGAGCAGCTGCCCTTCCACATCAAGAGGATCCAGAGGCTCAGGCATCTGGTGTGTAAGACTCTTGGACGCCTCCCTGGAGAGGTGTTTGGGGCATGTCCCACTGGGTGGAGGCCCTGGGGAAGACACGCTGGAGAGACTACGTCTCTCAACTGGCCTGGGAACGTCTCAGGGTCTCCCTAGAGGAGCTGGAAGAAGTGGCCAGGGAGAGGGAACTCTGGGCAGAAAGATGAATATTTAGGCAAGCTTAACAATAAAAGCAAAGAAGCAGTTTTAAAAATGTTTAAATACAGGATATATTTGTTGTACATAATCCAAAAGCATTATTCCATGCCATTTACTACTGTTGCGGATATTTTGCATTTCTTCTTTCAACACCATCCATTTGTTTTGTGTCCCGTTTGCTACAGATACAATTCAGTGTACAGCCACTAGAGGGAGCTCTATTCTCACAGTGAACAACCAGATCATTTGATTCTCTCTTTCTGTTGGGTGGTTTCTCTTATCTTTTACTGAAGTAAAAGTGTTTCTTCTGGCTGACTTTGAAGTGAGTGACAAGCTGTTAATAGTTAATCTGAATAGAGGCAGTTTTACTCTCTATTAATCAAGTGTCACTGCAAGGTGACGAGAAAATGGTGACATTTATTCTCTCCAGATGACTTTTCAGGATTTATTATTTTTTTTATTCCACTGAAGCACTTGAATATAAATCCAGACTGACTCCTCTGTTTAAGCTCTTAACTGTAAAGTAAAATTCACAAAATGCACATAGGAATGAAAGTTGTGAAACATTTCAGTTCAAACATTCATTCATGAAATAATTTATGCATTTAATTAAAAAGAAAGTGCTTACAGATTAAGGAAAACATAAAACTGTAATTTCCCAACTCTTTACCTCATCAAAAGAAAATTTCAAAAAATGAGAATGACTTGCAGTTTCGGGAAGGGGGGGGGGGGTACAAATGTAGAGGCCATGTTAATGTTAAGGCCAAACTCCTCCCCACTTAATTTAACAGTTCAGAACACATTAACCGTCAATCACAGCCTGTCCATTGACACTGCAGAGACCAGCTTCATTTTTAACAGCTCTCACCTACCTGGGACGGATCAATCAATTTCATTTTTTTCTACCGAAATTACCCATCAACCCCCATCGCTAGATCACACCCAGCATGTATCAGGAGATCGTGGCTTTCGTTGTGGCCGCCTCCGGGTGGGTGCTGGAGTCGTCCACCCTGGCAACGGACTACTGGAAAGTGTCGTCCAATGATGGATCGGTCATCACCACCTCAACCTTCTGGGCCAGTTTGTGGAAGAACTGTGTCACTGATTCCACAGGGGTCTCCAACTGCAGGGATTTTCCTTCAATGCTGGCACTGGAGGGTCAGCTAACCTTTCCCTTTTGGGGGGCTGTGAACTGATCTTTCAAGGGTGCTCTCTAAAAAATTTCAGCTTTCTGTTTGATAACCTGATTTTATAACCCTCGCCTTGAAGCAACATCGGAGAATCGATAAAAAAAAAACAACTTAAAACTTACTTTAAATGTAATCTTACAGTTTTGAAAAAGTTCTAAATGTTCTAATAATATCTTGTCATTGCTCCTTGTTTGAAACTCCAGTGTGGTACATTTCTCAAAGCTATTGCAGTTTTCCAAAACAAACACTCACCTCACAATATGTCAATGTTTAGCTTTTGTTCCTGGAGCTTGAATGATATAAGACATTTAGTGAGAGCCTCCGGCAGTTTTGACCATGGGTGACTGGTTTCAGGCACCAACTGGAAAATTCACCTTTTTTTGCCCTTTCAAATCCCAACTAAACTGCTCGTTTCAGACCAACACCTCAGCAGCAACAATTACTTGACAAATTGGTATGGTTTGCTTTCACATGTAACCAAACACAGGGTGAATGGTTAGAGATTTTAGAGATAAAAACATCAAATAGAGGCAAAAGAGTCTTTCATTTGCAAACTGTGTTTCTGTTTTGCAGACTACATCCAAGCATGCAGAGGATTGATGATCGCAGCCGTCTGCTTGGGTTTTTTTGGGTGTGTGTTTGCGCTTGTGGGGATGAAATGTACAAAAATTGGAGGAAGTGACCAAAGCAAAGCCAAAACCGCTTGTTTGGCTGGTATAAATTTTGTTCTTAGTGGTAAGTAAGCATGAATTGTCAAGAAGCAGCATTATTTTTTTTATTTTCTAGATTAAGCAAAATCTCCTTTTTTTTGTCCAGGTCTCTGCTCTATTTCTGCATGCTCCCTCTATGCACACCGCATAACATCAGAGTTTTTTAACCCTTTTATAATAGATCAAAAGTATGTTGTGTTTTTTTTTTTAAGTTTCCTTAACTGATTTAAATTGGATGATTTTAAACACATTTCGTGGTTTCAGGTATGAGCTGGGAGCTGCTCTTTTTATAGGCTGGGCGGGGGGTGTCCTCTGTATTCTGGGAGGCTTCATTCTCTGCTTGTCCATCGCAGAATCGTTTTCCAAAAGGTGAGCACAAAAACGTATTCAAAAACAACATCTTTTTGGCTGCTTTTTCTTAACTCAAACAATTGTGCTCATGGCCGCCTACAGCCACAATCAGGTGAACTGTGTCTACAAAGGAGTGACCTCTCATTCTCACATCACCTCCATCACAAGAGGACCGGCACAAGCGCCAAACCAGAGGCTGTCTGCACCCAACAGCAATACCTCCAGGGCACAGTATTTTGATAAAAACGTTTATGTGTGAGCCAGATGAAAATAAACCATTTAGAGTGAAAGTTACTGTTACCTCCCGAAAATGAAAAGCCACAAAAAGTGGAAGAAATACAGCAAACCTGACAGATTCTGTTTGACACCAAAATCATTTACTGTTTCTGATTTGCAGCTTATTGATTTCTGGTGTAAATAATGTCTTTTTTTATGATGTGAACTTGTGTTTTCCAGATTTAAATCTTTCAACTTGTAAGTTTTGTGCTTTTTCGTACATAGTTAAGAAAATCAGATTTTTTGCTTTTATTTATTTTTTGTTTTTTAGCTATATGTTTAAGAAAGTGCGACTACCTTAAAGTGGAATAAAATAAATGAATGAAACTTAACATTTTTGCCTGTTTCAGACAGGATCACATCACAGACAAGCTCATCTTCCTTTATGTCTATTCTTTCTTTGGTATTGGGGATTTTCCATCTGGGTCTACTAATTTTCAGGATTCTGAAACGAGTAAGGGCTGGACCTTTTTTCCTTTCAGCTAGAGTTCAAAAACAGATGAATAATCCGGCTGTCTTTACAAATGGGATTTATTTAGAATTTCAGAACTTCAGGTACCGTATTTTCAGGAGCATAAGTCACAGGAGCAAAAAAAAAAAAGCATAATAAAGAATAAAAATAAAAACACAAGTCGCTCCGGAGTACTATTAATTCACACTTTCAGGAGAAAAGCTCAACGCTTCTGAACAGGCCCAGCATAATGTTGCGTTCACACCAAACGCGATCCACACGTCAAATTTACATCCAAATGTCTTGATTCAAATATTTTAAAAAAACATTTGATTCTCCAACATTTTTTGTTTTGGACGGGACTTCTTCTGCGTTGCTGTCAGTAGCAAATACTACAGGAAACAACCGCTGAAGGGCAACAGATCGTTAGTGGGAAAATAATGAAAATAATGAAAATATGAGCCTACACTATTTATGTTTAAAAAAAAAATCTAAATTTAACAAAATTGTGTGTTACTGCAGCTTTGAACAAGGCCTGTGTGACTTCAGGCCTAAATGTTTAGCTAAATTGAAAATTGTAACAAAAAAAACGTAGCAAAAAATAGTTTACTAGCATACTTAATCTGTACACTAAAAGTCAGACAGTATACTTAAAGTTTATTTTATAATCATTATATATTTATTATATCTATTTTATTTATATACTATCTTTATTTGTAAACTTAAAATCAACCCAACATAAACAATGAAGTGAAAAGAGAAATTGAGAACAGCAGGTCTGCTGTTCTCTTTTGATTGTATGTTTTTAATTCTACTATAGAGGCTAAATATATTTTGTGTGTATTTCTTAAAATATTTTACTTGACAATTTTCTTTTGTGTATATAATATTTTGACAATATTATACTGTGTTTCACTGGAATGGAAAATTCGAGTGGACTACTTTGTGCTCAGGGTATTCGTTTAATGTTAAAGAAAATGGAAGAAAATTCTAACATTTCCGATTTAAATCTGATGAGGCAAAGTCTATTTTTTCTCTCAGACATTCAAAAGTTCTGTTTAGTTGCTAAGAGTTTTCAATCTAATTCAAGTATAGACCATTTCCATGGTGAATGCTTTACAGGAAATGTTTGCAAATTGTTAATGATTTTACAGCAAAGACATGAACAAACAATGAAGACTCATGGGGCCTCTTGTGGAAGGGGTTGAACACATCTGACTGCACACCAGGGGTGTCCCATTGCCCACAAAATTTTAGTTACACTCTTTGATACATATGCAAAGTAAAGTTACAAAGCACACAAGTTACAAGAAAGGTTGGCAGCTCATTTTAAAACAGCACTGATGGCAGAACAAATACAAGCCTCCAAAAAAAAAGCTATTTTATATTTCACCAGAAGATGGAAGCAGTGCTCAAAAACACCTGAGCGTCACTTTGAATTTGGGTGAAAAAAAACTCCCACATGCACGTACAATGATGTGTCAACATTGTTTACAGAGCTGCAATCATATAAAAAATGTAATTTGAAATTTGTTAGCAAAAGGGGATAGTCTGTAAATTATATCAAAGGCACAAAAATAGCTCCACACATTTTGCTTTTACTTTTGAGACACCTGGATCTAGTTTGCTTGTTTCAGTGTCTAGTGAGACTTTAGTTAAAACATTTTGCTTTGGATTCACTCAACTGTCAGACAGACTTTTTCTCAGTGTCTGGATGAACGTATTCATATAATATTTGAATATTTTAATCTTCATATAATTTTGCAAAGGCGGTCAGTTTGTGTAGCATTCCTAACATGATCCAAATACCTAAAACAGACTGTTTCCAGCATAGTGTGAGCAGGTTCACTGCTGATTAGAAAGCAGGCTGAACAAGCAATGGATCACAACAATAATAATAGTAATAATGATAGTAATACTCATGGTAATAATACATTTTATTTATTAGTCACCTTTCTAGGAGCTCAAGGTTGTGTGACAGGCATAAAAACACAAATTGATAAATTCACAAATTTAAATTTCTAACTTTTGCTGTCTGTTGTGGTGTTTACTCTCCTTGTCCAACATTTTTGTTCTCTGTACACATTTCCACTTTTCTCTTTCTCTTCTCTCTGTGTTGTAGTTTCATGGAATGATGCACACTTCTCCATGATTTCTCACTTTGTTCCAAATCTTGAGAAACCAAACCCAAACTAAAAATCCAATCAGCCATAAAGACAATGTTCAATTTCCTTTTTAAAAAGGGTTTAGACTAATGAAGACTCGATGTGTCCATAAGTAGAGGTTGGGGCAGACTTAGGATATCACAGGACGACAGATGATGGTTGACTTTTTCTTGAGAAAAGAGCGTGAGGTGTATCACTGCTGAAGGCGATGTAATGTTTGTTATCACCACTCCAAAACGGCATTTTGGAGGTCAGGGTCATCCCGATTACGTTTTGAGAATGCTCATCTTTTTTTTTCTTTTGCTGTAGAAAGATTTTTCACTCTTGTAATAAAAACGCCAGGGGGCTAAAAGCGACTCTGTTGTTGATCGCCTCCTTTTTCCTTCAAGTTTTTTCCCCTAACAGCAATATTTTAAACAAGCTAAACTCTAAAAACTGTTGTTCGAATTACATCAGGACTTCTTTTTCCTAGACTGCTTGGACTTTGTGCAATGGTGGATGGTTATTTTTTTTATTATTATTTCAAATTTCGTGTGGTGTTTTCTTGTTATTTTGGTTTTAACAATTTTAGCCCTTATATTGTATCCTGCTTTTTTATTGACAAATGCACTTTTTTTTCTAGCAACGCCTTAATGAATGATGCACTTTTATGTATTTTTATTGATGATCTATGTGTTACCATGGCCAATTGTTGTTCTAATGTCTGAATGTTGCACAAACCAGGGAGCCTTTTTTGAACTGTCATTGTTCCAGTGACAGTGACACTGGTACAATACTGCAAAGTATTAGATTATTATTTTTGTAAGTAGAATGTAATGAAGATGTATTTTTATTTTTGGTTTATTTAAAAAATCGTTTTGTTTTCTAATCAACTTCAACCAGCTAGTCCAACAAGAAAGTTGTTGAAGGATCTGAAGCCTTTTTTTTTTTCTAAAAATAATCTTGTTCTGCTGTTGTTCTGATGACATGAGATTTGTTGATTATTGGCAAATAACGGGAAGTTTTTAGAAAAAAAGAAAAGCTAAAAATGTCAGATGTTCCGAGCAGAAGGCAGACTCCACGTAGTTTACAGTAAACATGTCAAACAAACATGTGGAGCCCTCATCTAACTCTGAGGACCAAAAAGTCCTTCATCATCTGACGTTAAAGTTCAGCAAATTGCTCCAAAGCAAAGTTAACTGGGAGATTTTTCTTTTTTTGATGCTTTTTTAGAATATTTCATAAACAAATGAGGAAACGTTTGATCCAAATATTTGGATTCTTGATCTCATCGATGGGATGGTTGTTTGTGCTGTGCACCATGGCTATGGACTACTGGAGAATTACCCAGTTAGGAGTCCAAGGAGGCTCTTTCATTATTAAGGTGGCCTGGTACTCGTCCAACCTGTGGAAGGACTGTTTCACCGACTCCACAGCCGTCACCAGCTGCAGAGATTACCCGGTCCTCTGGAGTGTCAGCTGTAAGAAAAAAAAGCTCGCACAATCTGCGATCCAGTACATTATGAGACACTATTTTGGCTTATTTGTTGTAATTCTAAATGTAATTTTAATGGACAGTTGAGCTTTATTTACATGACAAAACGAACGATCATTTTAAAATAATATATTTGGTTGATAATGCACTTTATATGTACACACAGTGTAATGTTTTCACTAAAGGGCAAAGGCAAAATCACAAAGCGAGTGTTAATCATATTTTGCTTAAGTGTTTGGTATTGACACAGAAATGCAAAATAAACTGTTATTTCCTCTTAAAATGCGCATATTTTATATTAGACAATTACTTTAAGAGGAAAGATGCCACAAAAAAAATCCAAAAGTTAGTAAAGAAGTTAGCAAAGAGGATTGATCGGAGTTCAAAACCTTCTGGAATTAAACTACTTACACTATTCATTTAGGGCAAATCTGTTTCCCGTATTATCATGAAAAGTTTAATTTTAAATTGGCAGTAAAAAGCTAAACGTTTTAAACTAATATACATTAATTTTTGTAAATAGAGATACAACAAAGCATTTTTGAGACAAAAATTACTCAAAACTTAAACCAGCACTGTTTTATACATGTTAAAATTTTAAAAAGTACTTTTAAGCCTTGAGAAACTCTTCATTACAAAGGGATGTTACTGCAAATTTACAATCAGTTGTGTGAGTAAATGTGGCAAAAATGTATGTACATGTCTCTGTGTTTTTGTCTTTAAACCCCATGGGTGTTTCTCAGATTACGTCCAAGCCGTGAGGGGATTACTGATGTGTGGGTTAACTATTGGATTCTTTGCCGTGGTGTGCTGCTTCATTGGAATGGATTGTACCTACATTGGAGGGGCTGAACAAACCAAAGACAAACTGGTCTTTTCTGGAGCTGTGTTCCATTTTGTTGGAGGTGATCATTGACAAGGAGAAAAATTTTACTCTGTAAACGACCGAAAAGTTTTTTCAGGTTTCATTCAAACTTCTTCCCACAGGTGTGTCAAACATTGCCGCTTACTGCTTATACATAAACAGAATTGCCAAGGTTGCCTTCGCTCCAAGCGTGCCAGGAGTATTAAAGTAAAGTTTTCATTGTCTTATACGTTTATTTTTAATTCAAACCTCTACCAATATCATATTTTTTGAACGACAGATGCACATTTTCTCTAAATTGTCATTTATTCCAGATACGACCTGGGTCCTCCCATATTTCTTGGACTGGTCGGATGTTTTTTAATCTTTTTTGGTGCAATTCTTTATGCTGTGACAGTCTTCAGAGTAATTTACCCTCAGAGGTAAAAAAAGAATTCTCTCTTTTTCAGTAAATGTAGGCATCAAGTTAAAATATTAAATTACACTGCTTTTTGTGTCATTCAGGAGCGGTGTACAAGCAATCGATGGCACATACATGGTTCCTTTGTCCAGAGGGAGATCCATGTACACTGGATACAATCCCTCAAGGATGTACGACTATTACAGCTCTGGAAGAACCACCAGCCAACTCTCAAGACTGTCTGAGACAACACCAACAAAGATTTCAGAGAGATATGCATTTGTGTAAAGCAAAAATACATCCTTTTAGTATAAAAAATGTTTTCAAAAGCATTTTTATGTGAGATGTAAACGAATGGACTGCAATGACTGACCAATTTGTCTTTTCCTTTTTTATAACTGTTCATTTAGAATATTTGCAAAAGCACAATATGTAAGATTTTGTTATCTTATGACTAACTTAATTCATTTTAGTTTATTAAAAGCGTTACATGATGGAGAAAAGTTCTTTACTCCATACAATCATTGGCCAGGCTGGGTATCGATTACACTGCGATAGAATTGTAAAGTTTTGGCTTTTTTTTTTTTTTTTTTTGCTTTATCTTTTTTAGTAAACTATTGTCACGTTAGAATATTTAACATGAATCAGAAAAACCAATTAGGAAAATCTCAGGAAACTTAGCTAAAATGGGAATTCTATCATCTTTTGTGGAACAAATAATCTCAAAATGAGTGGTTTTTTAAAAGACTTTTATGACTAAAAGAAATGTCTTCAACATTAGACAGGAAAAAGTATTTCAAGTGATTTTTGTTTACTTGAAAAAAATTAAAACCTTATCACTGTGCAATTTTTCTTTGTCTTTCCTTTCTTAAATCACTGTGATAGTTTCTGCCACAAACTAAACAAATCAAATACAGCATTTATGTCTAAACCAGGGGTCTGCAACCTTCAGCACTTAAAGAGCCATTCGGGGCAAATTCAGAGATTCAGAGCCTCAGAGATTAAGTTGTTTTGCTTCCGGATGAGAAAAGAGTCCACAAAAATAACCTGTTACATAAATTATTGGCACACTAAAGAACTGTACCAAAGGTAATATATGATCATATTCATGGGAATTGCTTACTATAAAAGACTTAAGAAAAACATGGTATTGGCCCTTTAAGTTTCTCTATGTGATCATTTTGGTCAGGTTTAATAGATAAATACAACTGTGTATCATCTGCATAACAGTAAAAATGAATACTGTTTCCTGATTATGTTTCCTAAGGGCAGCATGTAAAGTGTAAACAGGATGGGTCCTAGAACTGAGCCCTGTGGGACTCCTTAGATAACTTGAGAGCAAGAAGAATGTCCATTTACATTAACAAATGGTTATCCGCCTTGAGAATTAATTCTGGTTGTGCTCACTGACCTCCAATTGATTTTCTGTTGAACACTGCAATGAAAAATCTGTCAAAATGTCCTAGTTCAGCTTTGTTCAACTAAAAGCGGAACCACTCAATGGATTGTTGGAGCATTATGGCTACTGTGGTCAGGAGCATTGCAGAGTGATCCGTTTCTTTTTAAAATGACAACCTTTTTGTTTTTCTTTAACCAGAGAACCACAATGAAGGGGTCAAAGAGCCACATGTGGCTCCAGAGCATCAGATTGCAGATCCCTGATCTATATTCACTGCATTAAATAATCAAATACAGGATTAAATGAAAATAATTTTTTTTGGCTTTTTTCTTTTGGCTCAGGCAAGGACTTTCGCTAAATTGTGTCATATTTATCTATTGCACTTCAAATATTTAACTTGTTAACAAAAGTGGAATTTCCTCTTTTTTTCCTGGTCAAGGAAAGGGAGATCTCTACAAAATCTCTAATTTTGAAGGACCAAAACATAGACTCAGGAATGGACTTTAACTAAAGTCTGAGACGTGTCCAACTGAACTGTATGATCTCAGAATTGTTCTAAATGTTCTGCTTTCTTTGCCTTTAGACATCCCTAAACTGCCTCTTGGTTCTTGAAAATAATCACAGAACTTTTACAAACTCTTTCAGTGAAAATCTTTTTAGAATTACAATTTTAAATGTGGACATTTTAAAAAATAACCAACTCTGCTCTGTTTTGAAATTAAAGCTAATTTCTTTTCTCTTTTTAAGTAAATTTTACACATTTGTATTTACAAAGGTTATTTCAAACTACATGTCAAATGAAATAATGCTTAAAATTATTATTTTTTGTTTCATTACAATATACATGTACATTTCTACACTATTCTGAAATCAAAAAAATTTTTTTAAAACAAACTGAATTTCTTTAACTGTGTGGACACTCTCTTATATTTCTTGCTTAAGAATAATAAATAGTAACATATCGTGACGTATCCTTTTATTTGGAAGTATTGGAAGTATGGGCTTTGATCATCATTCTCTGTACATTCCTATTTTAAAAAATCATTTGGTTGCAGTACGATTTAAATCAATACATTTGAAAAATTATTATGAAAAAATGTGAAGACATGGATGAATATATAAACATTTGCTAATTATGAGGGGAACAAATGTTTGATTCTGATTGTAAATGATGTGTGTGAGGTTAAAGAAAATTAATGAATCTAACCACAACTAAACCTGACTTCATCCATATAGTTTATATTTATCATATTGTCTGTCATTGTACTAACTATTATCCCTTTGATGCCTCTTATTGTAAATATGCATCAAATCATTTTCGTTTAAAACTTACCTTAATTTAGCATCTACATGAAACCAAAAACACACGTGCATTTTTTTATAGCTGGAAATAAATGTAAGCATCAAGGGGTTAAGTTCCAGTGATGTAGGTGGATTTTTTTTTTTAATTAAATGACAGGAACTCCTGTTCCCTTTTATTTTAACCACTTTTTTTCATGATTAGGTCATCTGTTTTTTACTTCTTCCCTTGAAGAAAGGACTTCTCAGTGGAAGGCTTCCTGGTATCAACAGTAAACACTGAAGCAGTCTTTACAAAACAATGAATGTTCATTTCAAGGGAAAACATGTGATGATGTACACATGTCCAGTTGTGTGTTTGGGGCTGTATCTCGGGGTAATTTTCCACTGATGTAACCCAGCTGATCTTCAAGTTCAGAGCTGGCATCTCTGAGATAACAGCTCCACAACCCTTTAGGAGGTCCGACTCGCTATTTTCCTGTCAAAAAGCTGGAATCAGTGCCAACATGGGCTACAGAACTGTGGTAATGTACACTGAGATTGGCTGCTTTGTGGTCTGCGTGGCCGGATGGATCCTGGTCTGTTCCACCATGCCGACTGAGATCTGGACTTGGTCGGAAGTTAGCAGCATCGTCCTGACAACATCCAACTATTTCTCCAACTTGTGGAAGGACTGTGTTTCGGACTCCACAGGCGTATCCGACTGCAAGGGAATTCCATCATTGCTTGCTCTAAACTGTAAGTAATGGCAAAGATATTAGTGGTTAAACTCCTCAAGTAGCCTCGAGGGTGACCTTTTTCTGCTTTCAAACAGGGGACATTCACATGTGCAGAGCCCTCATCATCATCTCCATCATCTTGGCTTTCTTTGGATCAATTTTGGTCTTAGTGGGAATGAAGTGCACTAAGATTGGGGGATCGGAGATTGCTAATGCCAAAGTTACCTTTGCTGGAGGAATGAACTATCTTATAGGAGGTAAAAGTGCAAGATCTCAAGAAGGAGTCACATTGGATTTCATTCATTTATAACTGATGTTGTTTCAGGGATGTGTGCCATGGTGGCATTCTCGTATTATGGCAATAAAATCAGGTCTGAGTTTGACGACCCCAACTTTGTAGAGCAGAAGTAGGTCCAAATTGGGAAAAATTTGCATTTTTTATGCGTTTTTTTTTAAAGAACTATATATGATTATTCTTGTATTTGGTACCAGGTTTGAGATAGGTGTTGGTGTCTTTATCGGCTGGGGTGGCTCCACCTTACTGGTTAGCGGAGGTCTGATTTACAGTATTTTAGCAGGTCGTGAAGCATTTGAGTCAAGGTAAACAGAAGTTCCTAGATCTTGATTTTTCTGATGCTGTTCTTTTCCACGCACTAAAAAACAAGATTTGTCTTCCTTGAATTTGCAGAACAGAGAAATACCCTCAATACCAATTCCCTGGCTACACATTTGTTCCAACAAGGAAGAGTCTAACATCCTTGGCTCGCACAGAGACAACCTACACCAGGCAGACCAGATCCCCAGCAGACAGCAGAGCTAGCACCATTTCTGAGATCTCCAGTGCCACCAAAAGCACCAGGACAACAGCTACAAATGCTTACGTGTGACTCTACTTTCAAACAGAAACTGTAAAAACGTTTCTTTCTTTTTTTTAACTTGTCTTTAGCTCTGAATTTAAATCATCCTTCTCTCTTCATCTCTCTGGGGGTGTCGGCTGCTGACTGACTTGATAGTGATAGTAAAAACTAAGAAATATTCTATGAAGATCAATCATTTATTTAGCTTGTTTTTCATTAAAATTTTTGTCACTCTACCATTATTCTTGTATTGTAAGCTGGAAAATTTTAAAATAAGTTCATACATTAGACCTCATCGAAAGTAAAAAATGTGGTATTTTGTTTACATTACACTTTTAATGTATTATTAGTGGGACAAAAGGTTAGATGGAGGCTTTTGTCTGTGCTTCAAGTCATGTTTAATAAAAAAGAATTTTGTACTAAACTTGATTTAGTCAAAAATCTGATTGAGAGGGATAAGAAGTTTGGCTGTGGTGCAGAAGTTCAGTCTTTGACTGGAGATCTCAGGTTCTGTTCCCGCCTTGCCTGCCCATGTGAAGAAGTGTTCTTGGTGAGACACTGAACCCCACATTGCCCCTGGTGGTTACAGGGTGACCTGTGTAAGGCAGCAGAGTCTTAGTGTGGAGCATTAGTGTGAATAGGCTGTGTCTGTAAAGCGCTTTGGGCTAGAAAAGCACTATATTAGTACATGCCATTTACTATTTACCATTAACAAATAACGAAAAGAAAAACAGTAAGTGTTAGGGATGTAAAGTTAATTTTAACAATGAATTATAATTTGTGGCTAACAATCCAATTTATAGTCGTAATAGGTTCTTTTGAACAATTCGATTGATCCGATTCACTGTCCTAAACTGGATCCAGGACATCTTTACCCAAAAATTCAACCAGTGTGAATCAGAGATAAATACCTGGATGCTGAACAGCTCAGGTGGTAGTTCTAGCAAAAAAAAAAAAAAAAAATCAACATTCTACCACACTGTATAGTCCTGTCTTTGCAAAATTCAAAGTGTTTCAAGACATTGGTTTGTAATGATATTTGATCAGTTTTTGCTGAATCACGTGTTTTGTCTGCTGTGTTGGCACTTGGTCATGTATATATTATTGTAAAATAAACCTCCCGTGCCTTAATCCAAATGTTATTTTCCAATATCAATATAATCACTTTATTTAATCTTGAAACAGTTTTACAATGTCATAAGTCAATTTGAGTCACAACTTCAGACAGATTGGTCTGGTTGGATTGTAAGGATATAATCAATTCATCGAATAAGTTGATCAATCATTCCACTCTTAGCGAGAGTTTTTGATTATTCATTGGGTTGAAGGCTCAACAAGATAATAAACCAAGTTCTACATCTCACTACTGCTTTATAAATGACTTGATATTTATTCACTGAATCATGCTTGAGTCATGCTACGGCCTTTTATTTTACTGATTGCAGGACTTTTTCTTTTATAAATGTTTATTTAGCTTCTCCCAGATTGTTCTTCCCAAACATCTGATGTCCTGTAGATGGTATTACTCATGACAGATAAGAAAAAAGTCCACTTGACCTGAAACCTGGCTGACTATTCAATTTCACTTAAATGTGTTGCCAGCAAATAATGGTATTTGTTTGATATTTTGTATTGGCAGGAAAAAAAGCATTTATTTTTGCAATTTTGTTGAGTTTCTCTGAGTCTCACTTTAAGCTTATACAAATAATATACCTTTTAAAAATAGAACAGGGACTTTGCAAAAAAATGAACAGGACAACACTTTTTTTTCTCAAAATTGATGAGACTTTCTGAAAAAATAAAGAAAAGCATGTATGTTGAACACCTCCATGGAGATCCTAAACTTTTCTTTTTTTTATGACAATTTTAGATTTGTTTGGCGAAAATGTATCTGCATAAAATAAAAGCACTGGACCTGCATCCACTTTTCATACCGCGCGCGCGCACTCACGCGCACACTTTCCTTTTGCTGCCGTGGCTGCTGTCTGTTGAACCAAGTCAGGTAGGCGGAGTTTCCCAAAACACCCCAGCCAATCAGCGCCGCCCACGACCAGGCAGTCGAGTTTGCCCCTGATTTGTGTGAGGAAATGCTCCACAAGGACCCACACATGGGACAACAGAGAAGATCCATCAATTAAAGCAACGCCAGCTGTCAAGGGGGAGCAAGCTTTAACTTTGAAATTCAGCCATGGTGTCCATTGATCATGTCACGAGCAAAATACTAACTTACATGCCTTATGTTCTGGTTTTGATTGATATGCGATATGAAGGTAAGAGGCTAATTTACTATATGTTCATTTAACAATTCAAGTTTATTATGGTTGGTTCAGAGTTCCTGAAGGCATACAGTTAATTTAAACTGTGGCTCCTTTGGCAGTTTGCTTTGAACGAGCTGACGTATGTTAGCGATAGCATTAGCTTGCTAATTTGTTAGCTGGTTTTAAGCTAGCTAATTATCTTTTAACTCGCCTCTAATGGTTATGTTGAAACTAAACATTAATGAAACATTCGAGTCTGGTTTGATAAGTCACCTAATGTCTATTAAAAAAAACTGAGGCTCTAGGCGAGTTTTTTTTCCCCTCTCTCTTTTAAGCTACCTGTCAGATGTCAGTAGTAAGCACTTCAAGCGCGTGCTGTTTTTTTAAATCATTTTATTAAAGTTTTGGTACGAGTTTGTTTTAAAATTAATTTGTGGTGTTCAGGTGTCAGATGTGGGAAGGATGGAAGTGTGGACAACCACATGGAGATGGGGAAGAAACTTCTTGCTGCTGGACAGTTAGCTGATGCTCTTTCCCACTTTCACGCCGCAGTTGGTGAGACACGCATACGCAAATAATGTATTCGTTTGTATGTATGTTGTGTTTTTAAAAAAGTGTATTGTTTTATTTACATCTTATTTCGCGTATTGTTAGATGGAGATTCGAAGAACTACATGGCATACTACAGGAGAGCTACAGTGTTTCTAGCAATGGGGAAGTCGAAGTCTGCTCTGCCAGATTTAAGCAGAGTCATTGAACTAAAGCCAGATTTCACATCTGTAAGTAATTTTATTATTTTTCTTACCTTGATCTCAAATACTTTTTGCTCCACATTATTCTGTCATCCCACCTACATGCACTCACTATATGGTTAAAATGTATTCCAATTGAAGTGTTTGTATATGCTATTAAGACCATGGATTTGTGCTCCTTTTAAAGTAATTTAAATTTGATTTAGAAAGGGAAATTGATATAATTTGTTTAAATTAAACCTATGCCATTTGTTTACCAGTGGGTTGAAATGTATTGTGTGGTTTTTTGAAAAGATGCCCAGCCCCAAATGTGGATTAGTACAATGTGTACTTAAAATTCCCTTTTAAATCCTCTTCTCATCTTTTTAAAAACGTTTTTAGTCTAAATAAAAAATAGTAATGATAATAAAACTGTTTTTTTCCAGAACATAGTTTCTGCAAAGCAGCATTTGTTCATTAGAAATTCACCTCTGAGTTGTGGGTGGGACTGTTGGCATGGAGTAACCCCTCTTCTTTTTCCCAACATTCCATCTGTTTACACTCTCCTGCTAGCTTACAGCTCCTCACAATCCAACCTAAAATTATGAGCGTAGCAATATTGGAGATGTCAATCTGTACAGTTTTGAGCCAGATGGAAAACAAGAAAAGCAGAGACTTACATGGATTTTGTTATCTACAAGCGGATCCAAATGGAGCGGAGCAGGAAGCTTGTGACTTGTCACAGTATAATCTATGTCACAACTACAAGCTTCTTTTTCTATTATATTTTTTTGTCTGCTCCTGATTCACAATAATATGAATAAAGAAAAACTCAAATACAATTTTACGTTTGTCCTTATGTGTCCTCCAAGTAGTTTTTTAAATTAGTTGAACTCTAATCTACATCATTTTTATACTTGTGGATTGAAATCGATTTAATGTGGTATTCTGCTAAATTGCCCCAAATGTGGATTAGTGCGACGTATACTTAGGTGTCAGCTTGTATGGTTGTTAGTTTAGCTACAGACTCCACTGTGTCCTTGGAAATCGCTCCAGCTATGATCTGTCAAGTAATTTGCCAGCGTGCTTTCTGAGAGCTCATTGTTTCTTAACAGGCACGTCTTCAGAGAGGAAACCTTCTTCTCAAACAGGGGAAGCTTGATGAAGCAGAAAGTGACTTCAAGAAGGTGGTAAGTACTTCAATAACAGGAGTTTATCATGAGGTGTCTTCCAAAAAACTCTTTCCAGCGTAGTTTGCATGTATTGAACCTTGGACAAACTGATTAGTAGAAATGATACCTTTAAAGTGTTGCTATTTTCAACATGAGAAATGTCAGTTTAAAAGTTGTTCAGGGATGCACATTTCCCAGCAGTATGGATACAAGTGTTTTTAAAATCTTCTACTTTAATATTAAGTTCTCAAATGTTTCGTCTTGTCTTAAAATCTTCCAGCTAAAGTCCAACCCCAGCGACAAAGAAGAGAAAGAAGCCAAAAGTCAGCTGACAAAGTCAGACGAAATTCAGCGTTTGGTGGCTCAGTCACGCAGCAGCTTCAACGGGAAAGATTACATGACAGCCATTACTCAGCTTGACACTGTTATCGAGGTAAGAGGCGAATGTTGTGACTCATTTATCTGCGTTCTTAACATTGACCTTGTATGTGTGCTGTAGACTGTTTTTGTGTAAGAGCTGGTGTTTACCTGTTGTAGACCTGCGTTTGGGATGCCAGCTCACGTGAGATGAGAGCAGAGTGTTACATTCAAATGGGGGAGATGGGGAAGGCCGTCAGCGACCTTAAAGCTGCATCTAAGCTAAAGAATGACAACACGCAGGCTTTTTACAAGCTCAGCTCCATCTACTACAATTTAGGAGACCATGAGATGTCCCTCAAGTGAGATTCAGAATTCTTTTAAGTCTGAAATTTTGCTCTTACTCATTCATCGTGATATTAAATATTTTCTTCTGTGACTTGCAGTGAAGTCCGAGAGTGCCTGAAGCTAGATCCTGATCACAAACAGTGTTACAGTCATTACAAGCAGGTCAAGAAGCTGAACAAACAGATACATTCTGCAGAGGAGCTTATCCAGGAACAGAGGTCTCTTCTTTTTACTTTTCTTTTGTTTTCTAATCAATATGATGCAGTGCTACATTTTTGTGTGGCTTAAGGGTGTTTTATATTCCATCAACCACAGATAAAATGTCCTTTTTTTAAATTTAGAAGCACCCCCACTTCCTGGTTTTTACAGGCCCATATGCAAATCCCTTCTAAATGTGAAGGGATGTCGCATCACATTTGAAATGCTTAATTCTGACGTTCGCGGGAGTAAATGGCGACAAAGTGGTGCTGCCATCCATTAAGCTGAAACACCTACCTGCTTCCTGCTGATTTTAGGTATGAGGATGCAGTCGCTAAATATGAGGCAGTGATGAGAACTGAGCCCAATGTTCACCAGTTTACACTTCTGGCAAAGGAGCGAATCTGCCACGCACTAGTGAAGGTAAGGCCCTGCAGTGCAGCTGGGAAAATTTTTCTTTCTTTTGTTTTTTTTTTTTTTTTAATGGAAGAATAAATCTGACACCATGTTTCCTGTGGCTAGGACCAACAGGCGAGCAGAGCCATCTCCGTGTGCAGTGAGGTCCTCCAGTCAGACCCTGAGAATGTCAATGTGTTAAAGGACAGAGCGGAGGCTTATGTCCAAGATGAACAGTATGAGGAAGGTAAGCTGCAGTAGTAGTAGGTAGATGATTAAGAACAAGTTCTTATTGCAAACATGACCTGGCTAAAGGCTGTACAGATATAAAAAAAACATAAAATGGAGTGCATACACAAGAATCACATTTATAGAGGCATAAACACAGTCGGCATCTGTAACAGAAGCAAGTATCAACAGTGACCTGGTGAAGTCTGTCTTAACATAAAGATAGATGTTAATGATGAGAGTTTGAATATAGTTTGAAATGGGTTCAAGTCATTTGCAGCAGAAAAGTGTAAGGAATAAAAGACGACTAAAAACGCCTGACAGCGCTGAGTGTTAAACTTTCTGCCAGTGCAGACAAGCTGGATGTACTTAAAATAAAAACAATAAATACTGATAAAATCAAAACCAGAATTTTAGCCAAAAACAAAACCGTTTGGAGTTTTTTGGACTTTATGAATTTTTTTTTTTCCCGTAACGCTCTATGATGAATTAATCATGTGTTGGGCTTGTGTTGCACCAGGAGGGAATAACCATTTCTGTCGACTTTTGTCTGATGCAACTTAACGGCTGTATCTCTCTCAGGCCTGTATAGATGTTTGCTTGGCCTCACCTGTCAGTCTTTCTGCAAAGGGATTTGCTCTTGGAACAACTTGAGAGCAAAGTCCATAATCTCTGATGAAAACAGATATATCTTACACATTTCATATCTCTAGTTATATTTATTTTTTCAGTTTTAGGTACTGATCTTGAGGAGATTTGTTGTTTTTTTGAACATCCACAGGGGAGTGCCTCAAGTTAGGCTGTCTGGTTTTGTTTCAGTGTCCTACCGCCAAAAAGGTTTTACTTTTGTCTTTTCCGCTTGTGTATTCCATTAAGAGAGTTTAAAATACTTCTCGATGGATGTTTTGTTTTTACAGCTTGAATGGTTTCCAATAACCTTTTAAGGTTTCTGATTTAAGAAAGTGGAATAAAAGTGTCTTACAATGAGTTTTATATGTTCATATTTAGCCTGCCAAAGATGCTCCCAAAAAGATGATAAAACTGCTTTATTAAAGAATGCACACAATGTGTCAAATCAATTTTAGACTAATTTATTGTAATTTTTCGAAAAAAACACTACAATCCTCTTTTGAGTTATTTTGAAGGTGTTCCCAGTGCTCTTTTAGCTAAACAAACAAAAAAAAAAAACTGTCATTTTCTAGGGCATGGTTTCTGCAGTAGGTCATTAGAAATTCGCCTCTGAGTTGTGGGTGGGACTAGTGGCACAAAGCAATCCCACCCCCTCTTTCTTTCACCATTGCTGAGACCTCAGAGCAGGGAACTTGCGGTCCGCTCAGTGTATTTAGTCACAAATAAGCACTTTTTCAAACAGCATTTTTATGTCTGCTCCTGATACAAAACAGTTTGAGTAAAAACATACTCAGAAATGCAATTTTAGGCTTAATTTCCTTAACATAGGTCTTCCATCAATATAAAAACACCACAAGAACATGTTTTCCTCTGGCTTTTAAAACTATTAGAGAAATGTCTCCCCTTTTTTCATTTGGTTGCTTTTTTTTTACATAAATTTATTCTTATTTCTCTATTTTAATAAATAGTTTAATGTGAAATGGTCATCAGTTTGGGTGAAATAACTTTGAACTTCACCAGTTCATCTCATCGATGTGTATTTACAGCATTTGGGGGCAGTCTGATAGTGGTATCTGATGTCATGGCGGTGATCTAACACTAGGGGTCCCTGTAGCATCACAGGGAATTTCAATCTGCCTTGAAACCTCATTTGACCCTAAGTCTAATCATTTTTATGTGAAGATTTATGTCGGCTACACCCTACACTTTCATTTTTTTGTACGATTTTTATTACTTTGTATAAATTCAGATATGTGGCTGACATCCAATTTAGATTTCGTCTCATTTGACACAATGCATCTCCTGATTACTAAATCCAATTAAGAGTATGAATTTAAATGAGCAAAGTCAATGATGTATGGTTGGATCTTATTTGATCCAGGAGTAAAAGAGTTCCTATCTCATGGGATCATTTTACAGCAGACAGTTATTAGATGCAGCGATTCAATGTGTTTTCTGAGCAGGTCTGCAGCATTGGATCTCCACTGAAGTGATGAACACATCTTCAGGCTGAGCGCAAATTAGCCCAAAAACAAACTTGCATTTCAGAAATGACAAAAGCATGCTGAAATCTTCAGTAACCGTCTCCTCTGAGCTCCTCATTTCACCTGTCAGCGCATTTTTTGCGGCTGCACGTAAAAAATTCTGTATGTATGTATTTTTTTGTTTTCCCCATCAAGATCCTGAGCCAAATTGTGGTGCCATTAACACTAACAAATCATCAGTGAGGGAAGGCAGGACCCCATGTGGGTTTTAAAACACTCTGGTGTTTATAATTCACCTCAGACACATGAGTAAACAAGCCTCAAAGCACCCAAACGTGTGCACTATAACAGCCCCAAGCTGCAGCCAGAGCCGGGCTACTTTCAGGAGGCGAACTCCACCGTGAAACGTCAGCTTATTAGGACTCTGATGTCAGGTCATGAGGAAAAGCAGATGCTAAAACAATGAATTATCCACCAGCTTTTTAACACTAAAGTCATTTGTGCCTCTCTCTGCTTTTAATCTCTAGAAGTGCAGAGGTGATGGGGGGTTTTCATGGAAAGAAAAACCTGATTCATATTGTGTATTTAAAAAAAAAAAAGTTTGATTAAGCAGCATTGTAACCACCTTAAGGTTTACACTCATCGCATTCTCTTTTACCGTGTTGATCTCAGCTTTAAATATTTTTGCTGCTGATGCTGTCAGTCTTATCTTTAGTCTGATGGTGTTTGAGGAGAACTGATCAGGGTGAGAAGCTTAAAGATCCTCTCACATGAAAATTGTTTTTTTTTTTTTGTATTGTAACATGTTCTTGTAGCATTTTTCTCATGATGAACATATTTAAAGGAAAGATTAAAACTGGGTTTTTGAGCATTTCTTTATTCAAATTGTGGTGAATTGGGAACAAAAAATGATTTTTTTCTTAACTTTTTAGACAAACCACCAGGGAGGCCAAACACAATTTATATTAAGTTTGAATCAACAGCGGAATTTATAAACAAACATTTTTTAAACCTAAACTTTAAGATGTTGAGATCTCAGATCATCTTCTTGAAAATGTCCTCACATTTGGCTCATGTCCTGAGTTCAAATGTTGCAAATTTTTATTTGCAAAGAAAATGCTTGTAAAGAAGCAGACGAGGTCAGTACTGTTAATACATTAGATTATTCATCTAATAAAAACCCAGAGTACTTGGTTTTGAGTTGCTTATAAAAACTCTAATCTGTTGTTTTTCTTTTGTAAAAATAAAAAAAATATTTTAAACGAGTTAATTTAGAACTGTGCTATATAAATCTATCAGTGTCCAACACTTTTATGCATAAATGGATCATATTTGTACAGTTAGCATATTAGCTGTGGTTCCATGAAAATCCCAGAATTTTCTGTTATATGAATCCAATCTTTTACCTCAAACCATCAAATTTCTCTATTAAATATATAAAATGTACAATCCGATAGATGATTTCAGATCCAGTTGAAGCAATTAATCAGCTCCAGTTCTGCTTCCTGTGTCAGCAGCACAATAATGCCTCTTGTAGCTTTGTATATGTATAATTTATGTTGTGCATTTTCTGTGATTGGCTCATCAGTTTCAGAGTGACATTCTGTCTAACTGTATCAGTGAAACTCTTTGCTGCAGTGTCACAGCAGGAAGTTCACTCTTCCACATTTCATTCCAGCGACTGATGTGCATTGAAACAAAGTGAAGCAGACTGCAATTTTTCTTTGTTTTCTGACCCAATCCTGCAGCAAACTTAATACCGGCTCCTGCTATGCGGGAACGTGTTGCTGTTCCAGAATTGCCTGCTGTTGCTTTTCGACTCACAAACCTTATATTTATTGGATGACGCATGTGGGAGCCTGCCACTTAAAAAAAAACTAAAACAAAAAGAATCTGCTAGCTGTCTTTGCTTTGGTGTAAGTTAATGTTGCTCACAATACTTTTTTAGGTTCTTACAATCCTGGGTCCTGGGTGACGAGCCAGACAAAGAGCGGTTGACAAACCCCTTTATGAGAATAAACATCACAGATTCAGTTGCGTCGCCCGGATTGGCGTTACCGGGGCCTCACCCTGGAGCCAGGCCTGGGGTTGGGGCTCGCAGGCGAGCGCCTGGTGGCCGGGGCTCCTCCCACGGGTCCCGGTCGGGTAAAACCCGAACGATCAACGTGGGATCACTCCCCAGTGGGCCCACCACCTGCAGGAGAGCTCAGAAGGGGCCGGTGCAATGTGGTTTGGGTGGCAGTCGAGGGCGAGTGCCTCGGCGGCCTAAACCCCGGTCATGGAACTTGGCTTTTGGGACATGGAACGTCACCTCTTTGGGAGGGAAGGAGCCTGAGCTTGTGCGAGAGGTTGAGAGGTACCGGCTAGATATAGTTGGGATCACCTCTACGCACAGTCTGGGCTCTGAAACTCAGTCTCTCGAGAGGGGTTGGACTCTCTACCATTCTGGAGTTGCACATGGTGAGAGGCGGCGGGCTGGGGTGGGCTTACTTGTGAGCCCCCAGCTTAGCCGCCAAGTGTTGGAGTTCACCCCGGTGGATGAGAGAGTTGCGTCCCTCCGCCTTCGGGTGGGGGACAGGTCTCTGTGGTTTCGGCTTATGGGCCGAACAGCAGTTCAGAGTACCCAGCTTTCTTGGTGTCTCTCGGAGGGGTACTGGAAAGTGCCCCAACGGGGGACTCCATTGTCCTCCTGGGTGACTTCAATGCCCACGTGGGCAACGACAGTAGCACCTGGAGGGGTGTGATTGGTAGGAACGGCTTCCCTGATCTGAACCCGAGCGGTGTTTTGTTGTTGGACTTCTGTGCTAGTCATAGTTTGTCCATAACAAACACCATGTTTAAACACAAGGGTGTCCATCAATACACGTGGCATCAGGACACCCTCGGCAGGAGATCAATGATCGACTTTGTAGTCGTTTCAGGAAACCTTCGGCCGTGTGTCTTGGACACTCGGGTAAAGAGAGGGGCAGAGGTGTCCACTGATCACTACCTGGTGGGGAGTTGGATTCGATGGCGGGGAAGGAGGCCGGAAAGACTTGGCAGACCCAAACGTAGTGTGAGGGTCTGCTGGGAACTTCTGGCTGAGCCCTCCGTCAGGGAAGTCTTTAACTCCCACATCCGAGAGAACTTCAAACAGGTACCAAGGGAGGCTGGTAATATTGAGTCTGAATGGACCATGTTCTCCACCTCCATTGTCTCTGCTGCTGTTCGGAGCTGTGGTCGCAAGGTCTCTGGTGCCTGTCATGGCGGCAACCCCCGAACCCGTTGGTGGACACCGGAAGTAAGGGATGCCGTTAAGCTGAAGGAGTCCTATCAGGTCTGGCTGACGTGTGGGACTCCAGAGGCAGCTAACAGGTATCGGCAGTCTAAGCGAGCTGCGGCTCAGGCTGTAGTAGAGGCAAAAACTCGGTCCTGGGAGGAGTTCGGTGAGCCCATGGAGAAGGACTATCGGTTGGCCTCGAAGAGGTTCTGGCAAACCGTCCGACGCCTCAGAAGGGGGAAGCAGCTTTCTGCAGGCACCAATTTCAGTGCAGGTGGGGAGCTGCTGACTTCGACTGGGGACATTGTCGGGCGGTGGAAGGAATACTTTGAGGATCTCCTCAATCCTGCTGACACGCCTTCTCTTGAGGAAGCAGAGGCTGAGAGCCTTGGGGTGGGGCTGTCCATTACCCAAGCTGAAGTCACAGAGGTAGTTAACAAGCTCCTCGGTGGCAAGGCACCGGGAGTGGATGAGGTCCGCCCTGAGTACCTCAAGTCTCTGGATGCTGTGGGAGTGTCTTGGTTAACACGTCTCTGCAGCATCGTGTGGCAGTCGGGAACAGTACCACTGGACTGGCAGACAGGGGTGGTGGTTCCCCTTTTCAAGAAGGGGGACCGGAGGGTGTGTTCCAACTACCGGGGAATCGCACTCCTCAGCCTCCCTGGGAAAGTCCATGCCAGGGTACTGGAGAGGAGAGTCCGGCCGATAGTCGAACCTCAGATCCAAGAACAACAATGCGGTTTCCGTCCTGGTCGTGGAACTGTGGATCAGCTCTACACCCTGTCCAGGGTGCTGGAGGGTTTGTGGGAGTTCGCTCATCCTGTCCACATGTGTTTTGTGGATTTGGAGAAGGCGTTCGACCGTGTGCCCCGTGGTGTCCTGTGGAGGGTACTTTGGGAGTATGGGGTCCGGGGAGCCTTACTCAGGGCTGTCCGGTCTCTGTATGACCAGAGCAGGAGCATGGTCCGCATAGCTGGCAGTAAGTCAGACCTGTTCCCAGTGCATGTTGGACTCCGGCAGGGCTGCCCTTTGTCACCGGTTCTTTTCATAGTTTTTATGGACAGAATTTCTAGGTGCAGCCAGGGTCCTGAGGGGGTCTGGTTCGGGAACCACAGGATTTCCTCTCTGCTCTTTGCAGATGATGTTGTCCTGTTGGCTTCATCGAGCCAGGACCTCCAGTATGCATTGGAACGGTTTGCAGCCAAGTGTGAAGCGGCTGGGATGAGAGTCAGCACCGCTAAGTCTGAGGCCATGGTTCTCGACCGGAGAAAGGTAGTTTGCCCTCTCTGGGTGGGTGGAGTGCTCCTTCCCCAAGTGGAGGAGTTTAAGTATCTTGGGGTCTTGTTCACGAGTGAGGGAAGATCGGAGCGTGAGATTGACAGGCGGATTGGTGCTGCGTCCACCGTTATGCGGTCGCTGTACCTGTCCGTCGTGGTGAAGAGAGAGCTAAGCCAGAAAGCAAAGCTCTCAATTTACCGGTCGATCTACGCCCCAATACTCACCTATGGTCATGAGCTCTGGGTCATGACCGAAAGAACGAGGTCCCGGATCCAGGCGGCTGAAATGAGCTTCCTCCGTAGGGTGGCTGGGCGCTCACTTAGAGATAGGGTGAGAAGCTCGGTTACCTGGGAGGAGCTCGGAGTAGAGCCGCTCCTCCTCCAAATCGAGAGGAGCCAGTTGAGGTGGCTCGGGCATTTAGTTCGGATGCCCCCTGGACGCCTCCCTAGGGAGGTGTTCCGGGCATGTCCCACTGGGAGGAGGCCCCGGGGAAGACCCAGGACACGCTGGAGAGACTACGTCTCTCGGCTGGCCTGGGAACGACTCGGGGTCCCCCCAGAGGAGCTGGAAGAAGTGGCTGGGGAGCGGGAAGTCTGGGCATCTTTACTTAGACTGCTGCCCCCGCGACCCAGTCCCGGATAAGCGGAAGAAAATGGATGGATGGATGGTTCTTACAATTTAGACCAGGTCAATTTACGGAAATATGTATCAACTAGAGCACTTAAGGACTGTAATCCATGTGTAGCAGCCACAAACCCGTCTGCACTGCTGTTGGAAAATCAATGTCGATACATTATTGTATATTAGAGCAGAGAGGATAAAAGGTTCTGCTCAAAGTTGTAGGCTTTTAACAAAATTGCTATCACTGTGTTAATATTCTTAACAAATGATAATCTGATTCCTGTCTTTTGGTCATTCTTTGTAGCTATCAAAGACTATGAGACAGCTGGAAAACACAGTGAGAATGACCATCAGATCAAAGAAGGCCTGGATCGAGCTCAGCGACTTCTCAAACAGTCTCAGAGGAGGGATTATTACAAAATCCTGGGGGTAAAGAGGTGACGATTGATCTGAATTTAACAGAATTTTCAAAGATGTTCAGGAAAAAAGGTTCTAGCTCATGCTGATCAGTGAGGTCTCTGTGGTCACAGAACCGCCAAGAAGAAGGAGATCATCAAAGCATACAGGAAGCTGGCACAACAGTGGCACCCTGACAACTTCCAGGATCCACAGGAAAAGAAGAAGGCAGAGAAGAAGTTCATAGACATCGCTCAAGCCAAAGAGGTTCTCACTGATCCAGGTAACAAGTCTGTTCTGCTGTCTGGAAAGCATCCATCTGAGTAAATGCCAGGAGCTGCTTGCTACTTTCTCCTTTTAGATTTCTGTTTTGATGGTGTGATTGTCTCTTATGTGGCGTGAAAACCCTCCAGTACTGTTTAAATAGTAGATTCTAAAGGATAAAACACTGTTATTTTCCTAGAAAGAAAAAAAAAAAATATATATATATAGTATGATTCAAATACAGTAGCAGGATTTAAGTTTGCGCGCTGCAAAAAAAAAAAAGTTCAGCTCAGTTTGTTGGTTGATTTCTAGGGAATATTGTATTAGGAATGTCCCAATCCTCATGATTGAGAATTAGACTTGACCAGATATTGTATCCCAATCAAGGATCAGATATTTGTTATTGTGACCAGTGCTATATATTTTAAGCTGTTTATTTCAAGTTGCAAAAAACAGTTCTGTAAAAATAGCTAAATATTCTGTTTCTGACAACAAAAAGACCTGCATAAGCATTTAAATGTTTTTTTAAAAACTTTAAAAAAAAATAAAATGGAGAGATGGCAGTGAGACAGCTGCCAAGGGACCACCTACACAATGCGAGCTCTGGAAAGAAGGTGATCAAAACAAAATCAATAATTTCTCAAACAACCAGAACTAATAAATGGTTATATTCATATGAGCTAATCATAAATACTCATCCTCTTATTCATGGAACAGCAAAGACTTTAGGAGAAAATCTTTTTTTATTTTTTTATTTTTAATGGAGATATGAATCACATCTGTTCAAAAATGTGAAATAGTTCTGAAGATATTAAAGCTACATTCCCCAAATGTTTGCATGTGAATAATTATCACCTGTTTCCACTAGCTAATTATTTTTTCTAGTTGATAGTTGCACTTCATTGATCAAAATATATGTTAGAAGCAATTTTTCTGTTTAAGTGATACATGATGAAATAAAGTTAATATTAATTTAAAAAAAGAGGGATAACCTGGATTTGTTTATTATCGTCTTCTTTATGTGGTACAAAAATATGGGATCAGGACTCTGGATTGGATTTGATCAGGACCTCCTTAGTTATTATCGCCTCTGGTTTCAGGTTTTCACTTCCACAAGTGTTTTATTTCATTTATTAGCTAAAATAATTTTCACTCCCTGGAACCTTTAATCAGAACTGCTCTGCACTGTAACAGAAGATTGTCACATTTTCACTTCACGGATTTCTTCACAAAAAGATCAAATCTGACTTTAGAAACGATCCAATTTCTTTGCCTTTTTTATTTCATTTCATTCTATTCCAGATCTAAAGCTTCTGCCTGTTTTATCACCTGGATATTTGACTTTATTTTCTGCAAATTTCACTTGTATGTTTTTTTTTTTCTCTCTCTTCAGCGTAGAAATCGAGATAATGGATTTGATTCAAAAATCAAATCTACAGATGGAAGTCTTACATTTTTCTTCAAAGTTGGATCTTCTGTTTTCAAATCAGTATTTTTGTTTTCCTCTAAACTTTAACCCCTTCATGCCTGACTTTTTCAACTACAAAGAATATTCTTCAGGGTTTTTTTTTTTTTAATTCTTCAGTGCTTGTAAATCAAGTGGAGTCTTTGATGAAATGGTATGTTGCGAATTAACGACATACGGCATGAAGGGTTAAAGATTTTCTTTTTCTAAATTGAAACACTGAGTTTTGTGAACATGTTTCTATTCTGACACTTTTTTTGCACCTTGTTTAGAGATGAGAAACAAGTTTGACCAAGGAGAAGACCCCATGGATCCAGAGAGCCAGCAGGGTCACAATCATCCATTCAATGGCGGTTTCCATGGTTTCCAGGGGTTCAATCCTTTTGGCTCGGGATCCTTTAACTTTAAATTCAACTTCAACTGAGGAGGTTTATTATCCAGCAAAGCTGAAGTGGCTTTTTTTCTTATTGTCCTCCCTATTTAAAAGGGAGATTATTCCATACATGATCTTTAAGCTTCACAGAAATGTGTTGCCAACAGTGACTTTAAATCAGACCTTTGTTTGTTGTTGACCATGGCGTTTCCACCTCAGGCCGGTTAGGCCTGTCGCTATGCTGACAAATGTCTGCCTTGCATAAAAAGCTGTTAAGAAGTAAACAGTAATTTTATGACTTTGACTCGTTAAATTATGTTTGTGTCCAGTATTGCACACTGCAGTTCACACAATTCAATTTGTTCTATTTTTATATAAATTAATTTTTTTTCCCTGAACTGTAAATAAAGACTTATTTATGTACACTCACTAAAAATGGTTATTCTGCATTTTTAGCTTTCTTTTTATGCTGGATGAATCATGTTTGCCCTTTTCTGAGCTGTTTGGAGTAAACAATTTATTTTCTCTTGAATGCTAATATTAGCATTTGTAGTTGACACTGATTTGTGCCCTCAGAGGAAACTTTCTGCAGCCCAACATGAACTACAGCTTCAAACATCAACACTGTTTTCTGAGACCAAAACATAGAATTCAAATAACTTCATAAGTTTCTTCATAAAAACTGTTTTTTACAAATCACATGGAAAATTGTAAATAAGGGTGTTTTAGGATATAAAGAAAATTAGGAATACTTTGAAACATCCTGACTCAAATAATCCTTTCCTGTTTTTATTAATATAGTGACATACTGTTTTATTTGGTTCTGAAAGGACATTTGTTTCAGAATCCTGTTTGGACAGTAAAACATGAGTTAAAGTTCCAGCCAATCACATCTCTTCTACATATTAAGAATACATTAACACTTAAGGTGACAGCTGCCTTTAAAACCATGATTACGGTATTCTAACTTTAAAGCAGTTTACTAAAGTAAAGCAAAGTATTTCATCAAATATTTACTCAAAAGTGAACAAAACAATTCCTGAGTAACAAAAAAAGTACACAGTTTTGATTAAAGATTATGGAATACACAAGAAAACAAAAAACCAACAACACACTGAGCCCTGGATGCAGACAAACATAAAACATAGTGGAACAAATCAGACTCAGTGTAGCAGAGTGAGAGCTGCTCTTCATTTTACATTTCCTCAAGTATGGTTCAGTAAAACTGCCCTTTTTACCCCAAAAGTTACTCAGTGAAATGTGAGTTAGCACAAACCTCTGCTTTGGGGTTAATGCTGCATCCCTCCTGTGCATATCTGATTAGCAGAACAAAAGCTCACAAATATTAATCACTTCAGTGTGCTTGAGATTTCTCTGAAGGGACAGGGTTCTTTCTATGAGCTGTACACTCAGCTGACTTCACCTGAACAATGTTCTTGGTTTATTTTGTCTTTTTTTTTTTTTTTTACTTTTCTGCCTGATGTGATGAGTCAGACTTTTTCAGCCAGAGAAGTATTAAAGTGAAGGCTGAGCGCGGAGGTGCAAACTCAAATTAAGAAAGAATTTACAGAATGTTTCTGCACATTTGTCCCACTTTACGTTTCAAATTTGCAAAAATTAATAAATACTTTTGGCAATTTTGCTAAAGCTGTCTCCTCTTTTCCATTAAAGACCCACAGCGGCCATCTTTTGATCTATTTTAAAAGCGTTCCCAGTGGTCTTTGAATAATGATTATGTGCTTTTATAGAATATGTTGTTCACCTTTCGGTCTATCCCATCAGCTTCCACTGATTCGGACAGGTGGTTTGGCAGAAATGTTTGCGTCGGATGCCCTTCCTGACAAAACCCTGTATTTTAACCGGGCTGGGACGGGTACAGGGAGACCCCTGACTTGGGCCCCTCGTGGCTACATAGTTAGGAAGTTGTTTTCTAATACAAAGTTTCTGCGAAGTGGCTGTAGTTCATTAGAAATTTGCCTCTGAGTTGTGGGCGGGACCTTTTGCACTGTTTTTCAAACTGCCTTTTTTCACCTTCTGATTCACAAGGATTTGAATAAGGAAAGAAGTTGAATTTTAAGCTTAAAATGACCTCCATGATCAGAAAAAATGCCACAAGAATATGTTAAAAACTAGAAAAACATTTTTTATTGGAGTGGGTCTTTAATTATAACTTTGATATACCTAACTGTGCTTTTGTTTTGGAAAGAACTTTAAATATTTCATTTGAGGTGAAGTTCTTAAAAATGTCTTATCTGGCTTATTTTCTACACGAGTCCAACAACAGCCAACAATTCCTTTTCACAAACACATAATAAAGTGCTTTGATTGATCCAACGTTTTCTTTTTTTCACCTTCTAACCAGATTTCAAACCCAGCTGACTGATTTCTAAGCCTCATGCACATCCTGACTCCAGGAGCAGATTCGGTCTCTATGAAATGATCCCCTCCTTCTCCGGCTGGGGAGGTAACACTCCATGGCTATGTTTAGATGGAACTGTCTGTCTTCAAGCTTCATGGGTGGCCTGCTTGAAAAAAGGTTCTGCCTGCTTCGTCTTCAGTGTGGTGCTGGCAGGAATTAAAGTTCATCTCGTTGGTTTTGTTCTGTTGGAAAGAAACGCCGGCTATAAGCAGATCATGATAGAGGATCAGGGTCCAGTTTGGACACGAAGAAAGTAATTCTTTACCTTTATCATTCGAGGAGGAAGGTGTCTGTCTTTGTGCAGCCGTCTCCTCCTGTTTCTGGACTTTTCCCAGCAGCTCTTTAATCTCGCTGTCATATTTGACCCACTCGGGTACGATTCTTGCTGCAGCCATCAGCTTGGGTTCTTTGGTTTTTGGGTTGTTGCACTGCACAAAAAAAGCAGACAGAACCCATCAGCCATTCCACCAGGACCACTTAGTTCCAACAAGTCCGATTCCCCACACTGCCAGAGTCATACATTTGCCTTTAATTTGATTTCCAATTCTGCTAAAAGGACATTAGGCCCTTCCTCGTCTGGGTTACCAAATGCTGACCCTCCCCACAATGAGATCCTACTTCCTATTCCAACATGCTGGAGTCTGCCCAGTAATTCTCTAAATTCGTTTAGGACACCACAAGATCACTTTGCAGTTGTGTCACTGACATTTGTGTCTGGAAATATGCGTCTCATGTTTCAACCGTTGAAGCCAAACGCCAGAAACTCAACATCCAGGAGAGAAATTCGCAGAATAAAGTGTTTCAAAAAAGTAAAAACAAGATCTGTGTAACAGCTGCTGGTCTCACCAGGTCTATAGTCTTTGCTGTTTGTTTGGAGGAGTCATCGCACCACGTTTCACACCATAACCACTCCTGAGGGAGAGACTTAATGGCCACCTGGTGGATCATGTTGTTGGGAAGGTCCTAAAAGGACAAAAATATCACATAGAAAAACTTTTAAAAATAAAGTGAAAAAATTAAGTGAATAAAGTCAAGTCCCTGACAGAATCCAAAGGCTGTATCAGTGAGTGAAGTACCTGATCCAGGTTTGACAGACTGTTTGGATCTTGGCTCAGTGCTTGGTATTGACCGCGTAATCTGTCCCCGGCTGCAATTTTCCGAAACTTCTTTAAATCGACAACATACAGAGCGCTGCAGGAAAAGCGACAGAAGATTTGTTTAAGCAAATAAATGTATTTAAATACACTACATTTGAAGTGGTGATTGGCAGGATTTTTACAAAATTAAGTGACAAACTGTATGTACAAGCGCAAATATGTCTATCTATAATTGAGAGTACCATATTTTTTGGAGTATAAGTGACATGTTTTTTGTATAGTTTGGTGGGGGGTGCAACTTTTACTCAGGTGCAACTCATTTGTGATTTTGATTTTTTTTTATTAGCCTTTATTTAACCAGGTAAAAACCCATTGAGATCAAAATCTCTTTTACAAGCGTGACCTGGCCCAGAGCTCAGCAGCCCACATAACAAAACACGATAACAGTATAAAATAAAACAATAAGATTGGAATTATTACAGTTTAAAATCAAAGTGCAGCAAAGTAACTTAGTGCTACAAAATGCAATGGATGTGAACCAGTCAGACATGAGGCGTAAAAGTTATAAACAGTAAGAAAATGTAACGTGCAACAGATGCATGGTGCACTAATGGACAGTAACAAATTAAAACACAGGCACTGATGGATGGACTCTTTTTCTCTGACAGAAAAACCTAAATGAAGCAAGTTTGGACAATTTTGGTTCAGGTTGGAGAGTATTCCAAGCAGAGGCAACAAAAAACTGAAGACGTGTTTCCCAAATTTAGTCTATAGACAGATTGCAACAACTGCTACAGGGCACTCTAGCAGGTAATCGGTGTGCTACTGTTAAATACATTTCTCCCACAAGTGTAACTTCTATATGATTTATTTTCTATCTTTCTCTATTAGGCTTTTTTTTTTCTTTGCTGCTGCGACTTGTGCTCTGCAGTGACTTGTAGTCTGAAAAATACGGTAATAATAGTGGCATCATTTACACGTGCATGTGGATGTATATAAGTGGAGATAAGTGCATGAGTGTTTCTACATTTTCTCTCACTTTTTTTTCAATCACTTCATGACTAATCATCCTTACTAAGTTTGATAAATCTTTGTATTAATTATTTCTTGTTTTTCTTCTTTAGTTTTGATTCCTTGAAATTAATCTATTTCAAGTTTTTAGAATACCATTAAAAATACACAGCACATCATTATGATATGAGTTATCAGATTGTTCAGATTATCCTATTAATTCCTACATCCATATATTTTTACATGTTTTATATTTTATGTTTGTATATAAACCAAACCAAACCAAACAAAAAAAATGGCAAGAACATGAATGAACATGAACAAAGGAGACTCTGCCGCAGGAAAGGAGTGCAAACAACTGACCACAGAGGGGTGTAACTGATTTTTTTAGATACAAGTTCTGTAGGAAAAGTCTGGAACTGTGTATAATTAATTTAAAAACAATACAACTAAATAAAAACTAGCAAAAAAAGTGTCTAAATGTCCAGAAATTCAGATGCATGTGAACCAGATTTTTGTGTACTTTTAGGACATTTTTGGGGCTGAAATTTGCTTACAAAGCAAAGTGGAAAAAATACAGTTAGATAAAGCAGGGCAGCAGTCCAATCCTACCCTTTAAAAATACTCCTGAAACTCACCTTAAAGGCTAACAATATTAAAAATACACTTTAAATTGTGCCTGAACAGGTTTGCTTTTTACAATGAACTTGTTTCCCTTGCATTCCATCTATTCAAACACATATGGTATTTATTAGAAATCCCAATAACTCAAAGCCCAGTTATGATCCATATATGTTCTGCATCACATTGCCATGGCAACATATGTGTATTGCAGCAAAATTGCACATATTTTTAGGTTTGCTCCCAACCTGCTATTAAGTCTTTTCTGCAACACTGGCGCAGTAATGAAAAACCAGAAAAGACCTTCAATCAGTCCAATTCCTTTTTCCTTTACTTAGCTAAAAAAGTAGGACACTTGTTTCAAAGGGATGTCATCTGCTGTGCTAAGGTAAAAAGAAATATATATATATGATTTTTATGGATGTGAAGTATAATAGACTGATATTGACTGAAGCAGTTGGCACACAATGGCTTTATTGATAACCATTATCATGGTACCCATTATCTCTGATTGCAGTCTATCGAGTTTATCGTGCCAGAAAATAGAAAGGACTGGTTGTCTTGAACTTGTTCCATAGTACAAGTCCCTGTTCTGCAGAACAGTAATGTAAAACTTTGTGTCCAGATAGTCCAGATTAAAAGCAAAGACAACTTTTTTTCTGTTTCTATTAGCTGTAGTTCATCCATTTTCAGTTTTCAACAGACCGGTTCGCTGTTACTTTTTTAAGGTTTGGCTTGGATGGATTTTCTGTAAAAATGCATTCATATATAGTAAAGATATGTACTACAGTGCTACGGTTTCTGCACCTGATGTGGTATTTTCTGTGTCCAAGATGTGATGCCCAGTATCCACTTTTCCAGAAGCGATATCCTTCCATCTCCCTGCGGCTGTCACAAAACGGCGTGTAGCCATAGGGAGCGCCTTCTAAGTCTAGATCCCTCAACTCCTTCAAGTCCACTCGGACTATCTAGAAGAGGAAGAGATATGTGGTAGATATTGGGGCCATTTCATTTCCTTCCCACCTTGTCAACAGTTTTGGCAAAAGAACGTTCAACACACGTAGTGAACCCAAACCTAACATTTTATAACATTTTATGTTGAGTAACCATTTTTCTTTTTTTTTACACAAATAAAAGTTAATATATTTACTCATTTATGAACTCTCATGATTAGTAAGTGATTTCAGGTTTGAAAAAAAAAACTCAGTTTGTTAAAAATAAAGATTCATTCTGATACAAGTAAGTTAAGTTAGTGTTTTACAACTTCAAAGTTATCTTGTGATAATGGTAAACGCTCAGTTAAATTCACTGATTGAAAGTCTGTGACCAGAATAAGCCTTTTAAAAAGTCTTGCATGTGCTAGCAGCAGTGCTGTATGCAGGTTTTGTTTTTAAATTATTTTATGTAATTTTTATTTTTTTTATTTGAAAAGGTACAGGTATACAAACAAAAATAGAAAAACATGACATTACAACATTCATTTTGCTGTCCTTTCAAAAGTCCTTTTTAGTTTTTTTTAATCCAAAAAAAGATCAAATTCATGAACTATGCTACTTACAGTTATATCATTTTACATTCATAACAGTAAAATAAAGTTTAGTAACATTGTGTATGTGGACACAGCTATCAATTATTCTACAGGACTCGTACAAAATCTGAATGATATGGTGATATGAATTTGATTAATTTAGCCCAATTTCTGTAGAACTCGTTCTTCTAAATTTGTAGTGTGTATGTCGGTTTTTTTCATTAAAAATAAAATTATGTGAATTGTATGGAACCAGTGTTTTATGTACAATAATAAACAATAACAGGTTTATTTACCGGCATTCCTGTTTTTATTCTCATTCTTGTAAAAATATGTGAACAAATGCTGCAAATTAAAAGCATTTTAATATGGGCACGGGTCTGCTGTTTTTTAGTATGTCTGTTTTCATATTTGTTCCTTTTCAATAAATAAACTCGATTCAGTTCCAGGTTAAACTGTTTTCTCTGCAGCCAGCTTTAGAAACTTATATTTGTGTACTGAACATTGACATTCTGTAAGGTTTGGTTAGTTTGATTTTATGTTGTGACACTTTGAGAGCACTAGCATTACTGATTATAGTGTTTCTACCAGAACTGACATTTTTTTAAAAAATAAAATACGAGTTTTGTTTATGTATTTTAGCTGCTGTGTTAGAATTTTCAATTAACTGCAAGCATTTTATTTCAAAATGCAAGAAAAAAAATAATTCTTAAAGTGTTTTCAAAGTCTCTTTTCCAACAATACAGCTTATTGTGATGCCCCAGTTTTTTTTATCCTCACCTGGTCTGCATCCACAAATATGATCTTATCCACAGCCAAAGGGAACAGGACATCCAAAAAGAGGATCTTATAACCCCAAATGATCCGCTGTTTCTCTGTCTGCTGGTGGAGCCAACGCGGCCACTTATACTGCACTAACTCATACTGGAAGCTGTACTTCTCTGCCATATGAGAGATGGTCTCCTAACCACAGAGGGAGTAAATAATGGAGCCTTAATAATTAAACACAGAGTGAAGTGGTGACAAACAGTGCTGTAAAGAACACAAACCTTGAAAGAAGGGGAGAGGTAGTTCTTGAGAAACCAGAACTTCACTGGCGTTCTTGTGTGCCGAAGGACAGACAACACCATTATTCTAAAAAAACAGGAGAAAATGACACCAGTGAGTTGGGCTGAGAGTCATGCATCACGTGCAGCTCCAGAGGAAAGTGACTCACCTGAGAAAACGCTCGTACAGATGACCAGAGGCCACGGAAAATATGTTTAAATCATCCTCTTTTTTCTTCTCACCATCATCCTTCTTCGAGCCGCCGCCTGCGATGCTGTAAATGAGGCAGTAATATGTGACACTTCTGTGGAAATAAATCACAACGGAGCTAAAAGCTGCCCGTTCCGAAGCTGGCAAACATTTTTTTTTTTATGTAAACATGGCATGCAACACTGCACAAGCAGCAGCGTTCACTTTAAATCAAATCACAAAAATGGAGGTGGAAATGATGTGAAAATCAACTCTGAGACTGTGAGATGATTTAGCATTTTACCTCCTGCTGACAGACATCTGCATAGCTGGATAACAGCGTGAGAAGCCACACTGCAAACATTTAGACAGCTTCTATGGTTTACATGGTTAATGGATTTAAAAACATGCAAGATTAATCTCGATCAAATCAATGCATGCTTAAAGGGTTTATATGGGAAAACAGTGTTGTTGCCATTGGTGCTTAAATTTAACCAAATCTGCACCTTATTTTATTTTTTTGTTTTGTAGCAGCTTTAGATTGTTGTAAATCAGTGACAATCTACTAAATCAAATGTTCCCTACATGGAGCACTGAATAAATGTGTTTTAAATAAAGTTTTGTGGAAGATTAACCAGTGTTCTGTGTTGAGAAATCCACTTACAAAAACAAACTGATTTTTTTGTTATTTAAAAATGTAATATTCTTTTTTTTTTTTTTTTTTTTTAACCTTTATGAAAAGCAAACACTCAAAGTTTTTAGGCATACCATAAAATGTAAAGTCTAGCTATTTGGGAACTTGTGAGTACCAAACACCTGTAACCATGGTAACCTAATGCTAAAGTAAGAGGTAGCAAACTGACTCTGAAGTGAATAAAAAGAAAGGAGCATTTACATACATGTAGATTTTATTTGCCGTAGTGAGCAATCAGTTAACTTCATAAATAATACATCTGACTTGTTTTTCTTGAGTCGTTTCTGCAGCACAAATTACCCGCCAGCAGGTTTCTGAAGACGGTGACTTTTGTGAGTCTGCAGCGTTAAAAAAGCCTCAAAGGTATTCTCTCCACCCTGTGACTTTTAAGACGCAAACATTAAAATTCACATTAAATAATAAGCCTTGTTGTTCTGTTTTATGGTGCAGATTGGGCACAGATCCAATAAAATGAGAATTTTGAGCGTATGACCATGCCCTTACTGATATTAAAAGGTGATGAAAAGGTAAAAGGCAGCTGAAGCTGGATGATTCAGTGCACATTTTGCAGACAGATATGGGGACTTGTGCCGTAGGGCAGATGTGTCTGCAGTCAAACTGCGTATCCTTGTGTGTAACAGACTGCTGATGAGGGGAAGAATATCTCTCACACACTCAATCATAAGCATAGTGTCATCCTTCAGCTACAGGGAGGGTGTGCGAAAAGTGATGGGAAGTGAAGACAGGATTTTTCCCCAAAAAGTTTTGCCAGATTTTTCTATCCCTTTGCAGTTTATACCACTCAAAACAAAGTCATCAAACCACGTATTTGTACAGGCGTACTTTGTCTCCCATGGCTGAGCAGTTGGATTGTGGGAAGTATCGACAAACCAAAGGAATCTGAGAAAGTCGACTGCCAGGGATGACTAAGCCTGCCATTATAAATGGCCTTTTGAGCAACAATGGGGTCCCCCCATAGGAAATAAGCTTTACAGAGTTTGGTTAGAGCCGATTTTGGCCGAATCAGCGGAGATAATCTGGACCTCAGGAAGGACCCGCAGAGCTGAGGCTTAATTCTGAAGATGACTCCCAGCTCCGTCAATGTAGACTGAACAGGATTTCTATCCGGTTTTCATTCAAGCTTTCCCACAGTGTAAAGCATGCACAGAAACAACATTCCTTATATTACTTCCTATCTTGTTAACCGGCACTTTTTTTTCTGCATGCTTTCTCCAAAGCACACGCCACTGATTTGGCAGTTATTAAGCTAATTTATGTCTAAATTATAACTTAATTTTCATCAGATTCTGCTTTAGTGAGTCAAAAAGTAGAGTACATAATTAGATACATATACAGTAAGTTTTTCAGCTACTATTTTGGATTTACAAGAAGCAAAGAAAAACTAAAACCTCCAACAACAACAATTTAATTTACTATAAATTCTATTTTCCCCCATAAGATCAATGAATCACAGCTGCCAAGGCCAGAGGGGACCTGTGGTGTCTTTACCCTTTCCTGCTGTCTCTCACGACAGAATATCAGGTAGTTGTTTGAAATTATTCTTTCAGTACACTTTACTTGAGCTTGGGACAGAAAACAAACCTGTCATTCAACATGGATGAAGTTACACATCTTTCAATTGAATTTTTATTCTTTTTGAAAATAAACTATAACATAACCTTAAACTAGAATATTTATGTAATTAAAAAAATGTCAGATAACCTGATAGTTTGTTGAAAAAGAAATACTTCTGATGTAAAAAAAAAAAGCTCAGGTCTCTTAAAATAAGTGTCGTATTGCAAAAAAGATGGTAACTGAATTGGCTCAATTTTGCTGGAGCTGGAGGAAATGCATTTTCTATCTGAGATGTCACACTCACTCAAGTTCTCTATATACAGTTGATGTTTGGTATGCAATGGGGGAGGGGTCACCTAGTCCAGTTCTCATATACAGTCAATGATTGACAATTGTTCCAAAACAGAACCAGAATTTGTTCTGTGGTTTTTAAGTAGTCATGCCAGATTCAGCAGATCGATGATTTCAACTCTAGTCTTCCTTTAACTTTATGCTTTGGTTATGCTCCTAAAAAAGTTCTGGCTCCAGCCTAAAGAAAAAATGGCTCCTGTGTATTTTGTGCTTAAACATTTAATAAACAAAGTAAAATATGCTCCTTTATCCAAAAAAGAACTAGAGACATTGTTCTACATCCATAGTTGTGCTATTTTTCTCCAGCTGATTATAGTGGTAGATTTAAAAACTCTAGCTTTTTTTGAGTGTGACTATGAATTCAGATGAAATTGTTGTCCACATTTTCCCATTCGGCTATCACACCACCTGCAGAGCTGCTGAAATTCTAAAAGTGATCATCAAAGTAAACAGATGGATTCACAATCTTCACAGGATTAACAAGTGCAGCAACTGAAAGTGGCAATAAAAACACTGCATGACAGTAATGATCATGAACAGTATGTTACGTGGCTTCCATCAAAAAACGGCCTACCTTCTTTTAATAGCGCTCCAAACACTGCACACAGCAAGCATTGAGTAGGGAGACAGGACCACACAGTTAGGAGGAGCTGGGGAGAACGCTCGTTTGCACATACGTACCTACAAAAGCACATATTTTTCGCAAGGCTAGATCTTACAGCGTAATACTGAAGTCTTGATCCACGAGTGGAGTAAGGTCTCCTGAAAACCGCAATGAATGTTTGACACTCGGCGTAATACGTCAATCAGAGAACTTCCTGTCTGTCAGTTGGATGGAGGTTTTTAAAGCTGATCGACTTTGAGCCAAAGCTAAAATACCCACCTAACTATGGAATCCCAGATTCCTTTTCCTTCAGTAGTTTCACTTAAAAGGTCCTCATTGATTTTCTCCGCCTTTTTCTGCACCTGTATGAACAAATCACATCAGAGTTTATTGAGCTTTTCTACAGCTGGACCAAAAATCGTCTTTCCTCATCAGAAATGCACATTAGGAGAAAACGCCATAGAGCTGGAATGTCAAACTCCAGGCGTAGAGGGCTGGCCTCCTGCTGGTTTTCCAGAAATCCTGTCTCATCTGCTGTTGATTACCTGGATCAGGTGTGTTTAGCCAATACAGAGCTTCAATGGCTGGTTGGTTGGAAAACATGTCGGACACCGGCCCACTAGGCCTGGATTCATTTGAAAAATTTTTTTGAGCATATTTGAAAAAACCCCTCACCCGAACTTTGATGATTTTACTGTGGAAACTGTTCAGCACGACTATGACATCCCCTGCATCCGCCGGGGAGTCTGTTCCATCGTGCCTGAAAAAGACGACAAAAGAAAAAACATCTTTTAAAGTAGATTCAAAATACACTTTGCTTAAGCTTGTTGATACAATTTTGAAGTTAAATTTCAAATAAAAATCAATATAAAGATTCTCTGCTCTTCCCCACAGGAGGACTCATTACTACAATGTTGCAACCTCCCCTTTCTCAGCTAAAAACCTTATGGCAGATTGTCCATCCTTGTGAATGCTGAGTGACCCTTTTTTGAAGAAAACAATCCAACTCTCAGCCCCACCAGTTTCTGCCATCCAAACAAAAACAATCTATGACCAACCATGTCCGATCAATTCTCAGGGAAATTCAGTTTCTTCTTCAGGGTACAATCCTAATTTCTCCTCCGTTTTCTTCATGGCTGTTTGGAAAAACCTTGACAACAGTTAGAATATCATTTTGTTCTTGACTCACAAGGAATCAATAGATTGTCTAAATAAACAGAACAGGAACATACCACTGCATCAACAGGAGACATGTCGGTTAGTCAAAGGCTAATCCTTTTCACTAAAGCCAACATTCAGAGAAAGAAGAACAGAACTTTATTGATCCCACAATGATGAAATTCAATCCATTTTCATTTTTCAAAACCATTGTCATGGTTGTATTTGCAAAATGGATGATTGTCCACACATTTTCAATGACATACTTTCCTATGAAGATGAACATCAACAAAACCTGACAGTTTCTGATGAGCGGCAGGAGTTCATTAGAAATTCACCTGAGTTGTGGACAGGACCATTGGAGTGGAGCAACCCCGTCCCTCTTCCCCTCCCCGTTACCAAGAGCTCTCTGTTTACACACTCTCGAATTAGCTTAAAGCGCCCCAAACATTCAACCTAACAAGCGAGATTATTGGAGCTATCCAGACAGATCATTTTGAGTCGGATGCCAGCTTGGAAGAGGAAAACAAATACATAAACGGATCTAGTCGTCTACAGACGACTCCAATTCGATGCATTTGAATCGGAGAAAGAAGCTTGTGGCCCACCCACATATTTTCAACGTCAGAAATGAGCTCTTTTTAAAATGTCATTTTTTTCTTCTGGTTTAGTTAGTTTAGCAACCAGCTATTGTTTATATTTTTATGACTGAATTAATGTTCTTTGCATAAATACTGGTGTGAAGCCCATTGAGATGGCTATGGTTGTGATTTTGGGCTATATAAATTAAATTGAATCTGGTCCTTATTCTCAATGAGTTAAAGAATTCTCAAAAATGCAAGTTTGAGCTTCATTTTCCTAATATATGTCCTCAATCATACAAATGCCAAGAGAACATTTTAAAAACACCCAAAAGAGTGGGTATTTAACATTTACAATTTGGATGAATATAATTACTAAACCAGAAAGAGGGGGAAAATATGGTGCAATGGTTTCCAGAGTAGTGAAGTAAAGTTCAGAATAAAGCTATTTCCCTCTGCTTTTGTCTAAAAAAACTGAACTGTCTTCAGATGTAGATGAGAATAAATCAGTTTTAAATCTGAAATGTTCTCTCCACTGTTCAAAGAAGTGCTTTCATGCAGTTTTCAGTGACAGCAGTTCTGCTTGCCATGACCGGTCTTTCCAAACATCCTTGTTTAGGGTTATATCTTTGTGGTTAAATCCTAACAGCAGGACAGAGTCTGATCATTTCACACCAGAGGGTTGAGTTTTGCATCTTCTTGACACTTTTACCAAATTTCCAGAAGCCTCTCTCCTCTTCCACTTGATGAAACTGTTCTTCAAGCCCATCCTGTCTGTTTTTTTGTCTTTTTTTTTTTTAATATGCATGCAGCATTTGTTAATTTTGCACTTGCTTTTATCTATTCAACCATGATCATCTCTATGAATTTGCATCTCTGATTTGGCACTTTGGGCAACCGCACGTCATTTAATCCATTTCTAGGTTCCCTGTTGCTTGGTTTAAACGTGCTGAACAGAAATTGAGTCGATCCTTCTTTCAGTTCCCTTCTGTGCAGAAAAGAATTTTGTTTAAAACTTTGAATGGAAAATTACACTAAAGTAAAGAATACTGAAGTAATTAAATTGAGTAAACTTAATCCCAAACAGCATCAAACAACCTAAAAACAAAAATGCTCTTTTTTTTTTGACCTATAAGCAATTTAATTCTAAATGTTAATATTTTTATGAGTAGCGTGCATCATCATTTTTGATAGCCATACACTATATTTATCAGTTTTTGCTTTATTTGTAATAAATCTGGCTGAGTTACAAATGTTACACTACTTTAAGGAATTAAGAGAGAAATCTTGTAGTTTTTCAAGAAAAAAACAGCAAAAACAACCAATTGAGAATCAACAGCAACACAAATGCTGTAGAAATTGACTGAATGATAAAAAACACATTAAGTTTAACTAAAGCCCAAAGCTCATTTAGAGTGACTACACTGTATAAACTTATTTACAGTAACTCTTAAATTCACCATTTGAGTGTAGCTGGGCTTCCTGTGTGAGATTGATGAGGAAGCTTTCAGTGTAATTAGTGAAGAAAACCAAACACTAGAGGCTTCACTCACAAAGAAGACACAAACTTGTGCTGGACAGAGTGAGACTGTGAGAGCACACACTTTAGAGTGGAAACTTGGTCAGCTGCCAGGGTCGCCACCAAGCCATAGTCATTACACTCCATCATCATCAGGAATCGCCATACCATTATTTCGCCCAGCACAACTTCCCAGCCAGCTATAGCGCGGTTAGATTTAATGAGGGAGTCTGTATAGTATCGATCGCGTAACGCATCCTTTCAAAGTGATTGTTTTAGGGCTGGTGCGTCCCTGGAAGTCCTAGATTTCAGCAGGCAGTCTGAAGTGTCTGTTGGTGAAACGCCATGAAGCAAACTCGAGGCAGAAAATAGTTTTTGACTCTGATGCACTGCAAGCCATTACAACAGCAAACGCTTACTAAAGGCAAAACATCTAACCTTAAGACTAAGATGAATGCCACTCTTAAGTGAACCCAAAGTAGCAGTCCCCCCTTATGTTTTAGTGCTCCTTGTGTTTACCCCCTCTGCTGCTGCGAGTGCAAATCAGACCTGTAGGGCTTGTGCTAGAAAGCACCAGCGATCAATCTGAATCCTTGCTCTGAGAAGAGGCAACCGGCCGTCTCATTCATCGCTGTCAACTCGAAGGCACTGCAGCAGCACAGGCACCAAGAGAAAACGCCACACTCTGGGACTGGAAAGCACAGAGGCTCCCACTAGGCTCTGATCGCCCACCTAACCAGAGCAGAGCGCCGCTAACCACAAGAATAATGACGCTGCCAAGGTGAAAAATGACATCACCTCTTAGCTTCACCTGGAGTATTGGAGGATAAATTTCACTTGTCTGATATGATTCCAGAGGAACCGAAGGCTGCATGTGTCCTAAATCCGATGTACGTATAGCCAGAAAAGAAGATATCTGTGATTGTAGAAGCATCTTCTACACTGAACTGACCCAAAACGCAAAATCCATACCGTTCATTACTTAAATAAATAGGATAAAATTAAAATGATGAAAGAGAGTGTAACTTTAAAAGAAAGAAAAAATGTGGAACCCAGCAAAACTAATTAGGGTTCCTACATGTCTAACTAGAAACTGTCACTGTGTTTTTTGAGCAGAATCTGTTTTTATTCTACACAACCAATAAAACACCTCCTGGATTATGAGGAGGGAGCTGAAGACAGTATCACCATTCTGCTGTTTTTTCTTTAATGGCAATTCTTTCACCCTACACCCCCCCACCGCCTTTATACTCAGCAGAACTACCTGCACTCATCAAAACCTTCTGTTCCTACAGTGTCAGCAACTCTCCATGTTACCATAGTGACAGGTTCCATCACATCCAGGGGAAAGCAGAGACACAATGAGTGCACCAGAATCATTATCTTTACAACCTTTTTTTTTGTTACACATACTGCTATAAGTGAAGGAGATTATGTCAAAGGACTGAAATGCTCACGTGAGAATCTGATAGATTTCTTCGGATCTCCCTTTGCGTAATCTTAGAATCCAGGCACCAGGATTGGCTTTCAGCTGGAAATAACCCTGTTGGAGGTGGACAGAATTAAGCACGAGAAACCTCAAACTTTCTGCCCTGACACTAACTCCTCACTAATGCATTTCAGATGAAACTGCATTTTATGCCTTAGTCACAACTGCCCTTACGGGTGGATTCAAGCTGTCTGCAGGCAAAAAAAAATGGGCAAACCTGTATGGGGCACGCAGGTAGCTCATACAAAATGTTAAGATTGAAGACCACTCAGTGAGCCCGTAGGATGAAAATGTTACGCACATCTTTTTTTCTACGGATATGCTGCAGGTGACAGGTCGTAATGAACACTTAAATAACACCTACGAATAAGTAAGGGAGAAGTAAATCGTACAGATTTTTCCTTTTGTAACCTCTTAAGACCTGGTATCAACATGCGTGGACATCACATTTTTGGTTATATTACCACAGTAGGTAATTCTGCTTAAATAGGACCCTATGAGTACGTGTGTAAAGCTCAAATATGAGCCTGGGTCTTAAGAGGTTAACCCTCTAAAACCCTTAAGAGGTTAACCCTCTAAAACCCTGTGTATTACACAAGGGGCCCTTTAGTGCTATTCATGTGAAATGTCAGTAAGGAGCAAGTACTCAAATCTTACTAATGACTGGAGGGTGTCATAAGGCTACAGTACGACAGCATCACCTATATGTCATAAGTGCGTGCAACTTACTTCATGATACACTTACCACACCCATGACAATCCTATGTTTCATCTTCATGACATCTCTTAAGGTGGCCGCACGAGTCAAGACACACTTGTGATCCCCTTGAGATGTGGCCACTTCTGTCTATGACTCTATGGGCTTGACCTACCCAAAAACCCGCAGTACTCCTACAGGTTAACCTCCGTACAGGTGCAGGTGACTAAGGCATTAATACAAATATCTGCACATAATTCTTCAACAATATTGCAGAAAAAAAGTTTGGGTATCTTTCAGATCACTTAGAGGTGGATGCTGACCAGGTTAGCCATGACAATAGTGTCATACATGAGCGGGTCCCGACTCATGCCAAGCGTAAACTGCAGTCCACGGGGTGGCTGGCCGGTCGACAGGTCAAAGCAGTGGCCTTCCAACAAGAGGTGCTCCAGTTCAAACTCTGCGGTCACAACCTCGCTCACCTGGACAGAAGCTCCACATTTTAGAGCACCGAAAGTCCAAACTACTGAGTGTTGATGGATGAGCTGCTCAGTACCTCCTGCAGATGGATGTTGTCCAAGTCGTAGGGGCTGCTCACCGCCTGCACCATCCAGCTCTCTGGTGTGATCATATTAAGAGTGAGGAGTGGAGATTCTGGGAGCTCCATGAAACGGGCCACTGGTCCTGAAGAAACCGTCTCATTGGCCAAGAACATCACATCAGGCTCCAGTACATAACGGTAAAAACTGGAAAAAGAGCATGCAAAGACTTTCAATCCTTCTGCAACATCTGTTACAGTAAAGCTGGCAAAGAAAAAAAGGAAATAAGCTCATCAAAACTATGACTGAGTCCTGCAGGCCGACATGTGGAAATGTGAAATCTAGTTATCGGGTTGAATGAAAAATACCAGCACTAATGTGGTTTCTCATCAACTTCTTACTCAGGGTTAAGCTCTATCAACAACCCAGCATTTAAGGGGCTGAAAGAACAGAAGAAGACCAAAAGTGTTTATGAATCAGTGTCAGGGTGTGCCATGGACTGAAGTCATTTAAAGACCACTAAAAGTACAAACCACATAACTGTGTTTCAGCAGTTGATTTGTGACCCCCTCCAGGCGTAGCATGGTAGAGGTGACCCATCCCTGCCTGTCTTGTACTGTAAAGTTCAACCTTTAGCTGTATGTCTTAAGAACCAAAAGTAATGAACCGAATGTGCTTTACCCTGCTGGGATGAACAAATCAGCTGTGTTGGGATTTTTCATTTGATGTAAACTTGAACTAGAACTTGATTAGAAGAGGCATTTTTAGTAAAAGTGACTGCAAGAGATGGCAACAGTTAAAGGGACTGTGCGTCCATCAGAGTATAATCTATCATCATCCATTTGTGCCAAACTTTGGGTAAAACCTACATTCACAGGTGTTGGCATGTGAAGGATTGATTTATTACATACAGATACAGTATGTAGCTTTAACTTTTAAATTTCTGACACTGAAATATTTTTTTCAAGGGTTTAATGGCTGCACTTGTTTGTTTCATTTAAATTTACAGCCACAAATTACAATTTCTAAATAAGATCCTATATTTTTGTTTAAAGACCCACTCAGAGGAAAAATGTGTTTTTAACATGTTCTTGTGGCATTTTTCTGAAGATGGAGGACATGTATATTAAGAGAATAAGATCAAAATTGCATTTCGGAGTATTTCTTTATTCAACTAGTTGTGAATCGAGCAGAAAAAAAAGCCATTTGAGAAAGAGTGTATTTGTTACGTGGAAAATATGCTGGATGGGCAACAAGGTAGTTATGATGAACTACTGCCACTATGCAGAAATTATGTCCCAGAAAATTATATTTCATTGCTGGTAGTATTTTTATGTTTCACTGGTCCTTTTTTGCTTTAAAGAAAAATATTTTATTCATCATAGTAGGAAAACACTTTTCTTTCTTTAAATTTTTACTGTGACAACTCTATAGCATTTTTTGCTAGCTTGAGGTCATTGCACTGATGTCACTCAACTTGTTTCAATTTGCAACTAACTGCCACTAAATGAAGACTGAGAATAAAAGGCTCTGTGCTCACTGTTTCAGACCTACACTCGGAAACATAAAAGGAGATGAAATTAAGACAGGATTTATGTGCTCCTACTGATACCAGTGTATCCACAGGGTGTTGCAATTGCTGTAAGTTCAAAGCTAAGTAGAGAATTTATAATTAGACCACTATTTAAGACAGCTGTGTAACTTAAAAAGAATAAATGTAAAACTCAGATCAACTCGGCCTCCTGGGCCCGGCGGCCCCCTCCCCGCACGGGGAGAGGGATCCCTTTGTCCTCTGGCAAGTCCATGAGCGGGGGATCATATTCCATCTGAGCCTGGAGGGTGTCTGTGTCCTTGTGGTGCGGGTTCTGGCCCTTACCCTCGGGTGCCGAGCCCCTTCTGGGTCACAACATTAGGAGAGCCTGGTCAGGCAATGTACACCTTCGGGGACCCCCACTGCTCTTGGTCATCCCTTTTCTAGATGGGGGTAGCTGACCCCCATCGTGCTCTCTTCTGGATCTCCGCAGCTGCCTGGAGCTTTGGAGCGGGTCTCCCGTGGGGGGCCCGGGCTTGTACCCGGGGCTGGGGTGGGGGGATGCCCAGAACTCCTGGGTGGTGGTGGGCGGCTTGTCTGGGGTGGTGGGGCTCTCGGGGGTGGGGCCCCGCGCTGGGCCACCTGGCGCGGTGGGAGGGCTGCTCTCCTGACTGGGCTGGACCTTGCGCTCTGCGCTTCCGTACCTCACTGCACTCGGGTGTTGGGGGCCCGTGTGGCTGTCCTGCGGGCCCTGGTCTGGGTGCTTGGCTGGGCTGCCTGGCGGGTGGATCTCCTCCATTGACCCCACAGTATGGGTGCGGGGGCGGGCCCTGGTCGGCGCGGGTGTCTTGGTGTGGGGATGGCTGGGGGTTCTCCCTCCTTTTTTGTGCATTCCATCATCCACTTCAGCTTAACATAACATTCACCTGAGTACAGGCGTCGGCTCACCTTTGCACCTTCAAATAGTGTGCATGACAGAATGTAATGCTTTACATGTGTTGGTTGGTATGCACAAGTGTGCGTGTGAACTGGATGTGGACAAGTTTGTGAACACTCTCGGAGCCGGCAGGTATGTAACAGCTGAGTGTGTGGACAGGCCGTGCCCATTTTAGACCAACATTCACTATTGCAATGGGTATAAGCTCCAGCATTTTGTTGCCTGTAGATTAACAACTCTACCTTCCCTTCCCTGTAGCCATTCTCTAACTGCTATAATGCACCATCTCTCTTCCCCCCCCCTCCACCCCCCAACTCTCTCCTTTTTCCCCTTTCCTTTTCCGTCCGGTCCAACAAAAAAGACACAAATAAAAAAAATATATATATATTAATAAAGTTTGGTTTAAATTACAAAAGGGGCTTATACCAACATACATTTTGTGTTCGCTATGATTTATAACCCCTGATTGTAAGAGTAAAATCTGTCTAATACAAGAGGTTCTCAGCTCATATCTGTTTGCTCAGCTGTTGGACAGGACAAGTTAAAAAAAAAAAAAAACTCAGATCAACTCAATAAAAGCCTTGCTGTGTATGCATTTTTAGATTACATTCTCACATTTTTGGGTAGTTCATCCTATGTTACCATATAAAAAGATAATTTTCTAATTTATTAACACTTTTACAGAGAATTTGCAGTGCTGATTTAAGTCATAAATGCCATTAATCTTCTTTATACCAAATGGATGTATCATCTAGCCATCTTTACCATCTTTAATTATCATTTGGGTGATGCATTAGGATGAATGGAAGTGTGAGTGCTTTGAGCAAGAGTACTTGTTTTAAAATGTGAGCAAGGAAATGAAATTACCTATCCATTAAGTATGCTAACACCACTCACGCCTCAGATTTTAAGAGAGTAACTTAGTGAAACACAACAGTGACAGTGTTTCCAGCATCTAAATAATGGGTATTTGACACATTACTACATTTTCTTACATTATGTCTCTGTTATTTTCACTGCCTGGTCAAAGCTACCACAGTAAATACTGTAAGTAATTTGCCAAGAGATGAATGTAGAGACCCAGAGCAATAAGGCAGCGTTATTAACCAGATTGCAACTTTGCAGTAGACTCCTACAGAGGGATGGAGCGAGGCGGAGCAACAAGAGATGCCAAGTCTGCAGTAGCAAGAGGGTACACAATCAAGCCGAACAGGAAAATGTAATTACTGCTGGAGCTAGGGCTTACCTCTTGAGGGGTAACTCCGACAACTTGGCCCTGCAATTCATAAACACCTGTAGTTTTACATTGGCCACTTGACTAAGTACCTGCAGCGTTTCCAGAAAAGGAGAGATGCAGTCAGACATGAAAGGATGAGGACAATACTAGTGTTGTTTATTTAATAAAAATATATAATTGTTATTATTTCCTGAACAAAAAGTCTGTTTACAAAACTTCAAACTTACTATTAAAATTTGAAAAAATAATGAAAAACCACAGATTGGTTTAAAATGAAAATATCAACTTTACAATTTTTTTTTTACTGACTGGAGACCCTTTTTTTTTTTTTGGTAACAAATTCTACTAAAGTTACTACTGTGAAACATTTATGATAAAAAAAAACATCCGTTTCATTTAACTGAACTGCTGCACTCCGCCTTTATGGTCCAGATGCTCTGCAGAACAGAATCCTGCAATAACATAACCAGGATGACTGGGAAGCTTAT
>BSAI01000005.1:18968084-19122040 GCA_036245035.1 Adrianichthys oophorus | reverse complement strand
GATAGATAGATAGATAGATAGATAGATAGATAGATAGATAGATAGATTTTTTTTTTTTAACATAAATTTCATTATGTATCATTTCTTATACATCAGGTCACACAGCTCAAATATATCTTTTTTCCTGAGCTAACAAAATATTCTAAGACAAAAAAAAAAGAAAAGACATTTGTATTTCCATTCCATTGCTCTTGCGGAGGGCTGACAGACTCATGTATCAAATATGATACGTTCGGCTTAAAAGGGTTAAATAAACCATTTCAAAATTCAAATCCAATTCAAAATTTAGTTGGGTAACTTACACAGTGCTGTAAAGTAAATCATATTCCATCATGCCTTCTGTCCTATCATGTACTTTCAATAGCCACCATAATTCTGACATTGAAAAAGTTAAATATGAATAAACTCCCCCAAATCATTTTCTTGCCAAGTTAGTTAGATTTTGTGTTAACCACAAGGTTCCTTACATTTTTACTATGTGTGCTTGTTTACTTTTTTGCAAGTAAGTTCAATGCATCCCTGGCAAAAACAGACTACATTTTCACAGCTTCAGCTCAGAGTTATTCATGCGTTAAACATCAGATACAGTTTGAAAATGGTTATCGAATGCTGAAGCACTTCTGTGTTTATTGTCGTGTTGACAAACTGAAGACATCCAGATGCCACGTGGCCTCTTTGTAATGATATTCATGAAAAACAATTCTACTCGCTCTCATGGAAAACAGATTAGAACTAGTATAATATGAATATGACACTGTGGCATATTCCATAGCCATAGTGTAATAAAACAGATCATGTTTGTGTTATTGGTGTCTGAGGTTCCTTGTGAAAAATACAGTAGATACATTTTGACATAATAACTATACACAAAATAGTAAAAAAATAAAATAAAATCTGAAACAGCCTAAAAAAATATTTTAAGTTATTTTAAAATTGAGCTTTTAAATGTAAATTTGAATAGACTGACTATCAAGAATCCCTTGATTGTTTTTGTATTTTAACCTAAGAGTTCAACCACTACACATCAAATTCCATAATTTGGAATTATTTTGAAATTTTACATCTTCATTTTAAAGCCAAGCAGTGGATCCAACAGTAAGATTTTAAAAAAACACGTTTTTTTTATTCTTTTTGCCAAACTGAAACACATACATTTTGATATTATGACAAAAATGAAACAAACTCAATCTCCAGATCTATCTTGTTTTTGGAAAAAACTTTCACAAACATACTTTGAATTCAACACAAAAGATTGACTTTCAAACTTTTTTTTTTAAAGAAAAGAAAAGAAAAAAACAGGAACTCCTCTCCTTTTTAAGTGGTGCTTACCTGCATCAGTAAGTCTTTAATCTTAGTTTTTTGCTGGAGAAGTTGGATGCTCTCTTCTTTCAGGAGTTTTTGCACAAACTCTGCAGCAGCCTTATTCTTCTGGGTGAGGAGAGAAGCCCAGATTGCCCTGTACAGCACTGTGTTATCTTCAGAGGGTTTCCCACTGGGGTTATCTATCACCCCCAAGCGCACGCCCGGACTGCCCCTCTGCATACACAAGCACAACGATCGCATCATTCACGGTGGTATCACGGTGGTATTTTTACTTCTGTTAACTTTCCCTGAATTATATCTAAACCTTTTGCAAATTGTCACTCAAAACTATTCTACTTTTAAAAACTGTAATTTTGCATTTATTTCCTGTGATGAGACCTCAAACCATGCAGGACCTTTAGTTCAATTGACATCCAGAAGATTTTGACTAAAATTAAAAGTTTCAATTCAGGGCAAACCGACACAATACAACAATAATGTATTTTAGAATTTTTCCATAAGATGTGAGGATATGAACCATGTGTCGTGACTTTCCTTACCACGTGTTGAAGAGCATTAAGCAATAATTTTCTTCCTGGAACCTTTTCAAAATCTCCAACTATCCACATGTTTACAGCAGTCATACTATCCGCATCTGAAGAAGAATAAATAAAGGAAGAATCATTCAAGCATTTTTCTAACAAGGATTTGATTTTATAATGCTTCCTAAATTTTATGGTTTGGATCAACAAAAGGCAGAAAAATCTCAACATTTTGGTCCATTGATTAGAAACATCAATAGTTGGATTTCCTTATATTGCTTTTTGATACAAATTGCAGACCCCTCCATGATTTTTAAGTGTGAGAACTTGCAAAATCACAGGGTATTCAGATATGTATTTGCCTCACTGCATAAGAAGATCTGGTGTCTGCAAATTAGCTGGCATTCACTGAGTTAACAGTGATGTTGTTGGTTTCAGACAGGTTTAAAGTAAGGTGTGATATGTGGGTCATCTTGCAGGAGGTGGTGTCAGAAGTGAAAGGAATTGGCCAAACAAGAGATATATGTGTCCTTACTACTTATTATCATGACTGAAACTTTTTTTCCTGTTCAATCCTGTGTGTTCCATATATAGTGAGGTCCGCAGCTTTCTGCAGCACATTCTGCTGTGATGCTCTCAACTTAGCGGCTGTAAAGTTACAACAGTTGGAGCTGGAAAATTAATAAATAATACACACAGTAAATACCAAATATTAGCAGATCAGTTCCACACTTTATGCACAGACTGATTAAGGCTCGTGAGAATTTGCCCATCCAATCCATATGTGCGTTACGGGTTTGGAAAATCAGCTGAAAATTAGCTGGGCCCTCCATTTAAGATAGGGGAGGAGCTTGGTTTCCTGGGAGGAGGAAAGTCACAGCTCTTCTATATTTTCAGAGAGCACCTTGTGGCTAAAATGCTCTAAGGAAGTTTCTGTGGAGAATACGTGTGGGCATCTTTGCTGAGACTACTGTCCCACAACTCAGGGATGGAGAAGCAGGGATGGATGGAACGATGGATGGATGGATGGATGGATGGATGGATGGATGGATGGATGGATGGATGGATGGATTGGAGAGGATATTGTGATTAGTGAACCTCATTTACTTGTGGTAGAAACAAGCTAGTCAGTTTTTGAGAGTGAATTGGATTTTCCCGGTTATGGGTTACGGTTAACCCTTTAACACTGGAGCATTGCCAGCAATATCTAAATAACACACGCTGTTTGACATACCGTAAATCTTTGTCCGTTTATGTGATTAACATGATTCAGCTGATTCTGGCTCAGAGAAAAGTGTTTTTTCTTATCGGCTTTGTATTGTTAACGGTGCAAAACCGTTTTTCTCTGCGACAGAATTGATTTACATGAATTGCATGAACAGTTCACTTTTGTAAAGTGTTGCAAATCAGCTGAAATTTGTTTCCCTCAGCTTCAGCCCTCACTCAAATTATGTTAATTGCATAATTGATCATTTTTAAATACTAAACAATCTGCTTTAAATAAACTTTATTTGGTCTTTTTAGGCAGTGTTTTTAAACCTTTTTTTGTAACTAAAAGAAATTATTCCCATTTACCATCACAAGTTTGTTTCAAACAAATTCACATATTTTATAAATAAATAACTCATATAAGGGAGGATGGTCATAGTTCTGCATGTTCAACATTAGTCAGGTTGAATTGTGCTGCTTCTTCTTACCACTCTTTGTGAAATATTTCATTCTCTTTGCCACCACAGCTGTTCTGTCCCTGGAGTCCAAGAATGAAAACATACTTGTGTCGTCCCAATCATCTACAACTGAAGTAAACCAAAGCCATATATTATGAGGCATGATTTAAAATAGAGAATAAAGACAGCGATGTGTCAACCACTTGCCTGGTCGGCCTGTGAAGTCAAGGTATTTTCGGTCTGTGCTTAAAATGAGTGCATTCATCCTGGGAACCACGTTGGCCTGTTCCATCAGATAGTCCACCACATCCATACCTTCAGATAACTGGGCCTGAAAGGTCGAGGAACAAATGCCTTTGTCTCCATTTTTAACCAAACATTCAGCAAAACTAAAGACAAAAAATAAAACACTACATATACTTCAGATTACAAATACTTTAGATTAGCACTAGATTAGAAAATTAAAGACAACAGAATGTCACTGCAAAATAAAATGTCAAATATGCTGGGTTCTTCTTCACATTGTAAAGTACTTTTGATAATTGAATATGAAAATTCAGTCATACCACAAAGACAGCTCTCTGGAAGGCGGTGGTGGAGTCCATTATGCGCTGCAGAATAATGGTCTCCAGCTCCTCTGGGTCCATCTCATCAGGGTTTAGGGGGATTCCATTAAATAAAGCAAGGGGCAGAGCATCCAAGCCACTCTTTTTATAGAAGAGTGCACCGTCCTGTGGCAAAAAAGTGTATATCAAACACCACATGTTACTTTCTGAAAAACTGGTTAGATAATGATTATTTGTCATCCTAAATATGTTTTTCAATTTACCTTCCTTCTATAGTCATACTCTGATTCTGTTCCTAGGATGTTTTCAGGATCAGCTTTTGGGTATTTTCTCTTCAGGTAAGCAGATATTGCATCAGCAGACAATGTCTCACCAAGATCCATTTTGTTGTACAGCTGCAAGAACACAGATCAAATTTGAATATCACCGAGTAAGTCAGCAATTCTCAACCTTATTTAAAAAAAAAAAAAAAAAAACAGCAGAGGTAAGATCCTATTTTGCCATCTAATCAAAAAAGATGTATACAGCTGTAGGATATCACACGACCAAATAAAGCAATAGTCTTTCAAGGCACACAGAGACTCGAGCTGGCTAGAAACCCTTTGTCGAGAATGTGATTTATGTGTGGTGTACATACTGAGATCATAGACATCACAGCCTGGGGTACATCATACTCGTCTGCGATGTAATTCAGGAGCCGGTAAAATCCAACTCCTGCATCTGAGAAGCCACTGATATCATCTTTGGGGTTGACAACAAACACAAATCCAATTCTGCAGAAACAAGAGCAAAAAAAAGAAAAACAATACAGGATGCAGCTGAAATGAAAATCGCTGCTTGGTAAATATTATAAATGCAGAGCGGATTGAATAAACATCGATGGAGGTGTGGAGAAAAATGAAAGAACGTACCTCAAGGGGATCTTGTGCTTGTAGAAAAGCTCAGCTAGCTTTAACAGCTCAACACTTTCCTCCTGAAGTGGATCCAGGAAAAGCACCTAAAAACAAAGTTATCCTCACTACATGTGCTTATAAGTATCTGATACATTTGGACTGGACTGTGTATGACTTTAGAGCTTTGTGGCAACAGTTCTGAATACATTCTTTTTCCAACAAATCAAAAACAAATTTATTTTAAAACACTTTAGATCTTATATATTTGCATTTTAGACATTGGAAATGGATCCTTGATCATCTTGGAAGTTTCTTGCATTAAAAACTAGACAAACAGAGAATGAAAGAATCAGAAGCAAAGGGTCCAGCAGGCCAGAAATCTCACTTGGTTTCCATCAAGTCACCCACACTCACCAAATTAAACAAATTGCGTTTGATCTGTCGGATGACACCAGGAAACGTGGCCCTGAGGAGTTCTTGCAGGCTTGATGGCCAGTTCTGGTAGATGTGGTCATTCTCAATGTCATTCATCCACTGACAACACCAAGAACAGAAAGTGAAAAAAAGTAATGAGTTAAAAAGTTAATGAGAGAAAGATCTGCTTTCAAAATGCAATAAACCATGTTTAACGAAAGAACAAGCAGAAGTGCAAATGTTGGAAACAACAAAATGTCATGATTATTAAAACAATAAAGATTAGGAGTCTTTATTATCTTTGCACCGCTGAACAGTGTACATTTTTGCAACTCTATTGGAAAGTCATTCTGGGAGTAAACAGCCTTTCACCAAAAATTAATTTTCTTTATTATTTATGATCAAAAGATAATTTTTTGCAAAAAAAATGTTTAAGAGCTTTCATAAAATAGGTTTTATTAAAAATCACTCAAAATTATGTTTCATTAAAAAGGTTCAAAGGTGAATTTATTTACATAAAATGGGCTTTCATTGTTATGAATGACCTGTTTAACTAAAAACATCAAATATATGAATAAAAAAGTGAATTCACAAACTAAGAGACATTACCTGAAATGTAATGGAGAGAAATAGTCTAACTTCTAACATACAACCTGCCGATTTTTTTAATGAAAAATATATATTTAATTTACAATTGGATTACAAACCTTACTTCTTATTAAAAATTGTACTCTTAATGAGCTTAAGAACATAAATTATTTATATTTGTTATAAACTAGTGCTTTCAATTTATAGTTTTGCCTTAGCAGTTATTTTTGTTTTATTTTAAAACAACAAAACTTCTCCTGAACACCTTTTCTGAGAAAAATAGCTGTGACATTCAGACAAAAACATGGTACACTAATCAGCTACCACTACAATTTCAGTTTCAATGTGTTCTGATGAAAGGCACTTCCTGTGTTATAATTGTGATGCACTTCGATTGAAAGGTAGCTGAATAAAAGCGAGTGTCTGTGCTCAATGAAATGGAATTAAAGCGTTATTTGAGCAGAGCATTGTTACCTAAGTGCTAGCTATTGATCCGAGTAAACTGACAAAGTTACAGAAATGAGGATCGATTGTTGATGAGAAAAATACTTCCTGGAATTTCAACTAATTGCAAAGCAGTGTCTTGAAAGGAATAACATACACTTTGCCTTAGATTCATAGAGAAATTGAGGATTAATTTGTTTTTCTTTGTACATTTTTTTTTATTTAAAAACAGAATTATAGAATATAATAATTACGTTTGTCACAAAGAAGAATGACAATCTGGTAATAACAGGTCTTACTCTTTGTGAATCCTGTTTCTAAATGACTAGTTTGAATCACTTCCCAATAAAAAAAAATAAGAACAGTTTAAATGACAACCTTGCATTTGATGTGGCTTTATAAAAATACAGTTTTTTTTTAGTTGACTAAATCTTTTTTTTGTTTTGTATTGTAAAATTGAAGGAGCAGCACTAGCCTTAATCAACAAAAAAAATCTTGAGATAATCTGGAAGAACATTAAAGGGCTAAAACAATCATAGCCAAAGGTTCACCATAATAGCAGGATGCCTGATGTCTAAGGCATAGCTGTCATCCACCGTGTTCACAGGTAAACTCAGCAGCTTCCCCTGGTGTTCTCCTTTAATGTCTAAGTTATGAAAACCCTCCAAAACCTTGGCCTCCCCCCTGAGGATCTCCAAGATGCTGTAAACAAAACGAGGAGTTATTTTTTGCAGATATTAACTCTGGAATAGTGATGGTTGAATCAGATGGGCATCTTGTTGGGTTTCTACCTGAAAGGGTTGTGAACGTCCAAATCAATGTGCAGTCCGTTGATAAATAGTTCCCCGTCACCAGGATGGACACCAAGAGACTCGCTAAGATGCTGGAAGGAACAATCTTCAAGTATCAGTTAAGGTTTCTCAAAGACCCACTCCAATAATTGTTTTTAACATGTTCTTGTGGCATTTTTCTTATGATGGAGGACAAATATAAGGAATATTAGCCTTAAAATTGCGTTGAGTATTTATTTTATCAAATTGTTGTGAATCAGGAGCAGACGAAAAATGCAGCTGGAAAAAGCTTGTAGCTTTTAAGTCAAATAGAGCTGGCATCTGGCTCAAAACTGGATAGCTCGCCATTTATGTTGTACCGATAATGTTAGCTTGAGGGTGTGAGGGGCTGTAGAGAGTCTGCAAATGGGTGGCTGGACGAAGAGGTGGGCTTACTCCGAGCCAACAGTCCCACCCACTACTAAGAGGAGTATTTCTAATTAACTACTGCCACTCTGCAGAAACTATGTCCTTGAAAACAACACAAGCTTTTTTTATTTTGGCTAAAAACTGCATAATCAAAATAAAAAGACAACTGGGAACACTTTAAAATTCTTAAGTTAGTTATATTTAGCAAAAGGGTGGAGGTTGTCGAAAATAAAAACAAAAAAACTTGTCTCACAATTACATAAGCCAACTATAATATCATCACAAGTGTGGTGTAGGAACACTGTTTATTACATCTCACCTTCTGGTTTTGCTCAATTTCTTTCCTCATTTCCCGCGTAACGGCCACTTTTGTCAGTGATCTGTGGGAACAGTAAAACATGTACAGTCACCATCAGCTTTTACCACATCCCCAGCCGACAGTAAAATGCCAGTTTTAATCTCCAAAACCCAGTAAACCTCAAGATGGTGTGTTTGCAGTCATTTTCTTCAGTGCTCTTACTCAGCACTTTCTTGAGTTAGGAGTAGTTTCTTAAACCAATAAAAGAAAATCTATTTTTAAAAAAGCTGATTTGATCACTATCTGACAAGTTTCTCTATACATCTATCTGGGAGAGATTATGTGCAAGTTTTTTAAAATAAATATTTAAAAAGGGAAACTGATCATTTATGGACATATACACACACACACACACACACACATATATATATATATATATATATATACACACACATATATATATATATATATATATGATATATATATAATATATATAATGATTAATATATATATATTTTAATCGTCATAACTTACGACTAAATAAACTAAAATTTGATGCAATACACATCACATCAATACACAATAGGTTATTGCTAAAGAAGTTGGTTGTTCACAGAGTGCTGCATTCAAGCTGATTCTTGTAAAATGTCAAAAGCCAAAGAAACAGAGAAAATGTGCAAAATGAAAGTAAAAAGTAATCTTAAGAGGATTTTGAAATAAAGCTAATTTAAAAATTGATAGGAAGTTGATGCTTCAAGACTGACCATGTAAAGACTATTCTAGAACAAGAATTTCAACTGTTTTATTTCCTGTAACAAGCAAACCTGCTAGAGGAATTTTATTAACACCCAGAACAAAGACAACTCCAAGATAAATATTGCATTTGTTAAAAAAAAATAGGACTCCAGGGTCTGAAGAAGAGATGCAGATGTTTGGGGTTCAGTGTAGTTTCCTCAGTCATTGGTGTTTAAGGATGCCATATTTTCTGAAGGTGCTGGGACTCTTCTGTGTGGAGTTTGCATGTTCTCCCCGTGCATGCGTAGGTTTTCTACGGGGACTCCGACTTCCTCCCACTGTCCAAAAACATGCTTCATAGGTTAATTGGTCACTCTAAATTGTCCCTAGGTGTGGATGTGAGTGTGCATGGGTGTGTGACTGTGTCCTCTGCCTTCGCCCATGAGTTGCCGGGTTAGGCTCCAGCTGCCCTGTGACCCCGAAAGGGATAAAATGGGTATAGAAGATGAATGAATGAATGAATGTGATGGTTTAGCCAGCCAACTGACCTAATCTAAAGCCATAAATTACATTCAACCTTTCTGTTTAAACATATATTTATATTATCCTTCCTTGTGGAATAATTCTACATAAAACTTGAGCTACACTTTTTGATTGAAATATATTTTTCTGTTTCTAATTTGTTTTGATTCACCTGTAGGTGAAAAGACATTGACAGTAGAATGACAAATAAATGAAAAGGTCAATGTTAGAAAAACATGTACTTTAAAAAGCATTTATACTGCTGTGACTCATGAAACAGAGGAACAATTTGAACCATATTGAAGCAGTGATAAATGCACATGCAACTAAGTGAACCCAAATGAACTTGCCTTGCTCTGCTTGGGAAGTTCTGACTGAGATCTTTCATGACCTTCAAAGAATCAAACTTTGGTACTGACATAATTCTTGTTGCTGCCTGGAAACTTAAATCTGCAAAAAATAACAGAAATTATCCATCAACATTGAACATCCAAACCTTCACTTTAGACTACTTGAATTTGCAATGGATGGAGCAAATACTGTGAAAGTAAAAAAAAAACAAAACACTTTGACATGGTTGATAAACATGAAATAAGCAAATTTTTTTGTTTTTTTCTCAAACAAGAATACAAACAGAATAAAATACATCATCTGAATTTAAAAAGTTCACAGGTAAGGGTTACTAAAAGTTAAAAATATTACTGTAAAAAAATTAGAATGCAATGACAAATTACTTTTTTAAACAAGTGAAATATTCTTTGGAACTCTTCACAAAGTCAAGCTGGGGTGTCATCATTTTGGGAAAAGGGATGCCTAAACACATTTTGAGCTCCTGATACAAAGTTTAGAGGAAGACTGACCCTGTCAGCAAGATTACCAGGCTTTTTTTAGGAAGACAATGAAAGGAATACTCAAGTTTAAGTTTGAAGCTTTGGAACAACCTTTATGCACATGGATTATGAAACACACAAACTACAGAATAAGCCACAAATTATAGGTGTGGGCAAAAACGTTGTGTAGCTTTGAATTAAACCAGGAATAAAATGTATTTAATTAAGTATTAAAGGCTAAAAGTGATTCTCCGAAAATTGTGTCAACATGTATACAAACTACACAGTCACGTATAAAGACCTGAAGTTCCTACCTTGCATTTCCCAGACTTTGAGAGGGGCCATGTCGTTTGTGCTCTCCAGGAGATGTTTACGAAGCTGAGTAAGCTGCTCCTGGAGCTCAGGATGAGATTTCCTTAAGTGGGGCACAAAAAAGGAGAACACAAAATGAACATGTTTTATCTTATAATTATCAAATCCCATAAAAAAAAATACAATAAAGAAAAAAAAACACACACAAAGAGATGAACACAACTTTGAGGCAGTTAATTTGCTGCAGTTTTGAGCCTTACTTTAATGTTCTAAAGAAAAATCCTTGAACTTCATCATTATCATCCTCCCCAGTGTTTGTAACGCTCTTCGAATCTATAAAGCAAAAGATTCGAGTTTAATTGGCTTTAACACAGCAGGATTCAACACACAGTTTGATAAGTCACCAACTGACCTTTTACTTTGGTGTCATCCACAGCTTTGTATTCCGTGCTTTTGATGGCCAACTCGACGCCGTACCCAGATAAAAGCATCTTTGCTGGCTTTGGATCCTGTGCCAATTACAAGCAAAAAATGTTGGCTTTCATGTCTTTGTGTGTATGCACATTTCTCTTTCAATGTTTTGAAAATATTCACAAAAAAGGCCTGATGCTCTCCTAAAAATTATGTTTATCTCTTTAATTGGTGGGTTTGGGGTCCTTCTCCACAAAAGATGATATTTTTTGAGGCTGAGTGGGTGGTAAGACGGCAGAATGAGGTGGGACAATCTTTCCAAGGAATCAAATACATTTACATTGACGTGCTTTTCTAAGACGAAATTCTCCAATGTGCGAGTAGGAACATTTTATGAATGATGAAGGATTTCGTTTTTAAAACATCTTTAAAGTAGTGACACTCTACGAGATCTTGAAAAGGACGCCATATGAAGATTTAATCCTCGAAAAGAGTTTTTGTGGAGCAAGGGGTTTGCTAGAGCTGTATCAGGGCAAGGTGGTGCAGGATTGGCGGGGCCAGGGAGGCCACTGTGGGCAGCGGTGAACGGTGACGGCCAATTCATCGCTTTATTCTTCTCTTTTCCTGTCTGCAATTTTGGACCCAAATTTCACCTCCTGATTGTGTACAAAAACTTACTAAAATGTTCCAAATAAATCCATAAAGGAATTTATTTTAAAGGTAACTGACTCCACCCCCAAGTAATGATATCCCAGCAGCGCCAAACGTGAGCTTTCCGTAATGTTAAAAAACAACTATGGGAGGACTCTGACTATTTTTCAGATTTGACATCTCCAACCCCAATAACTGTCAGGCACCTTCAAAAGTAAAAAATAAAAAAATTATTACGGCGATGGCCAAAACCGCCAAATGGCGGGTAAAGTGCAAAAATGCCAGATTTCCAAAGACAATACAAACAGTTACTGAGATACACCATAATTGATACACAGACACTTTACATAACAAAAAGGTTATCTGACCTTGTTAAAGTGGCGCCACTATATGACATCACAGAAATGGTGCCGAAAATGTATCTACAAAATGTATCTTATTTTTGTTTGTTTATAAAGTTTTTTAAAGTATTAAACAATTTATAGGAAAAAAAATACTGCTTTATAAACAAACAGCATCATAAACAGTGCATTCAACTTTAATTTACTAAATACAATTTAAGGAACTTTTTGAAAATACAATTCAAACATAGAAATCCTAATGTTTGTAGGCAGATCAACAAATGAAAGCCAAAATGTGAAAACAAAACAAAAAAAAAAAAGAAAGATTTCATCCAGAGCACTGAGCCAGATCGTTTAACGCTGCTAATGAAACCCTTTTGGTTTGTAACAATGTTTAAAGCAGGTCTTTCAATTAGACAATGTCAGAAATTCAGGGGTCCTTACATAAATAGAGACTCTTAATTTGATTAATCCGTAAACAAGATGTCTACTTTTTAGTTGTTTCATTTTAACAAGTTTTGTTTAGACACCAGAATCTAAGAGAATAAAAAAGCTGATGGAATTGTTTTGTTCCAAAGATGTTAATAAGATGCAACAGGTACAGGCACGACGTGTTTGAGCATTTGTAATGTTCTACTTTCTTGTTTTTTGAGATTTCACATCTTGTAATACTTTGTGTCTGTGTGTGGCTCTAAACTTTGGAACAGGTTAAGTAATGAACTCAAACAATGATAAAATATACACAAATTCAAGAAAATGTATAAAGAAACTCTAATCTCACAATCTGGTGTTTGGATAATTCCAAATATGTGGATGTGTGAACTTGAAGGTTGTGAAATAATCAAAGTTCTTTTAATCACAACAAATGAGTATTAAATTGTGTAATGTGCAATAATGACCAATTGAAATGCTTTAATTAGAATCTATTGATTAACTATTGATTTTCTTTACTTTACCTGAAATATGTAGCAATGATTACTTGATTAATGTAATCACATGTTCTAATGATAATCAATGTTTATTATATATTGATTACCTAAAGTGTGAATCAGTAATGTTTACTAAAAAAAATAATAATAATTCTCTCAGATGATAATCAATAAGCACTTTTTTGTTACTTGAAAACTTGATTTGCAATGCATAGGGATGTTTCTGGATTAATATGAAATTGTATTCTAATGATCATCAATGAGTATTACATTTCTGTTACATTAAGTGTGATTCATGTTACTGTTTATTGAAATCATGATATAATGTTTTTTTAGATTAATCAAAAATCAATAAGTAGTCAATTTTGTTACTTGAAAAAATCTGCACTATATCTGATCAGAACCGGATTATGAAAACTATGTAAAACTATAAATTGAAGTAACTAAATAGGGGTGGGATTATATAAGTTTGCTTCTTCCCACTCCTTTTCAACCAATTAATCAAACTCTACTAAACTTTAGTTATTAATCACTTTATTTAGCGAATGCTACGAGTGTGACATAAGTGTGTTGTTTTTGTTTGTTTGTTTATTTTTTCTTTTTATTGTTTTTTTTTCCTTTTCTTTCAATCAATGAATTTCATTGTGTCAGTAATGAGTTTTATAATTCTGTATGATTATTTTTTGTCATGTACTGTGCAATTTATGCTTGAAATAAACCAATCAATCAATTCTGAACTACAGAAACTGTTAAGAAACAAACTATTGAATGTGCGAGCAGAAAAAGATTCGTGAATCTTGAATGATGTAAAGTCGGACAAAGAAACAGTCATTTTGGATCATTTTCAAGCTTTTATGTTCCTAGAAAGAAATGAAACCAGTGTTTGGGTGAATGCAGTTTCATCTAATGTGTTCCTAATGTGTTTCTATTTGGATGGGAAAGAGAAGTCTCATTTTAGATCAAATTTTTGTAAAGTGTTGCATGAACACATTTTAAGGAAGTGCAGCTGACAACAAAAGTAGCCAGACTTAATTAAAACTCAGCAAAAAGAAAATCTAAATAAGATTTAACATTTGGAAAAAGCTCCCTGCTGTTTTTGTTGGTGGAATAAAAAAACATTGATTTTTTTTTTTGTTTCTTTTTGTATCCTTCCCAAACAGATTCTGGGGCATCTTCTTGTCTCCTGCTGGGGAAGGCAGCTACTATAGCGGAAGGACTAATGGACGCTGTGAGACGCTTAGTTGATCTGCAGAAGTATTTAACAGCTGCAGTATCAAAAAATTACTTGAGAAAATACCTGAACATCTACATTTGTAGGAAAAATTTAGCATTATAAAAACACAATAAATGGGGACGTTGTGGTTTTGTTATTGAGGAAAATAAGTGATCAATTAAAATCTGTAAAAAATAAAAAAAGGACAACTCACCGCCAGGAAATGTCGCAACACGTAGACAAGTTTCCCCTCCTCTGCTTTTTCTGATAGAACTTTATGAAAAGAGCTAAACTTCTTTGTTCCGATCTCCGCATACAAAATCACAACTGACAAATCACTTTTATTGACGCCTGGATATATGTGATCATTCTTATACAAGTATGGTTTTGGCCTGCAAACATTCAAAAATGTTTTGAGTCAGTGAAGGCATCACAGAAACTAAACTGCTCCTGGCATATTTGGTAACTGAAAAAGAAATAAAATCAGATCTTTTCCTTGTTACCTGCCTGCAGCTGCCTTAAGGAGCTTTTTGATGTCCTTGGAGCTGCAGCTTGGTTGCCCGTGGATGGAGACAAAGGCATAGCATCCCTCAGGTGGAGGCTCATCACTGGCTATCTGTTCAGAGCAGAGAAAGAAACATGTAAAACAGAATTATATAAATTATAAAGTGAGTTCGTCTTGAGTTTAAAGCGTTTTATTTTAAAACATAATTAAAAATCTACTTGACCTTACACTGTCTTAAAATAGGCAGCGAGAGATGAACAGCAAGTGACTTACTGCAATTTCCATAACTTTGTTAAAGGAAAATCAAGTAAAAGACGCAGTTTTGAAATACCAAATGCACTCATGAATGAAGTAGTTAAAGGACAACTTTAGCATCACACTGTAAAGTAATGGAGCATTTAGTGATATCACCAAACTGTGAAGGATTTCATCTAATAAAAAAACTTTAAAACACATGTCTTTTACCCACAATTCTTAACATTTGAACTCTTTATGCCCGTGTTTTCTGTGTGCCCTCTGCTTCAACCTCAATCCTGGCTAATGTTAAAAGAAAAAAACATTTTTTTTTTATTTCCAAGAGCTCCACCCCTTCATGAAAAGCCCAGAATGTCATTCTGTAGATACCAAAAGGAGTTAATTCAGTAGTATGCAGTGGTTGTGAGATATTCAGGCTTGCAAATGTCCTCTACAGCAGACAAATTTGCATTGCCAGTAGTCAGGAAGCCATGAATATTAGGCTTTATTCAGATACAACACAGAAAAACCAAGCTGCTTTGAAAAGTTCTCTATAGGAACAGGAGACTATAGCTTCCAGCAGAATTCATGCTTTTACTGGAGGTAAATTATTTACTGCACGGAACATTTAGCTTTAGGGTTTCATCTGAACAACTTCTCTGAATATGACATTTCCTGAAAAAGTTAATTTTCCTCCATGATTCTCCACTTTTTCACTGCAGAATGGTGGAGTCCAAACAGCCGTAAAAAGCTGCCTAATAGTTTGACAAGCAGCATTTAAAATGTTTGCATCATGTGAAGATATAGCTGACTGCCACCGATGAGCACACAACTAAAACCTCCACAGTTGTAGAATGGATAATTTTTGCTTATAATCAACTTTTCCTCAGAGTGGTTTGCAGTTATGCAAAAACTAACAAAAAACACATCGAAGATTAATTGTGCTGTTTTCCAGCTGTATCAGACCAACATAAGAACTGATGAGAAACAAATTTTCTCCAAATAGAAATTTTTACAACCGGATGTATTGAGTAGCTTCCATTTTCGATCTTGCTTGGCTTTGTTTACAATAAATCAGATTACAGTTAAAATATCGGCGGTCATAAGAACACCCTTCATTACTACCAAGCAAACACACGACAGAAGTCCTTCAGTTGTTTTGAATTACACTCATGAGAAGCATCAAGTGGAGAAATATATAGATAGTTTCACCACAGCAATCACAGCCCCTCTGCACTGTATGGTCACGTCTGCAAATTCAAAGTGTTTCCACATGTTGGGCTGTAATGATGGTTGATAATCTTTTTTGCCAACATGTGTGTTGTCTGCTCTAATGGGTGTGTTGTCTGCTCTGATGGCACTTAGTCGTTTTTACATTATTGTAAATAAACCTACCATACCTCAGTTCAAATGGTATTTTCCATTATTGATATAATCAATTTATTTCATTTTGAAATTACTTTATAATAGCATAGGTCGACTTGATTAACAACTTTCCTCAGATGGATCGATCTGATTGGATTTTAGGAATATAGATCAATTTATCGACACACAATTATGTGTAACAATTCTAATGTTAAGTTCAATGTTCCCTTTTTGATTTTTTTGATGTGGAAAAACAACAGTGGGCTGAACTTTATCAAACTAAAAAGTGAATGGATTTGTCATTAATTCTTGTTTGGTTGTTTGTTTGTACACATAATTTATTATGATTATCTTGCAAGAAATACAAGGAATCTGGAAAACTTCACCTGCACTGTTCAGTACTCAGGTATTTGTCTCTGTGTCACACTGGTTGAATTTTAGGTTAAAGATCTACTGGATCGATTTTAGGTCATTGAATCGGATCAAATCCCAACACTCAAAATGAACCAAAATTGACTATAAATTGTGTGGTCAATCAAAAATGACGATATCATCAAAATTGTTGTTAAAATGAATCGTTACACCCCTAGTTGTAAGTAATCTTTTCTCCATGTAAAATATGACGTCTAAAAATGTACATCAATAGACAAGTTCTACTGAAAAATAGATTACATTAGTAGCTATACACAGTCATATGTGTGATTATTCAAATTTATGTCTAAAAGATTAACAAAATACCAAACTTACAGTGAGATGTCAAATCTGAAAAAGTCAGAAGCCTCCCATAATTGTTTTTTTAACCTTACAGAAAGCTCACATTTGGAACTGCTGGGATTTCATTACTTGGGGGTGGAGTTAATATCCTTTAAATAAATTACTTTGCAAAAAAATGTCAAAGCTGCAACAACTTAAGAATAGCTACTCCTCCTTAAAGTAACATCTGCAGACTGACCCAGGTCTTTCTTATTTCCTATAAAAGACCTACTAGTGAAAAACTTTTTTTTTTACTTAAGCTTCAATTCTTCAATAGAAATAAAAAATAAGGCAGTACCTGCTGTGATGAATGGATTGCAGGTGAGTAGGAGTGCAAGGCCAGAGCAAATTTGAGGAGATGAGCTTGAAGATCAGTGAGGAACTGTCCTGCTTTCTTTATGATCAAGTTGTAATACGAGCGTACGGACTCTACAAGATCAAGAGGCATTGGAAACAAATTTGACCTTTAAGAAACCAAAAAACTTAAAGATTTGAAAAAAAGATCAATTTTATAAGGATTAAAAACATAATATTTGAAAACATTTGAGTAAGAAAGAACACAAACCTCCTTGCTTGTAGACAGTAAGTTCCTTCACTGTGTCTACAAACTGCCAGAATTTCTCATTTCCATCTTCTCCAATGAATTCACTGCATAGAAAACCAAATAAGTATCTATTTCAAGAAGGTAAAAACTGTTTATTTTTATTGTTTTGGTTAGATGAAAAATATCGTATATTTTACATTTCACATCCTGAGAATTTATTGTGCCTATTTTAAAACATATTCATATTTTTCTAGAGATGTAGTAATTTTCAAATTAAGAAAACACAAATAATTGCACGTGCTACAATTGGATTTAGACACAATCATTTTGGAGCTAAAGTAACAGAACTTTGTAGTGACAAAACAAACAATACAAGAAAATGTCACACAAATTGACATTTTTGCTAAACAAAATTATAATTTATTAACTTTAACATATTTTTCCCATAATTGCTTTAATAAAATGTCAATATAATAATAAAACATTTTGAAGTTTAATTTTTGTGTTTCCAATAGAGATAAGCCAGTTTTGGCAGACGTCTGCAGCTTTACTTTTGATTGTGTATGTACATTTTTATAGTATTTTTTGTGCAAATATTTTTCTATTATATTTCCTTCAATAATAATTAAAGGAAAACTTTTGACATTATTTTTTTCTCTTAATATTTGTTTTAACCACAAAGTAGGGTTGTGATATGTGTTTAGCACAAATTTGTAAGTCATAAAACTAAGACAAACTTCAGTACATACAGTGGGTACAGAAAGTATTCAGACCTCCTTAAATTTTTCACTTACTTATATTGCAGCCATTTGCTAAAATCATTTAAGTTCATTTTTTTCCACATTAATGTACACACAGCACCCCATGTTGACCAAACAACCACAGAATTCTGGAAATTTTTGCAGATTTATTTAAAAAAAACCTGAAATATCACATGGTCCTAAGTATTCAGACCCTTTGCTGTGACACTCATATTTAACTCAGGTGCTGTCCATTTCTTCTGACCATCCTTGAGATGGTTCTACACCTTCATTTGAGTCCAGCTGTGTTTGATTTTACTGATTGGACTTGATTAGGAAAACCACACATCTGTCTATATAAGACCTTACAGCTCACAGTGCATGTCAGAGCAAATGAGAAACATGAGGTCTAAGATTTTCTGGTCTGATGAGGCCAAGATGGATTGGGTTTTTTTTTTTCTCTTTCTTTCTTTTTCTTGGCCTTAATTCTAAGAGGTATGTGTGGAGAAAACCAGGCACAACTTTTCACCTGTTCAATACAGTCCCAACAGTGAAGCATGGTGGGAAGGACAGGACGACTGGTTGCAATGGAAGGAAAGATGAATGAGGCCAAGTGTAGGGATATCCTGGACCAAAACCTTCTCCAGAGTGCTCAGGACCTCAGACTGGGCCGAAGGTTCACCTTCCAGCAAGACAATGACCCTAAACACAGCTAAAATAACCAAGGAATGGCTTCACAACTTTGACTGTTCTTGAATGGCCCAGCCAGAGCCCTGACTTAAACCCAAACTTAGCATCTCTGGAGAGACCTGAAAATGGATGTCCACCAACGTTTACATCCAACCTGACAGAGCTGGAGAGGATCTGCAAGGAGGAATGGCAGAGGATCCCCAAATCCAGGTGTGAAAAACTTGTTGCATCTTTCCCAAAAAGATTCATGGCTGTATTAGATCAAAAGGGTGCTGCTACTAAATACTGAGCAAAGGGTCTGAATACTTAAGACCATGTGATATTTCAGTTTTTCTTTAATAAATCTGTGAAAATGTCCAAAATTATGTTTGGTGTTTTTTTTTTTTTTTTTTTTTTTTTTTTTTTTTTTTTTTTTTTTTTTTCTCCTGTCAATATGGAGTGTTGTGTTAATTGTGGAAAAAAATTTACTTAAATGTTTTTAGCAAATGGCTGCAATGTAACAGAGTGAAAAATTTAAGGGGGTCTGAATACTTTCCGTACCCACTGTAAAAGACGTTTTAACGTCATTTCTTAGTAAATTAGCACCAGCCAATTTTACACACACACACACACCCTCAGTTGATTGCAATAAATACAGTTCTATAAAAGAGTTTGCGCTCTTAATAGCAAACATGCTGCTGTTGTCATTGAACTGTACCTTGTCTCCAGGAGCAAAGGGGTCATGCTCCACTTCGCTTTCAGACTGGCAGTGACGCCTTTAGATGCTGATTTTACTTGATGTGCATTCAGCAGGAGCAGCAGGGTCAGCATTATAGCGTACTTCATTGTCATAGTAGAGAAACCACTTCGCCACTACAGTCCTGAGCTTTTACCAGAGGTGTCAGTCACTGCCACGTACTCAAAAACATCACCCCAAACATGACGTTTCAAGATACAAATTAACAGTTTTCCATAACCATTTAAACTTTTAACAAATGGCAGTAGGAAAACCTATTTTCTGTTGTTTTAACGAGTTAAACCGTTCGCAAAAAAATGCGCCACTTGAGACACGAAGAGTTGTTAAAGTGCTAAAGTTAGTTTAGCTGTAAATCTGAAGTGAGCTCTGCTAAGAAGAATAACGGTACAGTAGAATACCTAAAGTGACATTACATACAGCGGTGTACAACGCAAGCGTGTCATTGTGGGGATAAAATATATGTAAGTGTTGCTATTTTCAATATCAAACATATTTGTCTAACCCACATGTGATGCCGAACCGCTTCCATTAAAAAAGCGAAGAATTCAGGATCTACCACCAGCAGAACATGACCAAAGCTAGCGGCTAGCGAGTTAATATGCAAAGAAAAAATTGGGGTGCCTTGCGCGGAACGTTTTTCGTATTGAATGTAAATATTTAGAAAAAAAATATTAAAACTTAAACAGTTATTTTTTAAAAATATGTTTGAAGATTTTACTTAGATATAAATGGTAATAGTGATAGTACGAGGAAGTATGGTGTAATTATATAGCTCAGAAATTTCAGGCATAGAAGTAGGCAGCTAAATAAACAACCGCTGATGTTCAAACGTTTTTCCCTAAATCTGAGTCCTTTAAATGTAGTTGATTTTTTTATGTCAGGTAGTGACCTAGTGAAACTTCCTACAGGCTGAGAAAAGAAAAAAAAAATACAGTAATTGTAAATATGTATATAATAAAAATATCATTGTTGTACATTGTTGTACTACACAGGTTAAAGGATGTAGTCGGAAATAATTCATATGTGTGGAAACTCGTGTGTGTCCAAGCTATATGTAAGCTATTAAGCTAATATGTAAAATACCGGTAAGTATAAATATATACAATTATGAAACAGTTGTTTACTTGGAGATCAATTTTGCTGCTTGGTATGGAAGCTTTAGACTTAATTTTGGGCAAATATTGTGGAAAAAAATATTTAAGGAAATTTATAAGTATATATTTTTTCCTTTTTTAAGCACTCCTTGCTGTTATTTTTTTACTATTGATTTTTATCGTAAGCTATAAATTGTTGAGATATAGTGGCCATCAAACTGTAGCTCATTAAAACAACGTAATTTATAAAATGTCATTTGAGTACACTTATTGTTTTGGGGTTTTTTTTTTCTCACTTTATGTTCTGTTAAAAAGCGATGTCTGGACAGAATGGTTCTTCCAGCCCATCCACGGCCATAGCAGAAGGCGTCTTTGTCGGCTGGGATGCAGCAGCAGCCTCTCAGAGCTCTGCTCCATGCAGCTCAGAGTCAGAGCGTCTGCGCCTGCAGAGGATGCTGCTACTGCTGCTGCCGAAGCATCACTGCGAGGCGCGCGATCTTTGCCCAAGTAAGCTCGTTAACTGGACATCTTTTCAGTCAAACTCCAAAGACGCTCTCCTCTCCACGTCGCTTTCGTTGTGAAACTTGACTCGGGAGCATGGTAGTCGTTGGGTCTGACGCAGCTCCACACCGGCTGCAGAAGTTGGACAGCAAAACATTTAAGCGCCGTGACTTTTGAAGCCTTGGCAGACCGCGTGCGCTCTTCTGGAAACCAGTGTCTTTGGAGGATGCTCAACATGTGGCATTCAGGTAAAAAGCACCTTTAATCTGTCTGATGCTTGGAGGGATATTAATCAGAGAAAGCAGCCAATTATTCCCGGTAATGGAATGAAAACACTTGGGTGAGATAATGGATGATAGATCCAACAAGCTCGTTTTGGTTCCCGTCTTGGCAGTCCTCTTCGTTATGATCGGGTACCAGTACATTTGTCCTGCGGGCAGCAATTCATGCCACTTTAAGACTGAGGAGAAATTCCGCGGAGTGAGCCTGCTCCCATCCCCGTATCAGGACACCGACGACTTCTACAGAGATCAAGACCTGGAGGAAGACGCTCCTCCAAGAACACCGTCCAAATTCAACTTCACCGAGAGGGACCTCGACCGCCATGTGGAGTTCAATATCAGAGGGGACGACGTGATTGTGTTTCTGCACATCCAGAAGACAGGGGGGACCACTTTCGGGAGACACCTGGTGAGGAATATTCGCTTGGAGCAGCCGTGCGACTGCAAGCCGGGGCAGAAGAAATGCACCTGCCACCGGCCGGGCAAGAAGGAGAGCTGGCTCTTCTCCCGATTCTCCACCGGCTGGAGCTGCGGACTGCACGCGGACTGGACCGAGCTGACGAACTGTGTTCCCGTTGTTATGGACAAGAAGGAGGCCCAGAGGAAGAAAAGGTAACGAGCGGTTTTCTGATGAACATGTTGAGTGAGGTGGTTTTGGGGCCCCTGGGACCCCTAAGTTCATTTTCACATTAAAATCCTTGTTATGCTGCTTGGTGACTTAAAATTAAAAAAAACAACATTTTCTATACTTATTTTCTTAAGAAAAAAAAAACTTTATTTATACTCTTGGGGCCATTAAGCCATTCATTTCAGTGGCAGAGCTAGAATATTTAATATTATTGATTTAGTTTAATATGTTATTTTTAGTTTAATTCTTATATTTGCTATACTTAAAGGAGCATGTATGGATACATTCTTAATCTTTGTCCATATTGATATTAATATTGGCTCAAAAATAGGGGGAGCTAGTGAAGGGGCAAAATGTTTCTGCCCCTCTACTTGCCCCCCATAGTTCCGCCCCTGAATGTAGCTTATGAATTTCTACAATAATTAAATCATAAAAGTCTTTCATTGTATTTTGACAGCAGCATATACAAGTTTCCTTTCAAAATAAAATACATCCTGTGTCAATTAAAATCTTTCTGTAGCAGATTTACTTGGAGTTATTTAAGACAGCCATGCCCAAAGTGTGGCCAATGGGCAGAATGCGCTCAAATTTCTACCGGTCTGCGGTCACCTGTCATAAAATCAATAAAATGCAGCCCCCAGTGTTTCTTGATTGTGATTGAACTGGGGCTACAACCAGTAGCCACTAGACCTTCAGGACCAAACAAGACCAACAGATTTATTTGTTTCTGTGATCAAAATCACTGTTTTGTGCTTTTGAATAAGATGGTATTTTCCTGATTACATGATTTAAATGTAATAGTTTATAGTGAGCATTATTAATGTGAACTCAGATTTAATGTTGACAAAAAGTTATATTTTTCATTATTTTATTTCTGTTCTGCAGATAATTTTTTTTTTTGTTCTGAGTGAAGAAATTAAAAGTATGCTATTTGCTATTTAATGTTATAAGGATTCAAAGAATGCAGGCCAATTGGTTGGCCCTCACAAATTTTCACCTCACCAAATATGGCCTTCTTTGCAAAAAGTTTGGATACCCCTACTTTAAGCCTTTTGCCTCTGAACAGCAAAGGTTAATGAGATGAGTTTAAACCAAAACACTCTGATAATACATCAAAACTTTTTACCATTACTTTACTTACTTGGTGTAATGTCAGTGGTGGTTTAAAAAAAAAAAGACTGTTACTGTCATTTTTACTCATGGAAGGTCACCTCAGTTCAAAAATCTAAAAATAAACATAACTTTTCTAACAATGCTATTATTTATTCAAATTGTTGGTATTTTATTTTAAAGCCAATGAGCCACAATGGAGGGATAAACGAGCCAGATGTGGTTCCGGACCCTCAGGTTATAGACTCCTGATCTAAAGAAAAACCTGCTCATTTCTGGTATTTTGCATTTAAAGTAATTCAGTCTGCAGGAAATTCTACTTCAATTTCCACGATACCATGGTTACAATTAACTTTATTATGTCATCTCTAAAATGGACAAAATGTATTTAATATACATTTGAATTGCTGAAATAATTAAATCATATTTGGTTTTTCTGCTCAAACCCAACTTTTTAATATAGTTACTTTTGTGTAATAACTTATTAGAGGGTAAAATGACTATTGCATCAAATGTTTCTCTTTTTTTTTACTGACTTCACAGTTAAGCTTAGAATGTTTAATTGCATGTTTAATTTTTGTTTTTGACTCATATTTCTCTGTTTAAACACACATTTCATGTAGCAATAAACACAAGGCAATGCAACTGCTTTGCCAGTAATTTACTCTGAATTTTGTTTAAAAATTACTCCTATGCACATTTTATAATCACATCACAGTTCAGGTTTGTGACTGAAAAAATCCATTAAAAAAGCGCCACTTTTTCAGGGCATGCATGAAAGACCAAGAGAACTGACCAACGCCTAAGCTGGATTTCTGAACTGCAGAGAATGCCCTTCTATAAAAAAATACAATCATTCAGCAAAATACACAAGCACATGATTTATTTCTGCTGTGCCAAGTGTTTTCTTTACTTAGGAAAGTGCTCACTGGATGCGACAGCTCTTCATTTCACAGCTGCAGCGCCTGCTCTGCACTTACAATCCTCTGGATGTTCGTCCTTTAGTGGCTCCTGCTGCATCCTTTCTGAGATTACACTTCCACGACAAAGACTGTTGGCAGACATGTCATTAAACTAGACTCTTAAGGCAGCATCTTTATGAAGCACATCTACTCGGTGAAATAACTGAAAGTGTTATGCAAATGTCATCTTCTTAATTATGTTGTGTTTAAGAAATGCTTTTACTAAAATATTGATTATGTCAAAGTACAAAACATAACCTATCACAACTTAGTAGTCCAAAAAACCTTCGTATCTAAGCTTTGACAGGAAGGTGGTGAAATTGAAATGCCAAGCTTAGTTTTCAGTCTTTCAGATTGTCTGTTCAAAGATGTACAACTTGTGAGGTCCTGAGGTGGCAGTAAGAAGAGGCCTTGCAGGGCTGTGATGGCATCACCTGTGTGGCCTTTTCAGTCAAGCCTGGTGTGCCGCATGGTGAGCCAGCTGTGTGGCCCTGGAAAGGTCATGCGTGTCAGGATGGATCATTGCGTGTGTCAAACTCTGCTGCTGCACTGGAGTGTGCTGTCAGTCAGGGGAGAAGTGGAGCAGGAACGGGGGTTCTCTGCAGGGGCTTTCTGAAAAAAGCTCTCAGTACCTCAAAGGGCCCCTCTAAAGTTTGTCTGGTTGAGTCCGATGAAGTGGTTTCAGAAGCTCTTTGGATGTCCGGTTGATGCATATTCAATGTCCAACTTTCTAATCTGAAATCATTCATGGACAAAACCATCTTCTACAAAACTCATTTAAGATCAGTTAGACATTTAGCTGTTATAATGATAAGAAATTCTACCACCAAATCGGCCTAAAAGGCATAACTAACAAGCATGAGTTGGTGGAACGCACCCATTTTGCCTGCGACTCTTAAAATGATTTCTTTACTCAGATGTTGACAGCTAAAAGGCATGAAGACAGTTAGTAAAAAAAAAACTGTTTAAATCAATAGTTCTGTAGTCCAATGTGGTCCACAATGTTGCATTATATTATAAAAGAAAAATAAGGTAACTTGACCATGACCTAGTACAGCACAGTTCCCATAAATATTTAAAAAATACTTTTTTTCTTTAAACCAGCTTGTAAGAATGCGTATGTCTGTTATAAAGAGAATATATTAAATGTTTGTTGAGCACCTAGTGGCTACTTGATAAACAGCACATGGTTCCAGTTCTCTATTCAGACAAAAGTCAAATGTTTTCTTCTAGAAAGAAAAAGAATTGCACTTTATGAATAATTTGATTTCCATCTAATCAGTCAATTGTTTATAGATCAATTTATAAGTCAGTTTTGTTTCGGTAGCATTAATCTTAGTTGTTGTTTTTTTTTTCTTTTTTTTGTGTCTCTCATCCAAAAAGCCTCAGTTGTAGTACTTCATCTGCCCATCAAGTTTTGTTTCCCATGAAACATTTACATTCTTTAGAAACGACTAGTTCTGCTTTTCTTGCTTGAGGCTTTCCTACTGATATCTTTGTTTATTATATTCTTTTTTTTTTTTTTTTGTTCTTCAGGGCCATCTAAATCTTTTATCGTGCAGAAAATCCCATAGTTCACTGCATTTCATAAAAGATTATTTTTGTGTAAATATTAAAACAATGCTTCAGTAATGACACTCATACTTTTCCATGTAAAATTGCTCTTTCAGAGCCTTCTACAATTAGAAAATATATATATATATAAAAACAAACAGTGCATATTAAACACTGTATAAAACTGCATTCACACCGGACGTGATTCGTGGGTCAAATTTGCATCGGCCACCCCTCTTTTTGCTTTCGTCAAATTTACTGCTTGACGCTTGCCCTAAATGTCCTGGATGCCTTGACACCCAGGTCGTGTGTGGGAGGAGCAACCACCAACGTTCTTCTAAACGTCATTTGTAGTCATGTCATGGAGAACATGGATGATGTTGAGCGAGTAGCTTGGGTTACATGTTTTGAAGAGCTCTACAAGTGGTGGCTCGATCGCTCCAGTTCCATGGGCTCTGTGACTGGCGTCCTGTCCAGGGTGTATCCTGCTCCTTCGCCCAACAGTGGCCGGGACAGTTTTCGACAGCCCCACGGTCCCAGCGGGTAAAGAAAATGGATGGAAACCCTCACATTGAGCAGCAGTATCAGATTTTTTTCTACCTGCTGATGGAGTCACTGAAAACATGTGGTGTGAATGCAGCATAAAAAAAAAAATTCAAGCAACATATGTTTGTTTTATTAAACACAGGTACTTTCTATCGGCAAGAAATGTCAAATAATGTTTTAAAAGTGATTAAAATTTCAAGTCAAGTTTGGAAAAATAGAGCTTTAATAGAGTTAAAATAGAGTTAAAACATGGCCTTCTGCTTTGAGATTCTGCAGAAAAATATCATGAATGTATCATAAATATCCACAAAAGTCCACAATGCTTAAAGCACTAAGGTAAACGCTTTCCTTTTAAGACATCCTGCTCATATTTGCCTATTTAGTCCTTATTTCCTCGTGCTGCCTCAGTAATTTCATGCTTATGCTGCAGTTTTAATCAATTAATTATACAACCTGCATTAGCAGTTTCCTTGTTGGTTATGCATAATAGATGTTGAGCTCAGAAGTACAGAGAAACCAATCATGAGTGTAGTTCTGCTGCAACTAAAACCGCTTTCAGACTTGAGATTTGCAACACTAATGGCTTCATCAATCTGCCAAAACACAACCTTTCGTCATTCAGACAGTGGTCACTATTCCCCTAATGTTCCTCGCTCTTCATTCAGGCACGCCTGAGAGGGAGACGGAGAGAACCGCACGACAAACGGCGCTTAGTGAGGTGAGGACAGTAAAGAAGTCTCTGCCAGGAGTTTTTCAAATGTCAGAGCAGGCGTTCACAACAACAGTACTTGGCTTTATATCATTGGATGAAAGCAGCTGAAAATCCGAACTATGTTAAGGACACGGACGCAAGAATCTGCTGAAGCACAAGCACCAAAACAGAAGCTCTCTGGCTTAAAATCCCACTCCAATCATCTTTTGACTTATCGTAAAACCATTCCCAGTGAGCTTTTAATTACAATTATGCCGTTTTTAGCCAAAATCCAAACACCTGTGTTGTTTTCTAGGACATAGTTTCAGCAGAGCGGCAGTAGTTTATTAGAAATTTACCTCTTAAATGGTAGGTGGGACTGTTCGTGTGAAGTAAGCCTTCCCTCATTTCCCATGATCCCTTTGCTTGCATGCTCTTCTGCAAGCTTCCAGCCCCTCACAACCCCAACCTAACATTACTGGTGCAACAACAATCACAAGCAATATCACAGCTATCCAACTGTACAGTTTTGAGCCAGATGCCAGAATAGAAGACGAAAACATAGACGAACATAGATCTATTTGTCTCCAAGTGCATGCTTTGAATGAAACGGAGCAGCTACAAGAACATGTTAAAAACACCAAAAACGCAATTTTCATTTGAGTGGGTCTTTAAATAATGCACCCATGTCGTGCGACTGCAGCACTTTGTGCTATTCAGAAAAATATATTTTTTACGGCACTAACTCCAACCCAATCACACAACAATAACAGAAAGTCACGTCAAAATCATTAGCAGGTCATTTCGACATTATTCAACTGATATATTACCGACTGAAAAGTGAAAAGAAAAAACATGACTAAAAGGAACTAGAAAACCCAAGATACTGGTCTATACACTGATGTCTGTGCTAAATAAAAACGTGAAATAATGAGAATCTTATTTCTTTTTAAAGTTAAAGAAAACTTGTAAGTGACTCACCTCTATTGTTGTTATTTATTTCTGTTGGTACGATTTTAGATAAACTACAGAATAATTGAAGGTGGAGGTGTCGAGGTTTCTGTGAAGACAAAGGTTGGAAAAATATATATGATTCTTCAAGGAAAGAAAAGAGGACATTAGTGGTTTTCTTATGTCAAATCATGGTACATTTTCATAAATATCAGGTACAAAGCTGATTTATATTTGGCAACCATCTGACACCCAGAGAGCAACTATCTCTAAGCTACTGTATGTGTTAATATATCAGATTTTAATGATTACATACATGAGAACTGGACTACTATTTAAAATTCTTTGATCTAATCTATGTTTCTTAATGCAAAAAAAAAGACAAGAATTCATGGTAATTTTAATCTATGGTGCTTTTAAAACTGTTTTCTACTGTTGTATTTATTTGTTCCTGCCATGAATAGTACTACATTACAATAACAGCTTTACACACAGTGTAAGTCCACACATCCTCATGTCAGGAAAGGAGCAGTGAGAAAAATTCAATTCTTATTTTATTTCAGCCCCTACATTCAATCTTAAAGGAAAAAAAAAAACAGGACAATCCGCGATGGCCTTTGCCACCTGCCACCACACACAATACGGACCACACGTAACATATTCCTCAAGTTTTTTCTTTACAAATATTTTCTTAAATAAAAGTCTAATAGAACAACTTTTCAGAAGTTTGTTGTTGCTGATTTTAAATTGTTTTTTGTAATGAGGGTTTAACTCTGTAGTTCACAGCAACTTTAAAAACCCATTCAGAGGAAAATTGTGTTTTGGTGCTTTTAACATGTTCATGTGGCATTTTTCTCATGATGGAGGACATTTACTAAGAACATTTAGATTAAAACTGCATTTCTGAATATTTCTTTATTCAAATTGTTATGAATCAGGAGCAGACGGAAAAATCCTGTTGGAAAGAACTTATTAGGCAAGTTACTATGGCAAGCCACAAGCTCCCTGCTCTGCTCCATTTTGATGCATGTAGACAATTTGTAGACAACTACATCCATGGACGTCTTTGTTTTCCTCCTCCGAGCTAACATCTGGATTAATGCTGTGAAGCTGCATAGCTCCAAAATTGCTCACCATTTTAGTTGCACCGGTAATGTTAGGTTGGGGTCGTGAGGAGCTGTAACTTGCTCAAGAGCATGTAAACAGAGGGATCATGGGAAATAAGGGCAGGCTAAATCCATGCCTACAGTCCCCCCTACAACACAGAGAATAATTTCTAATGAACTCCTGCCGCTCTGCAGAAACTATGGCCAAATCTGAATTCTTACTCTACCCCGATGGCTTTCAGAAAACACTTAAAAAAAAAAAAAGTGGCTAAAAACTGAAAAATCATAGTGAAAACACCACTGGGAACAATTTTAAAAGTAGATCAAACATGGTCAATGTGGGACTTTATTGTACTGTACTGTACGTGTTTTCCAGAAATTATATACTTGTTTTTTTATATTTTATACAGAAAAAACACATTAGTTTAACTTGATAATTAATTAATCTTTAAATAAACTCATCATCTCATGCATGATATAAACTCTGGTTTAATGCTTCACAGACTCACCTTTACCACGCTCAGTGAACAAGGTGAAGCTTCAGATCTGCTCTGAGGCTAAACACCCTCCGAACACAGATCAGGTTAAATAAGGAAAGATGAGTGGATTTACAGTTCCGGTCATATCCTCAGTTCTAGGCGGAAAAGTGTTCATCAAAATGATGGGATGTTTATTATATATGAAGCATAGCGTGCCCTTGCAAGCCTTAGACTTCCAGAGTGCGGATATTGCTTTTCTTGTGTCATTAGTCAAAGTTGTCATTGCTGGAAAGCCTCAGCAGTTAACCAGTTGATCTGATAATTAAATGTTATTTCCACCGACAATGTTGCATATGTCAAACACATGTTCATAGTCATAGGAAATCTAATTAAATAGGGTTACTGGAGTATACAAGTTTTCGTGACTTTTTTTTCCAGAATAAATACACTGTGAAAAAAATGTTTTTAATTAAATTACATTTTATAGCATTAGTTGAATGAAAACTCCACAAGACTCCGGCTGCCTTCTCACACTCAGAAATAAACTGCATTTTTCCTGAATTTTTTTTTTTTTTTTTTTTAGAACATTGCAGCCAATGGAGACTTTCAAAATGAGTTTTAATAAACTTTTAAGTGTTTATTATGTCGTAAAGTATTCATTTCTGTTGATATATAAATATATGTATTTGCTACAATGTAACAGTTTGTGATTTTGTGATCAAAATGTAGTGAAAAACAAATTATTAGATTTGTTTTATTTTGTTTTTGTCATTTATACCAGGCAAAGTTGGCTTTGGAAAATACAAATCAAGATTTTGAATAAAAATTAAAAATAAAAAAACAATTACATCTATTCTTAAATCACCTCAAATCATAATCTTGTGAATGTAAATTCAATGGATGCATTTATTTGACGATGTTACCCATTCCTAAGATCCTTTCAAAGTAATGCTTCTGCAAAGATAGTTCGAGCAATTATAGCATATTCAGTCATTTCATTTATATAGCATTGTTTACCTTATTGTATTTTAAAAAATGTAATACAAAATAAAACTTAAAAACATATCTCTGTATAGACTGGATTTTTAAAGAATTATATGAAAAAAGACTGACCAAATCCACAGCTTGAAGTTTTTTCTCCCATAAAGCTCTGCAGGAAACAGCCTAAAGTGGTGAAAATAAAAGCAAAACATCAGGTGTCAGAAACATGATCTTATCTCTGTACTCAGGTATGCAAGCTCGCGGTGGTCATTGTGTTTGTGCCACAGGAAGAACTATACCTGGTCTGAAAATCAGGTTTTTGGAGTTTCTTTTTGTTTTGGGGGCAACACATTAGCACAATATTCCAACTATCCTAGTCTGGCAAATATAAACACAAATCTTAGAAAGATTACTGGATTTCTTAAGTCTACTGTTGTGTTCCTTTGTGTTTCGACTTTGCCACTCTAATGATTGCACCAAGTTTGGGCTGTAAATCATTACAGCTGTTTCGTCTTCAATAACAATTCTTTAAAAAAAAAATTAGGTCCATGGATTCAGTTTAATAAAGGTCAAATTTGAATTGTCACTGTTTTAGTCCATGTTTTTTCATGCTTCATCTTTTTAAATAAACCATTTTAGCAAAATATTCCTCTGGTCTCTTAAGTAACCCGATTTTCATGACAATTTCAAAGTCAATTTCAGTTCTAAATCATGTTTTAGAACTGTTTGCTTGGTTTTTGATGCCTCAAAATGATTCACACCCCAGAGGGCAAATGTCTGTCTGTACTTGTCACAGTTTTTTCAAAAGCCTTTTACCTCTTCTACTTCGCCTTACTACTTTCTGGGAGACGTTTTTGTCATTTCCAAACTAAAAACAAACTTTCTGCTTGAATCAAAGTTACTTAATTTTAACTTTGCCCAAGTTTTGAATTCTTTCAGGGTTGGCTACTTATTTACCCTCATAATTAAAGAAAGATATTTTGCTGCTTTCCATCACATTAAAATTATTTATGAAATGTTTTACTAGCTTGCCATAGCTTTGTTTTATGGCACCTATGGTTCTAAACCTTTGCCTACACTAAAAATACCAAGTCATTTGGAATTAATTAACCGTTATATTGTGTTTTAGTCAAAATGGACCCATTTTCACACTTCAAAACAGATCAAGTTTGACCCGAGCACAATATCTGGGTTGAAAAAAAAATCATCAGCCTGCCTCCTGTGTGTGATTCCTCCACACCACCAGCAGTAGCTCAAATAGACGCCTCCCTGCTTCAATAAGTCAAATAAATATTTTAGTGTGAAATTTGATTCTTTCTTCGTGTTAGGCACCAAAGGTAGAAGTGAGACACTTAAAATCATCAGGTGCACACAGATTAACTGAAGCACAAAGGTACATCAAACTGTGTTGCATTATGGGTAGAGCATCACATTACTTGTGCCTGCATGTGTCATATTATAGTAGGGAAGTGATGTAGTATGCTAGTGTGTAGTATGCTACACATTGACTGCTCTCTACACATACTTGCACCCAATTTAGAAAAAAGGACATGTTAAATATATTAAGTGTGAAATTCACGCAATAGATGAGGTACTTGTCTTCTGAAATAATATTTTTCTTAATTTGTGACTTGTCAAATACAGACCTGTTTGTATTTTTTCCCCCTGCAAAGTAGAGTTGGTTTCTGCAAAATCACCAAGTCTGAATTTTTAAGCAACTTTAAAACCAGTTAAGGCTTGCCAAAGAGTAATGGAAACATTGGAAAGCTTGCCAAATGCTTCACATTGGTACAGTTGTCAAATATTTGCTGCCCTGGCAAATGTGAATGTCTGAAAGTCTCATTCAGTTCCTGTAATGTCATAAAAATGGTTGGAAATTTGCTCCATGGAAGCATGGTATACTGTGCCTGAAGTATTCCAGCAACTCGTTTGTTTCTATGGTATTCTTTGACAATTTCCTGCTGTTTTTTTTTTTAATCTGAGAAATGAAGAGATTATGTTCCAGATTTGTTCCCAAACGTTGTCTAATTTGGATCCAGAATGATGGAGTAAAGTCTGTTCGGTCATCTTGTAAGTTCATGCTGATCAGTGACTGAACCGGTGCAAAGAAGCCCAGAATGGATCTGGCTAAATGTAGTTATCAGAGTGCTGAGTCAGCATGTGCAGTGATTTAGAGATTCTGTGTTTAATGTGCCCAAAAGGCCTATTTTGTGGCTGAGCCGCTGAAACGCTCCTATTATCACAGGGACAATTAACTTTGTGCCTTTTCCCCTCTAACTGAGAAACTAAAGTTCTAAATTTAGCATAAAGAACAACCTGTCTGAAAGCAAGAGCCACTTTGATTGCTTCTATGAAGTGCTTTACATTAATTTAACTTAAAGTTCCACTCTAATTATATTTTTCCTATTGTAAAAGTGTTTCCAGTGGTCTTATAATAATAATAATGCAGTTTTTACAAAAACCAAAAGGCCTGGGTCGTTTATAAGACATGCTTTCTGCAGAGCAGCATTAGAATTTCTCCTATGAATTTTGGGTGGCACTGTTCACCCAGAAGTCTGCTCAGATCATTTCCCATCATACCCTTTGTTCACACTCTCTCCCACTAGCTTATAGCACCCTACAAGCCCAAACATTAGCGTGGCCAAAACAAGAAAAGCCAGATGGCAGCTAAGGCGAGGAAAATGAAGATATTAATAAACTGTTTGTCCTTAAGTGGACGATTTAGAAATGTAGCGAAGACTTTGGACCGCCATTGGCAGTGTCACTAACCCAACCTTTTTCAAACTTGGGTTTTTATCTTCTCCTGATTCATCATGATTTAAATAAAGAAATACTCACAAATATAGTTTTAATCTTAATTTGTCTTTACATGTCCTCCATTATGAGAAAATGCAACAAAAGCATGCTAAAAACAACAAAACATGATTTTCATTGCACCCACTCATTGGTCTCAGATTGACATATCAAATTGACAAGGAAAGCATCTGTCTGCCTTAAAACTCAATTATAACCTGCAAGGCCCGGCTGGAGGACTTTGCCAGGAATAACTGCCTCTGGAGCTGATTTATTATAACAACCTGGAGAAAGGTCATCTGTCCTTATCTGAGGGGGGAGCTGATGACAGGCAACTTACACTGTAGGGAAGCTAGCTTAAGTTGGCTGCCTTGCACAGCTCCTCAATTGGGATTCAGAGGTTGACTGAGCACCTGGGACACGTAAAGTGTGAGATAGAGTCACCTTCACAGACTAATCCTCCGCTGCGACACTGCGCTACGTAGCAGGATTAGTCTCTCAGTGTTTTGAAGTTGTAATTATTTGTACTTGTAAGAAGTTTTGTGATTCGCCAAAGACTTTTGATTTTTAAATCGGCTTCAAGGAGAGGAAATGACAGAATGAATGTTGCTTTTAATAGTTCCAGCACGTGTAAATTAGTTGAAACAGGAATCTCAAAATTACATTCTACAATTTATATATATATATATAGATATATATATAGTATAGTATAGTATATATAGATGGATGGATGGATGGATGTTTTTTATCTCTCAGGGAGAGTAATAAAGATACGAACGATCATACTTAACAAGTTGAAGTCCAGATTGCATTTTAAATCCCAGTATTTATTTTTAGTCCTGGTTCTGTTTTATTTAGAAAACCTGTAATAAATGGTTTCCTTTAGCGGTTGTACTAAGTGCTGTTGTGTGATTCATTTCCTTGTGCAAAGAATTAATTAATCTAATTAATCGTTTTTTAATCTAGTGTAATTATTGCTGTCAAAAAGCTTTATTTTGATTCATTTTCATTTAAATTTGTGACTTTATGGCACAGTAACAGTTCATAATACAACCTTTATTCTTACACAAGGGGTATTTTTTAAACAAGATTTGAACAGTTTAGACTTTGACTTCCTTTCTTTGAAAAAAAGCTTTTTGCTTCATTATCTGAACATAAACAAGTGGAAGGAGGCGCACTTTTCCTCTGAAATTATGCTTTGTTTCTTGTAGTATATTGATTAATGCATTTCGGTTCCTATTTCTATTCCTATGATCCAACCAGATCGATCTGTCTGAGGTAGAATCCAATTGAATCAACCTAAACCATTCAAAAAAAATCCTTCTAGAATGAGATAAATGTGTGAAGACACTTTTCATTTAGCAAAGACATGTGACCATACAGTGTGGAATGATGTTCTAATAATATTCACTTTGCATTATTTGGATGTGGAAAAACAAGAGTGGGCTGAACTTTATGAAACTAAAATGTGAATGGATTTGACATTAACTCTTGTTTACTTGTTTGTTGCACTTTTTTTTTCCTGTAAATGAAGGTGAACTTTATGTATTGAGTTTTAGCCGCTTGGACAGGATGAGACGAACATTGTACACATATTTAATTTACACTATAAGAAATCTGGAAAACTTCACCTGCTCTGTTCAGTCCCCAGGTATTTATCTCTGAGTCACACTGGTTGGATTTTTGGCTAAAGATGTCCTGGATCGATTTTAGGTCAGTGAATCAGATCCATTCTGATTGTTCTAAATGAATCAATATCAAAAGTAATTTGAACCATCAAACGAAATTATCAAATTGAATTATTGCTAAAGTGAATCGTTATACCCCTATTTGTCCCACTCATCATCATGTTCAGACGAGCGGCAAAGTGAGATCGAAGCCGGTGCTGTAACCGTTACCACGACAACGTGTCACACCATGTATCAAACAGTCCGCTTTTTATGAAAAAAATATTTAAACCTAAAAATAAGTACTAATAGTTGAGTTAATATTTCTTTCTTTCGTAATAATACAAGTGTGTATGGGTGTGTGAATGTGGCCCTGCGACGGACTGGCAATGTGTCCAGGGTGTACCTTGCCTTCGCCCACAAGTGGCCGGGTTAGGCTCTGGCTTCCCCTTGACCACAAAAGGGACAATGCGGATTTAGAAAATGAATGGATGGAAGCGACCATGGAATAGGTGAGATAATGTTTCACAATAATAAAAACACAAAATTACAACCATTCATCATACACATCACAGACAAACAAAAAAAGACAGTAAAAACAAACAAAAAACACAATAAAAGACTAAATTAGCTTAACTAAAAGCTCTTCTGAATAAAAAAACCTTGACCTGACTTTTAAAACACTCAACAAAGTCGGTCTGTCGTAGTGGCATACAAAGGGCGTCCCACAGACAACGAGCAACACCTTGAAAGGCAAGCTCTCTTCTGGTTTTATAGACGAATTTTCCAGGCCAATAAGTAGAGAGTTAATAGGTCAGCAATGTATGCAGAAGTGTTTCCATGCAAGGCTCTGAAAACTAAAAGTAACATTTTAAAAATCAACTTTAAATTGAACAGGAAAAATGCACAAAAAATAATTTAAAAGAATAACAGGCTAAATTGTTTGTAAGTAATTCATCTTGATTAACGTGACAATTTGAAACCCCTAGTAGTATGTATGGCAGCCAGTTATTGTAATTAATGTTTATATTGCTTTTAATATCCAAGATATTTAATAGAATAGTCCACTAAAAGCTCCTATAAACTATAGTTTTATCTGTTTACATACATTTTATGTGTATGAAGGCAGAAGCAGTCTCAGATTTGGAGGTTTTGCGTTTTGTCAAATAGTTTATTTCCCCCTGGACAAGGATTTTCTCCTTTAGGTTAATTTGCATTCATGCCCACCCACAGGACTGTAGTATAAATCAAGTCCCAGGCCACAACATAATAACTATAAATTGAAAATCTGCCCTAACAACAGTCGAGCACTCAAGAGGAGAGTAACATCTTGCAGCATCACAGAGTGCTGGTGTGGAACAAATAGCATTATTTTGCAGCACGAGCTGTGATACAGCACATCAACCTCATTGTAGGGATCTGCAACCCCCCTCTCCCAGTGCAACTGTTTCATCTAGTGCATCACCAGATGAATGACTACAAAACAGAGCTTTTAAGCCACATCCACAAATCAGTTTACTCTTCGTGGCTCCTCATCCTGTCTTATAGAAGACACGTCATTGTGCTTCATTCACCATTCTCAGCTGGGCTTCCTTCAAGTTGTCCTGGTGTTAGTGACATCTGCTTCTTTTGTTAATACCAGTCGTGCTGATGAATCATAACAAGTCACGGATCAGGGAGTTTGTAAGTACCTTTGAGTGTGTCCTTTATAATGATCAGAAAATGTCATCAAGAAGCAGATTGTTCCATTGTTACAAACTTAAGGAAGTGGCATAAAAAACAATGTATCTGCCAACATAACAAAGATCAGTCTCCACGTCTGTAACCAGCTTTGTCAAACCAAACTTTTTATTAGGTTTTTTTAATTGCAGATGTTAAGAATTAGATCATATCCCAATAACATTAATATTAGGATAAACCTGGATCCCAAACTTCCTTCCACAAAATAATATTGGATTGATTTAACCCTTCAATGACCCACTTCGATGAAAATCCTATTTTTTGTGTTTTTATCATGTTTTTGTGGTATTTTCTGAATATGCATTTCTGACTATTTCTTTTTTCAAATTGGGAGTAGGAGCAGAGTCAAGAGCAGACAAAAAATGCTGTTTAGAAAGACCTAATTTGTGATGGAGAAAATATGCTGGGCAGTCTTCAAGCTCCCTGCTCCGAGCTCTCAGGAATGGGGAGAAAGAGGAGGGCGAAAGGGGGCGGAGTTGCTCCATGCCAACAGTCCCACCCACAACGTATTGGAAACATTTGAATGAGATGTTTTCGTATCAGTGCAAAGGCACTTTTCTCCACTTCAGAATCCTCTGGCATTACAGTAATTACGTTGTGGTTGAAGAGTTACAATTGTCAAAAGAATGTGAACACTGGAGCTAACGCTCTGATTTTTTTAAGGGTTTAACTGCATTTTGAACTGCCTTATTCTATTAAAATATTTAGTTTACCCCCAGATAAAGGCTGAGCGAAAATATTCATTTTGTGTAAACAACCATAAAAATAAAATTAAAGAATGATTTATGATGCTGAAATGAAGAGTCCTTTATTTAAATAATGCATGTTTTAGTGTGCCGTCTATTTTGCATATCCACAGCCCAGTAGGGCAAATTTGGTTATTTCATGATGTTTTGGGACTCCCTAATCTAAACCAAAGTACATCTAAAACAGCATAAAATTGGGGTTAAAAATCTCTTTCCAGTGCTTCTCTCAGGTTTTTGCTGATTATGCCTCACCCATTCTGAAGCTAGGTCTTCTCTGGTTGATGATTAGATGATTGTGACCAAACTTCATATTTTGTTAGCTTTTTTATTAACTTGCTTACAATTCAGCAGTGGCAAACTAACCTGTCATCGATGCACAGAAGCACAGACAAGTTGGGAGAGATTTGTAAAAAGACCAAGGATAAAAAATGTTTTACAGCTTTAGGTGAAACTATTTCTGTACTTTGAACACTGAAAATAACCCCATTAAGTATTTATACACTGCGAAACATTACTGTGAATAATTATAAATGTGAACACAGCTGTTGCTATCAAGAAATACATTTGATTCCCAAAGGTACAGTAACAGAAACCAACAAATAAAAGGCAGTGCTGATTTACTGCTGGTGTTAGCACTTAGCTGGTTTAACTTGGATTTTTCCATAAAAACCATTTCCCCCCCAACAGATACAGAGTCAAGTCAGTGCCCTGTCAAAATGCCATCTAAAATGTTGCTATGAATAATATTTTTGAGGAAGAAACTGCAGAACTTCCCTTCAGCCAGCATGACAGAAATCCACCTTAGTGAGTCTGCCAGGAACAACAATAAAAAATGCACTAAACACAGACTTTAATTCCCCCTTACAGTGGAAGACCCTCTTGAGTAGAAATGACTGCAAACTGAAATGAAGTCAGACCCTGCTGTGCACTCAACAGTATTTTTGAGGAGTGTCGCCACAACTTTGAGCTTTCTGACATTTCTCATCAGCCTCCAGCTCACTAACAATGTCTGACTGCAAATGTTGAAGAGGTTAGCTTTAACAGATTTGTAAAACTTGAACATTTCGTGTATTTTTTTTTTATTAAATGTTGTTGATCTTACTGGAAACACATTTTGTCTTCAGCTTTACTTGCTTGAAAATAAAAAAATATAAAAGCCACAGCATCTTACAAACAAAACAAAGAAAGTAAAAAAAAAAAAAAAAAGATTAAAGCTTATGAATATAAAGTCCCACATGTTAAGGTAAAATTGATTTAATTATTCACAAGCAAATGCATTTCAAGGGACATTTGTTTGGATATTGTCAGAGATACATTTACAATAGATTTTATTTAAAAACATATTGAATGTCACGACTGTGAGGAATTTTCTCTTGTTACAAAATGGTAATGCTAAAAAGCTTTTACTTGCTAAGCCGTGTGGTGTTCCTGGCTTCCACTGATGATTTTTCAGCAAAAGGACACTCGTGACTGAATTTAAATAGGATAATGCTTGACCCCTGCTCCTGTTTGATCTGTTCTTGAAATGTATCGATTAATTTTTTTCAGATGATCAGTGGTCAGTTCTAACAAACATTTTGTAACTATTAAAGAAATAACTTGACAGTGGTCTTGCGATATATCGCAGAACACCTTTCACAATTTCGCACACTTTCTTTAGTGCAATTTTGAATGCTTTTTGTTAACCGAGCACTGTATATGCGTCGTGATTGACTGTTGACCTTGTCATTCAATGTCCTTGGTGCCATTTCTCCTGTGCAGAATGCGTTCAGCTTGCCACATCAACAAAAATCCTCAAACGCTACCAGACCTTTTTTTTCATTCCATTTTACTGGACACATTGTTCTACAGAGATTTGAACATTGAGAGTTTAAACAAAAGAGAAAAGTATGAGAAGTTCACGTCTGTTTGTGAAAAGTGTGTAAAGCTCACAGTGAACAGATTGATAGAATTTATTCTACTGCAGATTTCCCTTATTTCAGGTTACTTTTAGACGGTAACTCCAGCGATAAAGGAGGGAACTATGTAGACTGAGCTAAAAGTCTCTGTAAACCAAAATTGGTGTTGCTTCAAATCCGAGCTCTGAACCAACACTTGAACCACATTAGTGGAAAAAACCCAAATAGAGAACAACACATCACCGTACAAAAGTGAAAACATGACACTAGTACTTGTTAATTACAGAACAGCTTGGTACAAACCATTGACTGTATACGAGAACTGGATTTAGTGACCCCACCACCCCCCACCCGTTCCAAACGGGAAGTACCCACTAGCCCCACTTTGCCAAAATCTCAAAGACTTCTATTGAGAAATAAACAGCTATTACTCATTGGCTAAGTCCAAATTTCCTCTCTATCAACTAAAAAGCTATATAGTGCTGGAATATCTAGTGCCCTGGATTTTTAAAGCAAATTGAACTCACATGTGTATATTTAAAATTATAAGATATTTAATTTATAAACTAAATAATCAGATGCCTCAATAAAAGTATGAGGCGCCCGCTGGACCCCCATACCCAGCATTCAAAACGTTTGATTGACAGATTCTCCTGAGGCGGCTTTCAGTGGTATGGGGTGAGGATTTCAAACAAGCTCACTCCTGATTGGCAAGAGCAGTTGCAACAGATACAATGATCAGACTCATTGGACCAATCACTGCTTAATGACATCATCTGGCAATTTGCATTTTGCCACATGCAGACTCTATTTTTTTCATCAGATTTTTGGCAAGTTAAAACACTCTTGGATTTATAAAGCAACTTTGCAAAGTCACCTTTATACTGAGTTTTGTGCATAAAACTCATAAGGTAGAAGTATATATAAAAAATCCACCTTACCAGCCGTAAAAATTACCTAAAAGGATCTTTTGGGGAACGACAGCCCTTCTGTTATTTACTCCACAAAACATATTTCTTCTGTGTCTTAACAAACCCCCACAATTGCAGAGCTTCCCCCTCCAAGCAGAAATCACTTGTGAATTTAACCGGGTGAATGCTAAGAAAACCAACTCCGCTGTTTGCCGCTGCACCGCCCCCTGGAGCAGAATCACAGTTCAAGATTTTTTTTTTCCCTCACGGGATCAGAAGAACCGAAAGAAATAAGACAAACCAAAACAAGGTCAGAGATGTGGGTGGACAGCAGCTCCGGCTAATTTATATACAAACTTAGATTCTGATCTACAGACCACAATCACTACAGATGTGCATTATGGCAACAGACACAAAGATGAAAAGTCAACTGAACTTCATGAAGTCTTCCAGCAACATACTTGTAAACTACATGCAATAATGAATGGATCAATATTCTGATCCCAGTTGATAGAAATTGCTGTTGTTACTAACGCTATGATTCAATGTCACAGGATTTTACGATTTTAGAATTTTGTAGAGCTTCAAAAGTCCTTATCCTGATCAAAACTTTGGCAAATTATACATTTAAATGACAACATTTAAAGCAAACAAATCTTATCTTGTTTGTCTGAATGTAAATTCTCAAGCCAACTCATCCCATGAAGTGGGAAAGGAGGGAGATTAGCCCCAAGCTCCTGGTTCATCTCAGGATGATGGTGGATGATTGATTCAGATACAATGAGAAAGCAGAGGAGGGATCAGGCTTTAGGCTGAATCCGTTAATCACACTGCACTACCACACAGTAAGCATTTATCACCAGACACCAAAGGCTTCAGTCCAAGGGGAACACTGAAACCAATCTCATCGTGTTCATGCAATCCATCTAGTTCCACAAAAAGCAGCTTTGTTTTGAGGTTACCACATCCTTTTCCCCTCTTTTATCCTCAAGAGGAAACCATTCCAGAGAGAAAATAGGTAGCAAACCTAAAGATGTTACCGGGAAAGTTGGGTTTAATTGCTTTACCTAGCAGACTGTTTCTAGATCAATCATCTTGACAAAATTATGTGTTTTATAACATCTGAATTTACAACAGGCTGGCAGAAGTTAGAATCATGGGATCATGGCGGGGTGCAAGATTTTTCCTCTGGTTTTTACAATGATGATGGAAACTTGTGGTTAGAGCTTAAAAGTGGGTTGCATACATGAGCGTGCATTGATGACATAACAACACTTTCTGAGTATTTCTTTATTCAAATCGTTGTGAATCAGGAGCAGAACTAAAAATACAGTTGGAAAGAGCTTGTAGTTGTGGCATAGAACCTACAAAGGCAAGCGCCATTCTGATGAATCTGCTTTTAGACGAATAGATCCATGTATGTATTCATTTTCCTCATCCGAGCTGGGCTCAAAACTCTACGTCTGGATGGCTTCAATATTGCTTGCTATTTTTGTTGCACCAGTAATGTTAGGTTGAGCATAATCCATAATAAATGGAGGTCTGTTAAATCTAAGGTTTTGTATTATTGGAGAACCCATCCCAATTGGAGGGAGGTGGTTTGGTGTAATTACTAATATAAAGAGTACTGTATTAACCTAAATCACCAAATGGTTCAGCTGTATCTGTAGCTTAACAGTCCCCCAGTGGATGGGTCAAATGTGGAGAACACATTTTTACACAATCAGGTGTGTGACAACTAATGGTGCTTTCAAAAGACTGCAGGTTGTCCATGGTCTTCAAAACAAACTGAAACGTTGATGCTTGTAGTTTGGTCTGTTGCCCTGCTTAATGTGGCCATTGACAGTTCATGATAATATACTAAAGCAGTTTGGCTTTGTTTGAATGAAGGACGCTGGAGCTCCCTATAACTAGTCTTATGGAGGAGTTTAAATGTATTCAGAGATACCGCTGTGTCAAGCACAGCTTCAAAAGCTACAATAGTCAAGAAGTCAAAGAAACCAAGGCTAAAAGCTCAGGGAGCACTTACTAACTTGAGCCTACATATATTTTTTGCCAGTCAGAGAGAAATGTGAGACACATCAAAGTATTCTAATCTTTTGTAATTTGGATGGTTTACAGGTAATGAAAACCCTGCATTTCATGTCTCAGTCTATTAGACGACTCTGAAAAAAATTAGTGTTGGAAACTTACAGTGCCACACCCTATTTAGCTAATTTACTGAAAATGTATTCTAAGTCTTTAAATTGTCTCCCAGTCTGGGTCACTGTGCTTTGCAATCACGAGGAAGACTGTTGGCTTGTCAGATCTGCAGAAAAGTCATTGACATCATTCACAAGAAAGTCAAGCCACAAAAGGTCACTGCTAAACAGCTGGTTGTTCACAAAGTGGTGCTATCAAGCATATTAGGAGAGGACTAAGAGTAAGGAAAAGTGCAATAGGGATAACTACAGCCAAAAGATTGTCTGTGTTGAATAAATGAATTTCAGACTTTAAGTACTCTAGAGAAAAATGAAAGTTATGTTGAAAAAAATGTAATACCAAAATAAAAGCCAGTACTCACTTTTAACCAAAAACAAAACTAAACCAAACTAAAATAATAGTTAATTTCCTAAAAAATAAATATATATTTTTTATATTTACATTTTTGATTTAAACATAAAAAAAGAATAATACCTTTGTGTGCAAACTTTTGTCACCAGTTAAATTTGAACTTTTCAACATGTATATAATGGTGATCACTGTTATGTAAAATGTATTAAGTATTTCCTACTTTTATATAAGTTAAACTTTTACAGCAGCTGTTGCACAACCATAAAAAAAGTTTGCTTTATTTTTAAAATAAATCCCAGTTTAATGAGGTATTTCATCAGTACTCTCTGTGGAGCCCCAATCTGTTCTTAGTTAAATAACTAAATAGGACCTTGTGCAATCAGACACTCAACCAATAAATATTTCATATAAGTCAAACAGCAAATGTGAAATAAAAAAGCTACTTTGGAAAAAAGTTTCTGAAAAAAGCCACATAATTATAGTCAAATTTAACATGATTTAATAATTAATATTTTAAAATGCTGTGATATAATTAGCCCAATTTTAAAGCAACATTTTCTGATCAGCAATGCATTGTTTTGTAGTCATCCAGCTGCACCCACCCAAGTAGGCGCTTTGCACCTTTCTCGTGATATTTTTATGATGATTGACATGTGACGTTGGAGAGAAAAACTTAACTAGCATAAACCGTGCATCAGTCAATCTGCTCAGCGCTGCGTCTGAATGGGTCATCTCAAGCATACCTAATATATTGTAGTGATGGTCACAGACACATTGGGCCTGCTGTCAGATCAAGCAGCTCAAGGAATTGTGGGATACCATTCCTATAGTCTGTCTGGCCAGATTGGGGTGTAAGCGTAGGTTTTTGTCTATGTGTTTTGTTGTCTGGCTTTTTAACTGTTTGGACTTTAGTTATTTTATCCAGTTATGATTTTTTTTTCTTTCTGCACCATGAGTGAGAGGGAGGTAGAGGATGATGACCACCTTGTGTTGCTTACCAATATGTGTGGTAGAAGTTGTAGCCATTGTGTATTAAGCTGATTTGTCATTTAGGCATGAAGACTGATGTTGCTGTTGAGAGTGTAAAGAAGAATCTAAAGTACCTTTTTTAGAATTGATAGTACTGACCCACCTATAGCACAGAGTCTATCAGAAGAACTTCTGGCTGGGTGGATTGCATTTGTTTATCAATCATGATCTGACAGTTTAATTTTGGATTCCCGTCATCCTTTGGATGTTTCTTCTATTTTGTCTTTAGGGAGGGTTCAGCACATCTGTAAGTCACTTTAATGTGAGCCTGTGTATTCTATACTATCTTGAGATGAGATCAACCCACTTCTTGTTCCTGTTATGGGATTGAGGCATATTTATGGCCAATCTCTATTCATTTTGGCTTGGAAGCACAACTTTATTCTGATTTAGTTCTTAAACTTTTAGTTTCAAGCATTTCTTTCTCCATAAAACCATTTTATTTACTTAGAAAATGTATTTTACAAATCTTTAAATAAAAAATAATAAGGAATACATCAATATTTATACATTGAAATTAAGGTTCCTGCTTATCATATTTAAAGCAAGGGAGGTTTAGGAATGTTTGCAATTGAACAAAAAAAAAAAAAGTTGTATTATATGTTTTGCAGAGCGCAGTTGAATGTTGACTATTGAACTATTGAACCGAAAACTACAGTTCTTTATATTTCCTACTTTAGTTGCACCTCTTCGACTATGCAATGTTTATGATAATCTCAGATCAATGAGATGAAGTACTCCAAACCTTTGAAATAATATGTTTCTGTGCATCAGGATTTTCAATATGAGCAAACTGACTGCTGAATCAAATCCATTGAAAAACAAAAGGACATTTTAGTTACAATTTTTGAGCCTTCGATTAATAAATTGAATTTGATAAAAACTAAACAGGATTTATTCATTCTTTATGTGATCTAGGATTTCAGACTACTGGTTACTTTTAGATTCTTTTTTTTTTCCTTTATTGCCATCATCCTACTTGAATAAAACTCTGTTTCCGCTTCAGCATGTGGTGCGATGATCATGAAAGATTGCACTCCAGAAAACGAGTTTCTCTGCAGGGATTCTCAGCAAAATGTATGTCACTTTGGCACTTACCTTGAAGACAGAGCATGCCTGAACAAGTCTCTGTCTCCGAGTGTGAATGCAGCTGTTCTACAGCAAAGACACACACCTACACTCTCTATGGATCACTAATAAGTCAGAACACCATGTTAAGAAAACAAACAGTGTCAAGTGGGTTAGCCATGTTGTTTTTAATTATCCCAGCAATCACAGAAATAAACATGTGCAGAGAGTTATTTGGTGAAAGTAGATCAAAGTCAAAATTGTCTCAGCAATGTGCTTTTTAAATGAGCTTCTGCCTCTTTTTACTATGTGTGAAAGCTGCTGAGCTGTTTTTAATGTCAAAAATATTTGCAGGATCACTGGAGGTACACATTAATTAAATTACTTTTGTTTATAATTTATGTCATCCAGAAATAAATGTGACATAAGGTGGAGATTGAACAGTTAAAATGGGCATCTTGGAGTTCCTGCTCCAGTTACTGATGTAGAATCAAGGACGGTAGAGACTGACATTTATCGGTGTGCAGATGAGAATTGAATGCTCTAACATACAGAAACAGTGAAGCAAGGGCAGCTGAACAGCAGTGGGCCACATAGCTGAGGGAGTTCTTTCATCAAGATTTCCGCCTTCCTGCAGCTGAGGGAGTCAAACAGAAAAATCAATACTCAAACCGAGGACAGTTCACTACAAGAGCCTCCCTCAGCACAGCTGTCTGTCACAATCACACCTTTAAGACGGGAACTGCTGACAAGGTAAGTGTCAGGCCACACTGATCACACTGTTAGAGCATGACTGAAGTCTTGTTCAGCACCACGGACAGCTGCACAAAGACACTCATAAAGTTCCACCAGATAGTCCCAAGCTTTTTTTTTCTTTTACAACTCTTCAGCATGTTCCTATTACATCTCAGGGAGAAGGAGTGTGGCGATGATGCAGTCAACACACCTGCTGTGTAACAGAAAGCAATCCTTCTAATGAGTTATCTCAATCCCTTGACACCTTGAGCTTGTTTGCGCTTCTGCGTCCTAAGTCAAAATTGATAAAACCTCTTCAATTGTCATAACAGCATTATTCAGGTATACCAAAGCAGCCTGTGTTTCATTTATTTCTGAGGTGTTTTGTAGCACATCTATCTGTTCATTAACAGTGTAAAATCACTGTGAAAGTTGTGAAAGTAAAGAAGACCTCAGGTGTGCCATTTGCATTGAAAGCTGTAATTACATCCATAATGATTATAACCTTTATATAAAAGGCACAACTAAATTTGTAAAACTTCAAAATACAACTAAAATGAACTTTTAAAATGATGCATATAATGTACAATTTCACTAATTAAATACGGATTTCCAGTATAAACATTCGAATATACATAGTAAGGCAAATAAGTATTTGAACACTGTGATTTTGCAAGTTTCTCTACTTAGAAATCATGGAGGGGTATGACATTTTTTTTTATCTTAGGTGCATGTCCACTGTGACATGATCTAAAAAAAACATCTGGAAATCACACTGCGTTATTATTTTAAATTATTTGTATGCTACTGCTTCAAATAAATACTTGAACACCTGGGGAAATCAAACGTTTCCTGTAATTTTTCTCCAGGTCTGCACACACAGCAGGAGGGATTTTGGCTCACTCCTCTACACAGATCGTACACACAGTCAGGTTTCTGGGTCATCACTGAGAAACACAGAGTTTGAGCTCCCTCCAAAGATTTTCTATTTGGTTGAGATCTGAACTGGAGATTGGCTAGGCCATTCCAGAGCCTTGAAATACTTCTTATAGAGCCATTCCTTGGTTATCCTAGCTGTGTGCTTTGCATCGTTGTTATGTTGGAAGACCAGCCATTTTTTCAAGGTCTCCAAATCAACAATAAAAAATACAGTGGAATCAATTGGACATTTCCCAGAAATCTCTACAAAAAACTAGTGTGCATACATGCTCTCAAGATTGCTCAGTGCATTACACTTAAACAGTTTGTCATTAAAAAAATGTTTCAATTTGTTTTTAATATATCATGCACGTTTTTATCATTAGAATGCAGGGGAGTCATAAATAGCTTCATAAAATGATCAAATGTATTTGGCAAATAGGATACCTTATCCTATTTAAGTAAGAAAGAAAGGAAGAAAAGAAAAAGGCAGTGACCATGTGCCTGAATTGCACTTAAATCCAGAGCAATAGATAGTCCTCTACTTGTCTTTTACGAATTTGGGACTAGTTACAGAACCTAGACACAGTCTTGGTTTTGTTTCAGTTCCCATTTCTCTCTCAGTGTATGTTACACTATGGTCACACCTGTTCCAATCACCACAGCTGTTTCTGTTTCAGGTGATCAGCCCTCAGCCTTTTTAACTTTGAGAGTTTCAGCTCCGCAGATTGTGTCTGCTTTGTCATCCATGTGTTCGCCTTTTAACTGTGGTTTCACTTTATTTTTTTGTTGTCATTTTTGAGTTTTGTTGTTTTAGTTATATTTAAGTTTGATGACCAAGAGTTTTGGCCACAAGGTTTGTTATCTCACATTTCCTGACAATGGAAGAAAAAAAATATTTGCACAGCTGTGAAATTAAAAATGACATTCTATACAAAAAAATCAAGAATAGAAATTTCACAAAAGTAGGAAAAAGTGCTTCAAAAGTCAAGAGAGTGGATCCTGCATCATGAATGTAAATGCACATTTGCTGCATCTGACACGTTGATCCATTCCTGTAAATAACTTTGCAGCATGGGATTACACAGGAAACGGACCAACAGTCACCATTATCCACACTATTAGTTGCATGAGGATCATAAGCTAGTGCTGCCAATGCTAATGAAGCCAGCACTATAAATGGGCTAGTCAGTCATGATTAACTGGGGTGTCATCCCCAAAGTAATTGCCTTAATTAGCTATTGAACTGGTTTCAGGGTTAATAGGACAACAGATTTGCAGGGGACGTGATTTACTATTGTAAGTTAATGATTTTACCCTCTTCCTCCCTTCACACCTCCAAATGATTTGATTAATGGTAAAGGAGAACCAGAGCCCCTTGTTTGTTAATACAAAATCAATTTCATGGCTGACTGATCTATCTCTGACAATGTTTTTCTTGGACGGGCAAGGTCTTTAGTCAGTCACCGGAGACGGAACGAATGCAGACAGGCACGTTACAAAGCACAGAGGGTAATTCTGCCCATGTCAGTACAGGGTGGGCTTGAAGAGCTTGCAGCTTCTTCAAACACTGCAAAATTCACCCTGTTTAGATACTTTTTCTATTACGATCTGTCAATCCCGGGTGTTTTCCCTGAGACTAAATCAGTGGAGTAAGCTGATGGAGCTTGAGGCAGGCGCAATGAAGTCTCCCCTAAGGCTGCTCATCATCTCTAGCAAGTCAAAGTACAGTACTGGAGACAGCCAAGTCAATCATTATGTGTCATAGAAATAATGAGAGTTCAATCAATACACAAAAGGAGAAAAAAAGAGAGATTCAACTGTACTTAACAAATACTGGTTAAAATTAAGCATTTACAGTTGATCAAGTGTATTTCTATTTATCAAGGGATGGAATAGGAACTCTGACAAGGAGGCATATTTTTGCAAGATTCTGTATTAAACCCATCTTCCTGTAGAGCACCTATAAGGACATATTCAGAGAGAAATTTGTTAAAAATGGCAGGAATTGCTGAAAATGTCATGCCTCCTTCCAGTTTTGTTCACTTTCACAATGCTCCTGACCTGGAAAAAAATGCATTAACAAAGAAAACATATATATGATTTTGGCTCAAAATGTGCCACCTCTGTTTAGTATACTGTAAAGTTAGTTTGAGTTCATTTTGTCAAGAACAGTAACAAGCTTCACTTAGCTTTGGAAGCTACTACGGCATACCACCAGCTCCGTGCTCTGCTCCATTCTAACGCATCCACTTGTAGACAAAAAGAACCATGTATGTTTGTTTCTTGTTTTCCTCGTCTGAGCTGGCATCTGGTTTCAAACTGTACAGCTGGATAGCTTCAATATTGCTTACCATTTATGTTGCACCCATAATGTTAGCTTTGGGATGTGAGGGGCTATAAGCTAGCGGGAAAGTGTGTATGATGAATGTTACATCCAGCTGCTGCACCCTTTTTCATTCAGCTCACCAGGCAGGTGGGGCCAATTGTCTTGATCAGCACCGGCTGGGTATTTAAGACAGAGGAGGGCAGGGCAGGGTTTTGGTTGAGTTGTGCTGGTTTGTTTTGTCCTCAGCAGTCTATTACCGCTGGGTTTTGTTATTTTAGTTTGGGTTTAGATCTTGGTAATCTTAGTTTGCGGGCTTTGTTTTTTTTTTTTTTTTTCCATTAGTTAGATTTTGTTTGGCAGCCTTAGCAGGGAGCTGCTGACTCCCACATTTGACATGCCTGAGTCAGCTGTCTCCAAGTTCCAATTCCCTTTTGTCTTGTGAGGGTTCCCCCCCCCCCTTCTCATTTTGTTTTTGGATGCTGTAAGTGGCACTACCTAAAATGAATAAACTGTCAAATTAATTTTGAAAGCTCAGAAGAAAATTTTTTCCATGGGTTCTGAAGGGTTAGATGTATTGTGTCCCTACAAACCTTTAAATGCAGCTATAGTTAACTCAAAATAATTGTCTTCATATTCTGTAGCTTTGTTTCACATAAACTGAGTGTCCTAAAAGACTTTGAAGTGGGTAAAAGGCTTTTCCTCAAACAGATGGTAGTGATTTAGAGCTTTGAAGGCGTTTCTCAGATTTGAAAAGCCCAAAAGTGTCCTCATGGAGGATAGAGATAAGTTTCCACATTTTAAGATGATGAGAAACAAGTGAGCAAAAAAAGATGATGTCAGAATTCATTTTCCTCAGTCTCCCTCTGTCTTTTAACTCTCCTTGCTACCTCATGATCGGCTTGTCAGCGCCAAGCCGAGACCTTTGTTTGATGAGCAAGTCGCTCTGCTCGGATTATCAATGAAAGTTTGTCTGTGTGAGGCAGCCAACACACTCCGGTCCCTCTCATCTGTCATGCACAGTGGTTTCTTCATCTCTCTGATAGTGACAAGGTTTACTCCAGTGGGTTTCCCAGCAGCAGTTCAACTGTTTACCATTAATTCACTCTGAAATACTTGACGTACAAAAACAGGAAAATAAATTGTGAACTGGGGTAAAGTACAACAGCCTGTAATGAAAGTAAGAGACATAAATCAGATGTTTTCCCATGAATTTGTTTTAGAAGAGATGCTCTGGTTATTTATTGGTAGCGCTGTAATTTCCAATAAGTAAGAAATTCAGAGTCCTTAAAGGCAAAATGCAGCAGTGGGTAAACATTTTTCTGAGCAGATTTGAGCACAAATGTGACATTTAAAAGGAAAAAATATTAAAATTCATACTTAACTTTTAACCCGTTAATACTGGAGCATTAATGTGGATGCCTCAGCCATAACAGCCCTTACGGGTGGCTACAGACCGTCTGCGGGCAAAAAAATGGGCAAACCGGTACGGGTCATGCAGGTTGCCCGCATGAAATTTTAAGATGGTAGACAACCCGGCGAAGCTCTAGCACAAATATGTTTGTGCTCATTTTTTTTAACGGGCATGCTGCAGTCGAGAGATCGTAGCAATCACCTTTTAAACAACATGTAAGGATGAGTAAGGGTAAAGTAGGTAAGGCGAATGTCATGCATATTTTCTTTTATTTATTTATTTATTTTCAAAACCCCTGAACCCTGCACACTGTGCAAGGAGCCTGTTGGTGATAGGCGTGTGCTCCTTGTGTGCAGCCTGACTGCTCATTAGGAAATGAGACATTCAGAGCATAGTTTGTGTCGGCATCCTATCATACAGGGATTTACGCATCACATGCACACCATTTGTGCGTAGTGTGGCGTAAGGGCAACGTACGACAGCATCACATGTACGTCATAGTGCCTGCAACTGACATTATCCTTACAAATATTTCACAATACTCTTACCACAGGCACAATAATAGCACGTTCCACTTCACAACGTCTCTTAAGGTGGCTGCAAGACTCAAGAGAACTGCAAGACACACCTGCGCTCCCTTTAAGACGCAGCTGCTCCTCTCTACGACCCTCTGTGAGCCGGACAACCCAAAAACCTAGAGCACCCATACTGGTCAAACCCCCCATGTGGGTGCATTTGACGAAGGCTTAAGCTTCAGTGGTTACATTCTTTTGATTACTGTATTTTATTGTATTGTACACTGTACTTTTCAACTGTTTACACAATTAACAGAATTCCAGCAAATTTTAAAGCATAGAAAACATTTTTTTGATTTAGTTTATGCTTATTTTAAAAAAAAAGAAAAAATCTTTTTTTTTGTTGCAATTCTTAGATTTCAGATAGTGTTTTTTTTGTTTGTTTGTTTTGTTCCTTCAGAACCAAAATAATAATTTGTTGTCACTTTCTTTAAGAGCTGCCTTAAGGTCCTAATGCTAGGCAAATCATCTATTTGTTTTGGATCAACAATTAGGATGTCCAGATTCCCTTTTTTTTAAAAAATTACACCAGAGGGGCACAATTTACTTTTTTTTCATTTTAATTTCATAATTCTAGAAATAATGACAGCTTTTGTGCCCTAAATTTTTCTTTTCATTTTCACTCTTATCTCCATCCCATCATTGGTTCTGGAGCGTAGTAGTACATTTACAGATTCAACTTTACGGTATAACTTAGCTGCAATTTTTAATGCAAAAATATTGATTAGCATCAAAGTACAGCCAGTTACCTTCAATAAAAGGTTTATTGCAGATCTGACAAATAAAAGGCTTTATTGAACGTCTGAAGGTACCAGACAACCGCAGCAGGTTTTTAAAGCCTCTTATAGACAAGACCTTAGTTTACAATGGGCTCGACATGATTCCACTATATGTCCACTTTGGAGGATCTAGTTTATCACCAGAATTATTTACCTGTCTCAAATGGAGAAGACAACTATAAAACTGAAACAAGACTCTAAAACTAATAAAGCATCACAGACTGCAGACTTCAGCAGAATTCTTATCAATAAAAGACAGAAGTTTTACTTGAGATTCGGTCTGACACACGTCATAGATATTGCTTGGTTATCTTATATTATATCTTATAGTACATCTTATGTTAGATCTTAAGGGAAAATGCTGTGGAGTTCTTTATAACCTGTTACCTCCCCGTCCCTGTCGACTTTTCAATGCTCATGTAAATGTTCATATGGGAGATAAAACAAATCTCATATTCTGAAAGTGAGATTTTTATATGCTTTTCTTAATCATAATCTTTACAACATTGTTGCAAGACATTTCACAAAGCAAAACATAACATTAGGATATGTCCTATCAAATAGTTGATTAAATTGCTTTAATTGATGTTAGCCCACGAGGACCCACAGGGTCAAATTTAGCTGCTGTTTTTGTTTTCTTTTCTTTTCTTTTTTAATTTATTATTATTATTTTGCTGCTGTTATTTGCCTTTACACAAACAAACCAACAAACAAATGTCTAATTAGCTTTAATAATGCTGTGGTGTAAATACCTTACTTACGTTATCAATACTGAATAAGAAAAAATAATTAGTGAAGTAAACTTCCGAAATCTGAGTATAGGCTGGTATGGATGGATTAATTTCAGTTTCCTGATGAGCTTTCACACGTTGGCTCAGTCACAGGAATGAGCGGTACTTGCTTTTATAGGAGCAGCAAAAGATTTCACATCTGGGTTGGTTCATGAGGCAAACACAAAACCCTGAGCTGACTGCAAGAAAAAAAGCCTTAGGAGCTTTGAAGCAGTCTCCCACCAGACTACATTATGGTAGCATGACATGAGCAGGATAAATCACAGGTTTTATCAGGTTAAGATCTGCTGCCACAGTGGTGGTCCTTTTGCCTTGTAGGTGATCAGAGGGGTTGAGCAGCTTTGCTCTTAAGAGATACCCGAGGCTCATAGTTGTAAATGCAACAGAGCACCGGGCGAAAGCAGCTATAAAAAGCTGCAACGCAAGACTGAGCTGCGGATGCATTTGTTTGACAGAGCTGGTCAGAAACTCCTATCTCTCCAGTCATTCTCAGTGGATGTCAGCAATCCACAACAGAGCAGGAGGGGGATCTGACACCAGCCAAACAGTGTAAGGGAGATTTGCCTGACCGTGTCTGAGCCCCCTACTCAGCTCCAATCCACAAAAAAAAACAAAACATCTGAAGCAGAACCCTCAAAATAGAGTATCCTTTTGCTGCTGTGCAGGAGTTTTCACATCTCTGCTGGACCTTACACAGCTCCGGCTGTTCATCCAGTGCACGATGACAACAAATCTGCGATTTACTGACAAATAAAAGGAATTTGGACCAAGAAACGTGATAGACTGAAGCGTGACTCGCTGGCTGTTGACAGCGCCGATGTCATAATGGAACATCGCTGTGTCCATCTGTAAGTCCATCTGCTGTGACGCTGAGCAGCAGAGCAAAGACCTACCATGTAATTCAGAGTCCAGAGACAAGATTATGAGAACAGCACGTCCGGAAGTCACGAGAGGCAAAGTTAGCATGAAAAAATAATCAAGTTAATTTTAGAGCAGATAAGAATTAGTGAGTATGAACACAACTGCTTTCATCTATGTTCTAAATCCATGTATAGCTGCATGTTTGGACAATTCTATTCTTATGACACAGGGTTCATTTTCTCTATTTGGTATTTTTTCTTTTAATTTTAAAGCAAAATAGTGAAGTAAATCAACGTTTTTATCTGATACGATTTATGAATCAGTTCAAAATGACTTATTGTCTTATGTTTTGTTTTTTCAGACATTTCAGAATAAATCTCATCTATTTTTTCTGCACCATAAAGACCCGCACGTTTATCTTTTTAGTGATTTTACTAGCGATCTAGTAGTCTTTTAATTATAAATATACCATTTTTAGCCCAAAAAAAAGTCATTTTCTAGGACATAGTTTCTGCAGAGAGCAATAGTTCATCAGAAATTTGCCTCTGAGTTAAGTGCAGGAATGTTGGCATGGAGCAACCCCACCCCCCTTTCCCTTCACCCATAACTGAGGGCTATATTTACACTCTCTCCCACTAGCTTACAGCTCCTCACATACCCGACCTAACATTAGCGGTGCAACAAAAATAGTGAGCAGTATTGGAGCTATCTAACCATACAGTTTTGTCCCAAATGCCAGCTCGGACGAGGAAAACAAAGATGTACATGGATCTATTTGTCACAAATACGCTCTTTTTCAAATGTCTTTTTTTGTCTGCTCCTGAACAGTTTGTATAAATAAATGATAAAAAATGCAATTTTGAGCTTCATTTTCTAAATAAATATCATCCATTATCAAAACAAGAACATTTTAGAAACACAATTTTCATTGCAGTGTGTCTTTAATATTGCTGCTCTTACATGTTTTCTCCCTAATCAACTGATCACAATAATAGGAACCAATTAAAAATATATGTGACGGGAAAAGTTGGGATATTTGCATTTTTACTGAATGACCTTTACTTGGAGTCAAGCTGGAAGGGAAATACAAGTCTTTTCACATTCAGGGCGGGTCATAATAAGATTCAAGCTCAGACCAAAACAGCAATCTAATGACCTGCTGTGTCAGCCAAGCCGATAAACAGCAGGTTATATTTGTGAGATATATGTGATGATGCAAGAAAGAACCCAGAACTACAATCGGCAAGTGTGCCCACAGACAATTCTTTGCATTGGGATTGTAACTGCTGTTTCAAAAAAAACCTGCACATAAACTATGAAGATGATGCATTTTTTAAGGTGACCAAAACAGCTAAAACACATACAGATGAGAATCTAATTGCTCTCATAAGTAACATCAAGGTGCGTCCATTTCAGTCAAACTACACTTCATCTTTAATCTTTTGCATTCTGAACAGTAGGTATTATTTGTTATTTGCAAATGTCCTTTTTTAATTTTTACAAAGTAAAAAAGATTAGAGATAAATGTGCATATTTCTACAATATTACAAAATGTTACACCATTTGTTTTCAAATGCAATTGTCCACTGTTGATTGCTGTTTAGGAGTTTTACCATTTAACAATATAAATAAAACATTCCAGAAACTATCAAAGACAGATTATTATTTGGGTTTTTTGAAGAAAGTTCCTCAGTGATTTTTTTATTTTGTCAATTCACATTACAAAAAACCCTATGAAGAAACTTGAATCAATTTGTCGTCAAGACCCACTCTGATGAAAATCATGTTTTTGGTTTTTATAACATGTTTTGTGGCATTTTTCTGATTATGGAGACAGTTTAGCTTAGGATAACTTTTCTGAGTTTTTCTTTATTCAAATCATTATGAATCAGGAGCAGACGTAAAATGCTATTGGAAAAAGTTTCTTGGTGACATAGAAAATGCAATGTGCAGGTCACAAGCTCCCTGATCCACTTCATTCTGATGTATCCTTTTGTAAAATACTAAATCCGTGTACGTTTTCTTCATCCAAGCTTGTATCTGGCTCAAAACCGTTAAAAAATAGTTTCAATATTTCTTGCCATTTTTGTTGCACCAAAAATGTTAGGTTGGGGTTGTGAAGGGCCACAAGCTAGCATGTAAACGGAGAGCTCTCAGTGATGGGAGGGGCAGGGTTGCTCCATGAGGTCCAAAACTCAACTCAGGCAAATTTCTACTGAACTACTGCCGTTCTGTTGAAATTATATCCAAGAAAATGACACAGGTTTGTTTTTTTATTTTTTTATTTTGGCTAAAAATGACTGAATGTCAGCAGATTCCTAATGAATGTCTTATAATTTTTCATAATCAAAATGAAAAGACCACTGGGAGCGCTTTTGAAACATATCAAAAGAGGATCAAAATGGGTTTTTAAAAACTCAGACAAAGGTAATTCTTTTAATTTAAAAAAAAAGTAATAAATGTGATATTTATTATACTGTATTTCTTAGCCATCACTGCTTTTTGGTTTTTGTCATTTAAAGTGAAGCAAAGCCAGACATGAAACATCTGTTGTGAAATTGCATTTTATTGGCCGTCACCTCCACAGGACTAAAAGTTAAACCAAATCAAAGGGTCAGTTATTTTTTTCATGAAGTCATTATAGCTTTCATGCTTTTGCATCTGAGCACTGATTAAGAGTATGTCAGCATTTACAGGCAGCACTGCGTCCCTGAATTATTGCTGATGAAAGTAATAAGCTTCCTCAATAAAAAAAAACCCTCTACAGCACCGCAGGAGCAAGTTTATTATAAAAGTCTGATAATGAATATGTTTGTCTATGTGTGCTTGTGGTTCAGCTGGATGTTGATGTTTGTGTCCTAGTTGCTTTATCATTGAGGAGAAAGAAGAGGGTTGAAATCACATAATTATATAACGCTCCGCTGCTTCCAGCCCCACTCCATTTAACTACGCTTTGCAAACTGCTGTAGATGGCTTCGCATGCATGTATATTTCACCATTTATCTGAAAATAGCTCTGAAAATGTCCAAACATTAAAAACCGGCTGAACTGTAAAAAGAAGCACAGAGAAAAGTTCTCGCCGTTTTCAGGCCTCCTCTAAAGAAAAGAAAGTTTCATGCAGTAGTGGGGGCATGGACAGTTTCCAGAAAAAGGGACAAGAAGGACAATATGGAATGAAATTTCTTCACTCTTAGCAACATTGTGTAGGTTTGCATTTGTCCCTAAAGTTAACATCCATGCTTGCAGCAAGTAAGCTTGGAGTGAAAATGCTGTCAGCTAAATACTGTGTTGGACATGCAATCATTTTTGTTTAGGAAGCTGATATGTCTAAAAACTCACTTGAGCATGTTCACAGTGGTACAAGCTTAAAATTCAAAGTGGGACAAATGTTAAATAAGCTTTTAGATACTGGACAAAAATAGTTAAACTCGGTGCAGCTTGTATTTTCAAGCAGAGGAGTCCTACACAGATCTTTGGAAAAATTTTAGTCCAAAATTTGAAAGTCAAATACCTGCAGAAATTCAAATATGCTGTATTACTGAAAAAAACTATTTTATAAATTTGTTGTGTGAAAAACAAGTAATTTAGACGTCAATTTGAATTAAAGGCTAAATCTGTTTCAAAGTTGCGCTTGTGAACCGGTTCTTACAAAAGTTTTTAAGTAAATAACTTAATCTGTCCAGTCTGAGGTTTGGCCCCAGTAAGGTTTCTTAAGCCTTCTTTCCACTTAGCAGTCCGGTCCAGTCCAGTCTCCACCGGGGATCTTGCATGGAGCTCCAGGTGGAGGTGATCTTGTCTTTCATCCATTTTCTAATAATCCCTCCAATAGTTGATCTCTTCTCACCAAGCTGCTTGCTTATAGTAGATTGGTTCATCCCAGTCTTGTTCAGGTCTACAATCTGGTCCCTGGTGTCCTTTGACAGCTCTTTGGTTTTAGTCATAGTGGAGAGGTTGCATTCTGACTGTTTAAGGGGGTGGACAGGTGTTTTTTTTATAACCAGTTCAAACAGATTAATACAGGTAACAGGTGGAGAATAGAAGAAATTCTTAAAGAAGAAGTAGCAGGTATATGAGAGACAGAATGGTTGCTTGTTTGCAGGAGTTAAATACTTATTTTCAGTACCATTTGACAAATAAATGCTTTAAATACCTTTTGACTGCAACTATTTTTACTTTTTAAATGAGCTTCAATCCTAAAATTAAAGTGTTCCTTCTTGTGTAATCATTTTTAAACAATTGAAAATTTTGTTAGAGTTCAGCATTTGATAAAAAAGGCAAATTATTTGTTATTATTCATATAGTTTGACATTTTCAGTCATGAGACATTGTCATTCTTCATGTCTGTACAACAGCTGCTGTTCAATAAGTCAATTTGTGCTATCTTATTTGTCATGCTTTATATCCCATTGTTCCTTTTTACATGTTTAGACCTTATCTGAAAAATCTGAGGATCCCACATTGTGCTCACACACTCTTCTTTATCAAATTAGAGTCTATGCACAAGATGAGTTTCTCTGTCAAAAGATCTGTTAAAGTCAAAGAACGGAAATGATCAGTTTATGTCAAACAGATGCTATGTCTAAGACTTTCTTTAGAGGATCTGATCTACAATCTCAAACTACATCTTGACTTTTAAACCAAAAGGAAAAATTTGGTGCATTTGTTTGAATTTAAAATCCTCATTGTCAAGTGGTACATAGTTCCTCTTCCTTAAAAATCTCCGATCAGGATTTATGTTTTTGAATCAATTAAATTAAACAATTAATTATTTAATATAAATTTTAAAAATAATAAAAAAAAACAATGATCTTCTTCTGGTTTATTTATTTATTTTGCTGAACCCAATGTGATCTGCTCTGTCCTCAGTTGATACTTGTGTAGAGCTGCCACACCAATCTCGTGAAATCCTCCACACAGGGCTCTCCCCAGACTAAATTGAGGCAAATCTCCGCAGTGGGGGGGGTCATGGCAGCAGCATATCAGCGATAGGCATTTGATACTGCCTTCTGCAGAGCACAGTCACATAATCCAGTTTGTGGTCAGAAAAAGAATAAAAATGCAAATTCAACTGCGGCCAAGTAATCCCCTGAAATAACAAGCTTAAAAGCTAAAACCCTCCATAATTTTATCTGGAATCTTCCATGCTCTGAAAATACTATGACATCAAAGCAGAACAGGAAATGGGTGGCTAACAAATCAATAGACAGGAGAGTGGCATAAAGCCTTAATTCATGGCAAAGTGGAGATTTAGGAAAGCTGTGGGCCTCAGATGATACAGATAAAAAATGAATCAGAGATATCCAGTCTCCTGCGCCACTCTTGCCATCGTGGTCTGGGGTTTGAATCTGTACACCAGTACTAAAGTAGTTTGGTAGTTTGGCTTTGGAGATGGTATGAAAAACCTCTGCAATTCATGTGGTTTCAGTTTTCATAGAATATTATTTAAGTACACGTTTTTATTAAAACAGATGTAATCATCTTTAAATTCCAGTTTAATTTAGAGTTGGGAAAAATATAAAATGCTGAAAGTGTTGCATTTATTTGATTTCTTTTTCAATCCAAGCAGCAGATTCCTAATTTTTTTTCTCTTGCAATAGGGTCATGTTCACTACTTTGTTACATCACCCTCTCTTTCAACAACATTCTGGCTGCACTTCAACTTTAGAAATGAATGTATACCATCCTAAAAAGCTTCATTTTTGCACTTTATCTTTTTTTTAAGGTGGGTAGACTCCAACTAGAATTTGTTATTTGTAAAATAAAAAAATCTGTCAAAATCTTCACATTACAGTTATGTGTCTGAGAGAGACATCCTTATATCCGCTAGTTCTGATATTCTTCAAATGTTTAATGATGAAAACGATGACAAACTGACAGAGCTCTGATGTGCAAAAGCATGAGGTTCTCATTACTGTATTTAATGACATTATTATGGAGGCTATTATTAGTAAAACGTGCACTTTAAAAACTTACAAGGATGTGGAAGCTTATGGCAGCAAATTGGTTCCAAGAAGCCAAAATCTCACACACTTCCACTGAGGGTTAAACAGCCATTACTCTATCATTTTATCTATCAGAATAACCATTCTTGGTTTACTACCATTTTTGTGATTTTTTTTTTTTTTGTGCAAATTATTCAAATCATAAACTGGCCAGTAACATGCTTCCGTAAAGTATGTGATGCCTGCTGGCCCCCACGTCAAACATTCGGAACGTTTGACAGATTTTGGATCAATCACTGCTTACTGACAATGCTGGTTTCCACAAAAAATGGCAGTCACTATGCAATCGGTACTTTCCATTTGTCAATCTTACTTCGCTTCCTCTAGTTGCCAACATTGCAACAATTAAACCATTTGAATAAGATTAGCTCCTGCTTGCATTTCCCAACTGTTTGGCCTCCTTCACAACTGCGTGAGCCATTTAGACAACAGATAACTGTGTTCACACACATTTATATCTTCCTCAGCAATGGAAACCTCCACCGACTGAATTTACAGCGCCGTAAAATAAAAAAATGATACCGAAATGCAACATTATATTGTATTTTGTTATCATTACAGACAGTAAAAATCTCAACAATGCATGATATCGTGAAAATGCTGTGGGGCCAGTTTTCTCTCTGTTTGATCCTTTTTATTTTTTACTGATTACTTTTAGGTGCATAAATGGCTGCTATTGCAACCTCTTTGGCAGCCAAATTAGTTCTGTATGTTTTGTGTCTGTGTTAGCTGAGTTAAAAATGTGTCTGTTAGGTGGCGTAATACTCATAAACTTGAAAGTCAAATTCTACTAAAGAAACAGAAGAAGAAAACATTTGAAAATGTGCAGTATGGATCAGGTAGACCTAGCCGTCAGTTCGACTTTGTACATGTTCAGTTTTAAACTGCTTTTTTAATTTTTTGGCCAAATTGTTTACTTGGATTAGAAAGGCACAATGAGAATAATGAGAATATACAGTGGTTTCAGCCTATATTGCATCTAGCAGTTCTGTGTTTGCTTGTAATAAAAAAATATTTATTTCATTAAAAAAAAAGAAAAGCACTTGTGGAAACAACTTCACTGGTTTTGCATTTATAACAGATGTAACTTTATGTTAAATACAGTAAGAAAATAATTGGCACAACAATTATGATTAAATCACGATAAATGCAATAAATCGCCACAGTGTTGTTAGAGTTTCGATAAAGTCATTAAGTGTTTTAAAGTCTAGGTGTGATTATTAATTTCTCTGGTGATAAATGACTTTTTACCCTCGAGAATATCATGTTGAGGTCTCAGCATCTTCCAGAGAAGGTGCCAAATACAGCTTTGTGATCTCAGTGTGGTAATTAGACTTGCAGGGTCAGTCGCTCAAGGACACTTCACTCTCCGTACAACACCCCCAATGGCCTTGGAAGCATAAATATGAATCTTATCATTTTATTCTGCAGCCTTTAGTCCACGTTGTAGCTTTCTCAAATAACACTTTACAGCCAGTCGCTCATCTCGACAGTCCTCATTCCTCTTTATATACATTTTCTATTTAGAGATTCTTTCTCGGTTTAGGAACAGATAAAACAAGGTGTGAAGGAATGAGATAAATGTCAGGAAATGTATGCGTTGTCTTGACTCAAGTAACAAAGGATCCGTCCAAGAAACGACATGACAAGATACACTTGGCAGCACATGCATCAAACCAGGGATCCCCGAGAATTTGTCTCATTTTGCATTAGGTCTCAATTGCTGTACTGGGGATCAGCATTCATCTGTTTGACCTCTATGTCGTCTGAGGAAAAGATGTGGTATGAAGAGATGGATTAGCTGAATGCTCAGCTACACAAGAAAGTCTTGTCATCCTCCTGCTGATCCGCAGCAGGCAGGGAGTCGCATCTTCTCCAGAACTGCAGCAGCGCACAGTACCAGTGGTAATTGGCTGAGGAGTGCAGATGCAAGCTGGCATGAAGGCGGAAAGAAAAGCGCACATGGCAATAAATCAAAGCCATTATTCCAAGATCATATCTCCAATTCTGTGAATTTAGCTTCTGTTAGGCGATAAACTAAAAGTGAAAAAACCTTAACTTTAGAAAATGAATTAATTCTGGTGTTTTTATTCACATAATTATAAAATTTAGTATTTAATTGTCTTTTTGATGGAAAAATCATACCGGACTTTGGTTTTCGTTTGTGGTTAAGGAAAGGAACCCAGTTTTCTTCAGGTGGACAAAAGCCTTAAAACACAACAAACCTGAAGATGTGTCAAAAGGAAAATAACACACAGCTATTTTCACGGTTTGCATGTTTGCCTCTCGTGAAACGATGATTTATTGTTGCCTGCGCCAAAGATATGGGTCATAACAAAAAGGGGCATTCAGATTTTATGAGTGCACACAAACACACCAGAAAACAGGGCAGAAGCTTTGGAAGCAGCTTTACTTTGAAGATCTCTTTGCTCACTATGAAACTGCCCCTTGTTGCACTGTCAGACCTACAGAGAGAATTGGAAAAAATAGTGCAATTTTATCAGGGATATATATGCAGATAATGGAGTCTGTAAAAAGACAAGATACAAAGAAGAAGAAGTCAATTGGCAGTCTAAGTGACAGCAGGCTAAAGGCCATGTCAAAGTGAAGCAATTTGTGCATTGTCTAAGAATGTGATTTCGGTCTTTCGTGATAGATGTGTGATATACCTAGCTCATAAGTGTTTCTTTTGTTTGTCATTTGTCGATGTGCGCAGATACGGTTTTGAGCTGTTCAAAATTTTTGGTCGGTTGAGTATCTTACGTAGTTTATATGCAATTATTACATAAATCTTTCAATCATGCGTGATTTTTGAAAGATGCAAATTTATAGCTTTCCACGACTGCTCCACATATAAGGCGGATGTACGGGTAAGGTGGGCCTGGCTGTCGCTCTAAACGTACGTCGGGCCCTGCTCGCGGATCTTCCCAGCTGCGGCTCCCACTACTAGCAGCTGACTTGGAGCTGGTGCAGACTAGAGGAATCTGACTGTTTAATTAAAACAAAGCATCACGAGGGTCTGCACCGGATACTGACCATGGTGTTGATGCGATGTGATTTCTGCCTTGTGTCAAAGTGAAGTAATTCAATGAAGGTTGGCGATCGCCTAGGGGCCCCAACACTCAGGGGGGTACCGACCTGAACACTTACTAAAAGTGCTTAAAATAAACCCATCATTATTTAACTCTATAATAACAACAACACAGATCACTGAAATGGCATATGTCTGATCACGTCAGTGTTTCATCCTCCTGAGCGGTTAGCAAAGTGGCACATTCAATAAATGTAATGTTTTTTCCAAGTAAAAATAATGTATATAAAATACGTTTCTCAAAAAATGAAGTGTGATTTCAGTTTTTAAATGCTTATCGAAACATTTGGATTTTTGACTTCAATGCTGTCAAGTAGTGGACCAGTAGCAAAGTTATCTGGCGTTTCACCCTATGTAAGGATTTAAAAAAAAAATAAGTAATACAATCAGAGGGCCCCATGTTAATGTTTGCCCGGGGCCCCCAAACTGTCCCCAAAGACCACCACTAACGCAGATTTACATGATCTTTGGGTGGTTTATTCATGCTTCTTCTTGCTTTAGCAAATGTTTTTTGTTATCGATGCTATTAGCACCCCTAAAGTCCTGACACATGACAGATATTGTCTTTGTTTAGCAACAATGTACAGATATTTCTAGTGGTTGAGATGTCAACTCAGATTTTTTGATAAAATAAATGCTAAAACGTCTAAAGACTAAATATTTGCATGTTGTGATGGAGAAGAGACCTCTTCTCTGTCAGTTTTGTCTTTGCCCTGAGAATGTCAGGATAAGCTTGTGAATTATGATTAGTGATGAAGTAGGTATATATACAAATGATCGTGCTTTCTCAAATCTCATTGTTGCAAAAAAATACAGTAGAATAATAACATGGTCAAAATGAACAGGGTTTTGCTTTTTTTGGGGAAATTTTTAGCAGAAATTTATTTAAATCAGATTAAGCTCACTGCTTTGTTGTAAGCTACAATTAGGAAACTATTTTTAAGTGAGGCTTGTAGAATCTGACATGTAGCTCTCGGGGATTAGCTCTTTTCTGGTTAATTTAGTAAATGTATAAAGTGCCTATTCACAACAGAGGTTGTACCAAGATGCCACCCACAATTAGGCATCAAGGGAAAATGTGAAATGTCTTGATCATTTGATGTGTTTTTCTCAAGAACGGTGGATGCAGAAAATGACTAAATCTAAGTTGCTTTAGCAAAAAAGCAAAAAAAAAAAAAAAAAAGACCCACTCCAATAATCTTTTGAGCTACTGTTAAATTGTTTCCAGTGATCTTCCAATTATGATTTCAGCAAAAACAAAAAACAAAAACAAAAAAACTGTATTTTTCTTTGGGGGGATTTCTGGAGGACTGTTGGTGGGACTGACAGATCGACTTTGATTAATCTTCATTCTTTTCTTGTTTTGTCATTTCATTAGAAAGAAAAATAATTTTCCTTGCATGCAGACTGTTGTGATTATTTGCCAAAAGTCACTTTAGTTATTTATTTTTTATTTTTTGTACACTTGTTACACTTGTAAAGTAGAGATTTTGATTTTTCTCTTGCATTATAATTATTGTGGATCCTAAAGAAAAGAAAACGTTGCATAGTATGGTGCAAAATCTCGGATTAATAATTAGAATGTTTAAGTGTATGTTGAAATTAATGTTTTTAAAAAACATCAAATAAAAAAGAGGAGTCCAGCTGTAGATCCTTTCCAAGTAATCTGAAGAGTTTGCAGTGATTTCTACCCTTTTATTGTGGAAAACATAATTTTTCATTTAGGTAATTTCCAACTAAGACTGTTCATTGTCTCCTGTCCTCCATTCATTATTCAAATGTTAAGGAGATGAGAATGGAGATGAAAAGTTTCAATTCAATCTTGTGTCTCTGTCATAAATATCAATCTTATGAACTTGTAGGCAGATATCAACTCAGAATGAAATTTATCTCCAAGCTGCTTAAAATACATTCCTTTCAGCGTGTAGGATTCTTTATTTTGATATTAATTTTACTTTAAGTTTAAAAAATGCAACTCAACCTGAGAAATATGTTGCAGAAATTCATTTTAACTCAATTATCGTATACAATTGAAGTTGGCCTATATCCTGTAACACAAACACAGGGAGATAAGACATTGGTGGTCTCTGTACTAAAGGGGTTCCATCTCACAAGGGCTTTTCTCGCCAGAATTCCAGCTGTTTATTTATTTACTATATGGGTAAATAAAGCACTTGATGAATCTGCACAGCTCCATTCCATTGTCTGTTTGAAGACAGTGGATTAAGTGACAATGTTTTTATTTATTCTTTAGAGGGAGTAAATAAAACATTAGCCAACATGATCAGCGTCTCTGTAAAGTCTCAATAGAAAACTAAAATGACAAAATGTAGCTAATATCATAGGCTATGCATGAACAATTTAATACCTAACGTTTTACATTTATTTAATTTTGGAAAAAACATTTTTTTAAGTTAAATGGAAAAAAAATAAAGATGAAAATGAAGTTCAATGACTCTAAATTGTCCTTTATAGGCAAGGCTGAAAGAAAGCCGGTACGGTCCGGTGAAAGATCTGGCGGGAGTACACAGTACCGACTGGATGATCAGCTGTGTGTCCGCTCTTCGATGCTTTAACACACATTCAAAAGCAGAAATCGCTGCTAAATGCTGCTAAAAGTGTGAACAGACAGCATTTTACTAATTATTTTAGCATCTGTGTGCTTTTTTGGTGTCATTGCTACAAAATGTGATTTCCGCATATGTCAATGCATTTACGTCCTCTCTCTCCTCACGTTATCCGCTAATTCTGTTGCTTCCCAAACAAACATTAAAAATACCCGTCTTACAGGGTATGTTTGATTTGTTTCCTGGGATTGCAGTCAAGTTGGCATGTTTCTGTGCAAGTTGGAAGTTGGTTAGTTTGCTACGGGACAAGAAAAACATAAATGATTCATACAGTTTTCCGACACTATTGTGACAAGAAAAAACCTCTGGCAATGGTAGAAGTGAAACATGCAGAAAAGAAAAAAAAAAAAATTATATTCGAAAAAGTCATTAAAAAAAGAACAATGCAGGGAAAATTGTTCACTAGGAAGATTACAAGTGAGGATAAAGATGTACAAGCTAATATTAGTAGAGGAAATAAAGAAAATGAGGAAGAAGGAGGTGTATTTCCTTATTTCAAAATAATCAATTAAAAATAATCAATTAAAATATTTTTCCACAAAGCCCGTCTACATTTTTATTTACAGTCAAGATTTATTCTCAACTGCATTTATCTGCATTAGTGCTGTAATGATTCGTTTTAAAATAACAATTTGATTCATATGTGGCTGCTGATCCAATTCATAGTTGATATTTGTTCATTTTGAACGATCCGATTCACTGACCTAAAATCTATCCAGGACATCTTTAGTCCAAAATTCAATCAGTGTGACTCAAGTTTTCCAGATTTCAAGTTTTTTTTTTAAATTAATGGAGTGTAAATTAAATATGTGTACAAACAAACAAGTAAACAAGAATGAATGTCAAATCCATTCACATTTTAGTTTAATAAATTTTAGCTCACTGTTGTTTTCCCACATCAAAATAATCCAAAGGGAACATTATTATAACATTCTACAACACTGTATGGTCACATGTCTTTGCTAAATTCTAAGTGTTTCCACACAATGGACTGTACTGATGGTTGATCAGTTATTGCTGCATCACATGTGTGTTATCTGCTCTGATGACACTTGGTCATTTTTAAGTTATTTTAAAATAAACCTACAGTGCCTCAATCCGAATGGTATTTTCAAAGATCGATTATAATCAATTTATTTAATTTTGAAACAATTGTATAATGATTTAGGTCGATTAGATTTGATTAAAAAGTTACCTCAGACAGATTGATCTGGTCATTTCATTTCAATTCATTGATTAATCATCACACCCCTAATCTGCATTTCCTGCTATTAAAAACATTTACGTTGACGTACTTTGCTATAGTCCAGCAGCTCTCTGTCTCGCTACCTCGCTCAGGCTTCTTAGGGGCCGGAAGACAGAGAGTCGCCGCGGGTGCCATCATAGCTGGCGCATTTGCTCCAGCCCCATGAGCCCTGCGACCTGGAGACCTGTCCAGGATGCATCCTGATTTCGCCCAACAGTAGCTGGGACAAGCTCCGGCAACCCCACGGCCCCAGTCAAGAAAATGGATGGAAGTTCAGAACGAGCCATGTTCAATTTGTATTCTATCCATTGAGTGAGTCACAGAAAACGTCACATGCCCAAAGCGGAGTCCCTGATTGGTTTACGCGAGCGTCAACCACTCCAAAGTTCAGATTTTTGAACTCTGACAAGACAATAATGGTTTTAAATTCTGGAGCCACCCTGGCTTTTATTCCTTTACTGGTTAAACAATTGGTAAGTAGGAGTAATCAGACTTGTAAATCACATCCAAATGAGCAGTTCTTACACTGTCAGGTTAGAACACAATTAAAGTGCGATAAAAACTATAAGAGAAGATAATCGATGCATTAAATATTTACCTTTGTCGCCCATCGTGGATCATCAGAGTCCTTTTGGTGTATTATAAAAGGCCAGAAATCTTGATTTCAACATGATGAAGCTGAATAATTGAAGCTTAGGTGATTTATATCAATCTTGCTTTCACTTACGTCGTAGAAATGTGTTTTGATGGATCGCTCACATCTCTTGTTAACTGATAGTGAAACATTCCAGCATGGATAACACAGGTCTTCAAAGGCTCATCCCATTCTTTAGCTCTGAAATTGGATTGTAATGGGAAGCTTGACTTTCTCATTCTTGTGTGAGCCCATACATTTGCTGTGACATGCATGGAAATATCCAAAGCAAAGACGTTGTTTCAAGTTTTTGCTTTTGTGAATGATGAGAGGATGTATTTCCCCCTCAGAGCTCAGGCGATCTTTTCTTCTCTGGCTTTCAAGCTCAGTTTCAGATGTGAGCCATTGTGCTGTCGCTGCAGTAACTTAATCATAAAACAATCACACGTGGAAACATGAACCTGTGCTCCAACCACAGTGCAAGAATGAATGCGCTGCATGCGCCTCCACGGTGTGTGAATGCAGAGATACCTCTGAATGAATATTGATTACCTGTACAGGAACTGCTAGCTCACATCACAAGATAACTGAGCCACTTTAAAGACCAGTTCCTTCTTTTTAAATGCATCCTCTACAAGCTAACGTGAAGTTCAGATCATTGTAACATTTCCAAAAATGATCTAAAAATGTCCTCCTGCAATTACAAGTTTGTAAACAGGAACAAAAATACTGACTAGAGGAACACTTGAGTCCTCAATGGACCTAAACTCAGGTTTTCCAAAGATAATGGCATGTTTTCTATCAATGACTGAACTGAATCATCCCACTTATATTTCTTCTTGTTCCCTGGTCAATATATAACATATAAGATAGTTAAATAGAATGGTACTAAACATCAAACGGGGAAAAAAAAGATATTTCTTTTTTAAGTACATAGACAAACACAAATCTTAAGAGATTTAAATGTGTAAACATCCCAAATCTCCATGTAAGACATCAGTGATATAATAGAAGAATTTGAGATTGTTGTGCAGAAAGTGTCTGCAATCAATCCAGTGGATGAGATTAACAGACAAAAGAAAAAGATCTGCTGCCTTTAATTTGATTTTCCAAAGAGAAACGGGTGAAACGGAACGCTTTAAGGTTAAACCAAAACTCACCTCGCTTGTTCTGTGCTCATAGATATTACATGGCAGTTACCCCACAGAGCCAGAAAAGGGCATTTGCCAACACAAATGCCCAACCACAAAATCCCCTCTGGTCCCTCTGCTTCACCAGATGATAGGATTAGACTTGGGAAAGTGCCATAAGGCTGATGAAGCCACTTGGATGATTGGTGAAACCCTTTAAGAAAGGAGAAGTCCCGATGCCACAACTGAACTTTAAGACTCTGATGCTGTATTCACACAAAAGCATTTCATTGGTGAATTTGCATTCTCCACCTCTGATTGACACGCAGCAAATTTGCGGCTGAATGCTTGTCCAAAAATTCATAAACTTGACGCTCCCGCCGTGTGTGGGAGGAGCAACTGTGATTTGTTTAGCCTCATTGCTACATGCAAGCGTTGACTGTATGTTTATTAATTTTGAAGAGCTCCACGAAGGCATTGATAAACACATCTCCATGTCTGCACTCATGAGATCATTCAGAGACTCTTCCAGTACGGTGAGGTTCACCATCTACTGCAGGAGCTCAACGTTGACCACTTTCAGTGGTAATTCCATCTCTCTGTGACCCAGTTTGATGACTTGATGTCCTGCAATAATTTAAGGAGGAAAAAAGAAAAAAGAATTAAATAAGAAGACCTGAATGTGAATTCTTTGTCAAAGCCAGATATTTGAACTTGTGCAGCAAAAACAAGCTGTCACCAGACCATTGCACCCGACGCTCAAATCGCACTGCAGATTTTCTGATCGCGTCTGTATTGACTTAATTCGGGACTGGGTCGTGGGGGCAGCAGTCAAAGCAAAGACGCCCAGACTTACCTCTCCCTGGTCACTTCCTCCAGCTCCTCCGGTGGGACCTCAAGGTGTCTCTCCAGCGTGTCCTGGGTCTTGTATTCAGAACCTCGTTTGTTTGGTCCTGACCCAGAGTTTGTGACCATAGGCGGGGATTGAAACGAAGATTGACCGGTTAATTAAGAACTTTGCATGCATGAAATATATGTCATTTTATAAGAGAAAATAGAACTTATAGGATAAAAAATGCAATTTATATCAATAAAAGATGTCTTCTGTACAATTTACATGGATCAGAAACATGAATACATCAGTGCAGGGCTAAATGCTGCAATCATAGAATGGCTACAATGGTCTTTTGGTCTACAAGGGTCAGGAACTGCATTTGTCCTAAAACTGAGGCCACATTACATGAGTGAATCAGGCGGTTATGCACTGTGTTGACCTCTTAAGGGAAATATCAAAAGGAAAAACAAAACACATTTTATAAATGGATGTTTCTTTTAAGCTGTGCCTCTTTCCGTGTCCTTGCATCTTTTCGTCCAAGAAAGGACTGATGCAAAAGATCAGATTGAAGTTGCAGAATTCTGATTCCCCAAAGAAAGTCTGAATTTTACTCTAATTTTTACCAATTTCTTTTACTTTGAATGTCATTCCAGGACGGTCCAGATTTTTTTTTCTTTATCAACCTTGCTGGATGTCTGCTGTATTAGTCTGCTTCTCTAATCAGTCAAACCACATGGAGATGCGTGTCCATCATGTGGCAGCGGTGTCTAAAACCAGAACCTCTTTGTGTGTCATATTGCACCACACCAGTGACAGAGAACTGGTTTGATGACGGAAAACTGCGCACTCCCACTGAGAAATAAAAAAAAAAAATCTGTTGCTATAACAACACATGAAAAAATAGCAACATGTTTTTGGTTGCATCTTAAAAGATATACTCTTATATGATGATGCAATATACAGTATGTTAGCTTTAGTCACAGAAATGAGATTTCAGAGTTGCAGTCTCGGCTTGACCAGTGTTGGAGTGTGGCAACCCTTCCATTTGTGATTTTTGAGATGGTTTACTGGTATGACAACAAACGTGTGAAATGAAAGGGTTTTGGTTCCATTTTTAGAGATTTAAAGATATGCTTATGTTTAGCTTTTTAAAAATTATTTAAACAGATACTTCACCATTCTATATTTATGTCACAAAAATAATTCTAACAGGACAGCATATAGAGTGTGAAAACCACATTTTCAACAATTTTTTTATTTAAAGTTATTTAAGTAAACCTTTATGTTGGCTGCACTTGTGATTTTATTATGGTAAATGGTGCATACTTGTAGCACTTTTGGTAAGGATTTGCCCACTAGTATTGTATTTTTTGTTTAGGTTCTCTTTATTGCAGGTTGTCTTTGGCTTCTCATGAGGTGGTCAAAGCTGCCTGAAATGATTTCATTTGGTCTCATTATTTAAGAAAGGTGTTTTCTGTGTTTAGTGTCAAAGCGTCTTTTGTACTTAGTCTTTATGTTTGGTTTTGATTAAAACTTTGAAATTATCTGACCTGTTCAAGTCTTCTTACTCCTGGTTTTTACCTCCAGTGGATATTCATATCAACTTTATTATCTTCATAGAAGCCCCAAAGCATTTAAAGCTACATACACACTGGGCATGTGCGGCACATTCAAGAACTAGTACATATCCAGTTGGAAAAGGCTTGTTGAAGTAAATCTACTGAATCTTCCTCCAGACTTTTTCTTTCACAGCTCTATTTTATATGTAAAAGACTTGGTGTTGTATAATTCTGTTTGGGCACAAACTGACATTTTTTTTCCCTCCATGATTGAGGTTTAAACGATTGATCCTTCTGTGTATTAATAAAGACGCTACTCATACATCACTACCAAGCCCTCTTCACCCATCCACACAGTCAGACTGGTGCCTACCTAAAAGAACCAGGACAAAAGTAGTGTTCAGTGTCTTGCCCAAGGACACTTCAACACTTGGGTGGGCAAGGTGGGAATTGAACTTACAGCCTCCTGATCAAAAGTTGACTGTTCTACCTCTGCACCACAGCCACTGCATTATTATTATTATTATTATTATTATGTTCTAATACGTTCTTAAATAAACTCCACAAAAAATATGCTATCTTTATCGGCCTGCTCATTATTGCAGAGCCAACCTTCAGTTACTGTACTGTACTATGCTTGTACAGTTTTTTTCACTTTCAATTGCTCATCCTAATGCTGTTTTGCTCACTTTGCTTTCTTAGTCTGGCTTTTGTTTATTGCATTTATTTTCCAAAGCTGTGCCTCAGTTAATTAAATATTTTTATAGCTTTATCTTGGATATGAAATGATTTTGCTACTTCCTACAAAGCCACAAGAATAAAACATTCAAAACGTCATTAAAAACTCTGCCATAGCACTAATTAAATATATGAAGTACATATTTAGTTTGGCCACACAATATGGAAACGTGATGAAAGTTCTCCTCATTTTCTCTCATTTGATGAAAGAAGCTCCCATTCACTGAAATCTCATATGTTAATTATGTTGTTGGATTGAACACAGTTATCATGCACTGCGCTGGCTTTCGATAATGAAACCACTTTCCTACTTTGCAATAACACCGGGGATTTTGGCGATAAAGGGAAACAACTCACTTTGGCACGGATTGATTTCAAAGGCTTCATTTCACAATTGCAGAGCCTTGAAAAAGCTGAAAGTGAGAAGTGGAGAGAAAGAGGCCATTTAAACCCTGCTAGACTTTTCTTACAATCAATAAAATTCCATTTACAAAACAAGAGGTCGGTGGCCCAGTTAATTGCATCGTGAAAGGAATCAGCCAACACGACGACGTGTGTGGTTTTAAACACCTGAAAACGAGGAGCTGAGTTTCCCTAACAGGTTTTATGGACACATCTTTGAACAAATGTTTGCCGACAAAAAAGCATGTTGGTCGGAGCACTTACGAATGCTGTGGAGAGAATGCTGATAATCATGACCGTGATCAGTCAATACATATTAAGCATGCACTAAAGCAAGCAAACATCATCTCAGTCAGTCAGAACATACCACCTTGGCTTTCACAGACTGACAGATGACTGTCCTTACAAGTGGATGTGGCTGTCTGCAGGTGAAAATGAGGCGCGCAGGTGACCCACACAAAAAAGCGTACACGTTCCATTTTGTGATGTCCCTTGAAGTGGTTGTAGGAGCTTTTAGGGAACTGCAAGACATGCCTGCGATCCCTTTAAGATGTGGTCCTGTCTATGACCCTCAATGGGTAACCCAGAAACCCTCAGCCACCGTACAGATGCACGTGTCAGATGCAAGGTTTTACTTTAAAATGCTAAGTAAGGCTGTAGTAAAGAGTAGCTATATATGAAATAGTAAAAACATTAAAAAATGTCATCTTTAATACACCCGTTACAAAAGCATACTGTACAGATGATTGGCTGTAGTAAACGTAGTCCATTTTACATTTGACTTGCTTGTGAAACAATCCCCTAGTGGTCATTTGGTAAACTGCGTTCGACACCTGGACCTTAAGCTTAATTTTTGAAGAAAAATTTTACTCTGTGGGCTTTACATCCACATAAACGTTAAATCAGTGTATGGGTTTGCATGTACAAAGGAAGCTGGTCTTGACACCATCATCAGCTTACAGGGAGACCCTTTTATACAGCTGCTCTTCAATGTTACTAGTGAAGTCCTGAACTCCAGCGTTTTTTTCTTCTTGCACATGTTTTTCAGTAGCTCGGTCACAGTATATATTCACAATTCCAATGTGGAGATACAGGAATTCCAAGAAGTAACTATACCTTTAGGGTACCCTAATCCTCTGGTTACTAAAACTGATAAACAAGATAAAATAAACACATGGAAGATCCCAGAGTGAGGGACATTAGGAGTCAGATATACAGGCACTCCAGAACTATGGCAAAGCCATGTGTAATTTCAATCAACATTCTTTTTCAAATATATTACCTTGACATGGGGCTGTATTGTTAAACTTTCTAAAAACCTCTTTGCATTTTGCTTCATAATTTTGTTTTTTATTCTCAGACTGCCTCAAAAATTCCATATTTTTGTCCTTCCTCTTTATCAGACTTCAATCAGAGATCAGCTCAGACCCATCCTGCGTCAGGCGTTATGTAGCCGACTCTTTCATCCAAACATCCGACAGTTGTTTTAGGACATTTTACTTTTAAAGCTTTTCAAGTCGTGACAAATGTAGGCCATATTTCAGAGCCTAAAAATGTAGGTAGGTTACGCTGTTTTCATCCATGTGGACAACACAATGTGATTGATGTAAGCGCCTCTCAGAAGGAAAAACTACATCCATATTAACTGTCAACTGGAGATATTTAGGCATAAGAGCTTTATAAGTAGAGCATTGTTCTGTCAACTGTGGCGGATTGACAACAAGGTGGTCCGTGAACTTCTGCAGAGCTATGGTTCACTGAGCCTGAATGTTTTTTGTTTGATGGAGTCATTGGAGCAAAGAGGTGCTCTATGTCTGCCTGGGCCGTCAGTCTGACAGCACACATCAAAAGCCGCATGAATAATTGCCTAATGTGGGAGAACAGCTCTGCTGCCAAACTCACCGTCTCCCTGAGAGGATCAAATGTTTGCTGCCTCTGCTGGCACCCCTTAATAATTAACAAATCATCACAAATCACTCGTTAATTCACAGTATATGTGTCTGTTCTGTCTGCAGGGATGTTAATGGGATGCTAACGTCTATGTTCAAAAGTGTTTTGAAAAAAAAAAAATCCTCCTCTATAATATTTGTAGAAGAAAAAAATGAGCTAGTCTGAGAAATGTTGCAAGCAGTAGTCACCCATACAGGAGTTGATGGTTTCAGGTGCTGTAGGTTTTTGAGTTGTCCGGGGTTGTGGAGGGTCGTAGACATGAGCTGCTGTTTTTTAAGGGGAGCGTAGGTGTGTCATGTAGTTAAACTCATGCAATCGCCTCGAGGGACGTCATGAAAAGGAAATGTACAACTGTTTTACGTACCGTAATGTATTTGTAGGGAAAATGTAAATGGCACAGGTACACCGTACAGATGGTGCTGTCGTACGATGGACTTTTGCCACACAGGAGTGAGTGAGGTGCAAGTACTTTGCAGGTGATACCTAAATGCCTGTAGGATGCCCACAAACTATGCTCTGATTGTCTAATTTCCTCATTTCTGACTGTCAGGTTACACACAATGAGCACGTGCTCAGAGTTTTTAAGGCTTTTGTGAACAAATGGATTTCACTTTACTTGAGAATTTCTCCATCTTTCTATATAACTTTGTTAGGAAAAGCACATGTTCTGTAGAACTGATACTCGTTAAAGTCTGAGTGACAACAGAGAAAATATTCTTGCACTTTGTTTTGAAGTGTTTCCACCTTGTCTGGCATGTTTCATCTGTTAGAAAGTAGAGTAAACATTTCCCCTCTCATTAATCACAGGTTCAAAAAAACCTTGTTTCATTTGAGCCTGCTGATCTGATGGCCGGAAGAGGTCCGCTGTCTGTAAATACAGCCTGCCATTCACTGATGGCCACAGCGTGGAAGTCTCAGCTTGCACCTTCTGATTACGCAGAGCCAGAAAACAACTGAGAGGGCAGCTGGGCGAAAACCATTACAAAGCTTTCTGTAGACTGTGCTTGTCTTCAGTTAGGTCCAAAATCCTAACGCATCACCAGAACCAAACAATTTAAATCCACAATCACACTACGTTACAAAGTCATTTTTATATCTTACTTTCTTATCAAAGACTGCAAAACACCCTGTCCAAACTGTCTATACACACGTTTCTATACTGTCACACAAAGATCAAGCTTTGAACTGTTACCTGCTACATGGAGGAAAATGTTTACATGATTAGGCTTTGATCGCTCCTCTCTGAGAGTCTTTTATGGGCATGGCTAACAGAAACCCACTATCTATGATCAAAACTGTGACTCGCTGCACATGAGAGCGGCGATCTCTGCTGAATAATTTATTCAGCAGTTAACATGACAGTAAAAAAAAAAGAAGGAGATCAAGCCAAGATATGAGAGCAAAATGCATCATGCAGCGGAAGCCTTCGTAATGGTTCCACTTTATCTTCGTAAAGAGAGCTTATTAGAGTGCCATGTAATCTAGCAGTGTTGGTGGTGTGAGCTCAGATATGGGGGGCGCCGAGTCTCTTGAAGTTCATGGCTCTTAAACTGTTGGATCATCCTCACGCATCCATTCCTCTTTCAACTTACCACTAAATGTCATCATTTCATCATGACTCGTTAACATTTTACTGTAGTTTGGGGATTTCAAATGATAATATTTTCTATCTTTAACAACCCACTCAATTTTTTTTTTAATTTTTAATGCATTCCCAGTGATATTTTTTTCTTTTAATTATACTGTTTTTGGCCCAATTAAAAAAAACCTGTGTTTTTCGGACATAGTTTCTACAAAGTAGCAGTAGTTGCCTCTGTTTTATGGGCAGGACCGTTGAGCAACCCCGCCCCACTTCCCTTCCCCATTGCTGAAAGCTCTCTGTTTAAATGGAGCAAGGAGCTCGTGGCCCGCTCATCCTATTGTCTACATCACAAAGACCATCTTTTGTAAAGCGCATTTTTTCGTCTGCTCCTGATTCAAAGCAATTCCAATGAAGAAATACCCAGAAATGCAATTTTGTGCTCAATTTTCTTTATATATGTCCTCCACATCAGAAAAATGCTACAAGAACATGTTGAAAACACAAAAACATGATTTTCATCAGACTGGGTCTTTAATTGTGTTCATCTCTATACCTTTTAGATAGGCCCCGGTATTTTATCATACAGCAAGAAGGAGGTTTAATATTATTAATGTCAGACTCACAAAGATTTTATTCTTCCTGCTTATTTTGTAAGGTCCTTTTTCTTTTTGTTCCTTTCACATTTTTTGGACTCTTGTCAAGATTTTTTACTTACTTATTCTTTTTTTATGAAGGTTAATGTTTTTTTTTAAAGTAAAGAAGTGTATTTTTATTACCTTTTTAATAAGAACAGTTTTTTGTTAGCTGACCACTTCTCTGCTTGTCCGTTCATTGCTTTCTCCAGCATACTTGTGCATACTTGTTATTTAGTAGTACTTTTGTTTAAGTTCCTTGTCTAATCATCGGATCAAACTAATTTCTTACTTAAATTGCCCCTTTCAAATTCCCGTTGTGGTGATTAATTGTAAGTTCACCACATATTTCTCTCTCAATTGGTGTATTTTTTTTTTTTTTTGGTAGAAAAAGCAACGACTCAGTCTCACTTTTAGCTTTACAATTAGAATTTAAAATGAAAACTGCTGTTGTGGAAGGTGTGAGATTTTTGAACAGGTTGACATAAATTTGTGTTTAGAATTAGTTTAAAAATTTACGCTCCCCTTGAGCTGTTCTGTAATGAGAGCAAAAAATTGGCCATGCCCTGAATACTATATGACCTCCTGCGGACTGCTGCACAGCCTGCATGCTAGCTACCTTTGAATTCCTTGTGACAAGAACACATCGTTATAGCATCAGAGCTTGCAAAACCTTAGCTGCCTCCTTCAGCAGCTGAGAGAGACTAGAATGAAAGAGAAAAGAAGAAAACTGGCATATAGTAAAAGCAGCAGCGTGTAGGACTAGTTAGTAATTAAGTGTGCTCACACCACACAGGTGACATCCTTTTACACAAGCTGCATCCCATGCTATTGTGCTGAAATCCATTTTGTCACTCTGCTGCAGCTTAAATTCAGTAACTTCCATAAACAAGAATTTGGAGACATGAAATCTTTCACATGAACTAGAAAAGTCTCAGTTTTTAGTCGAGCCAAGTTGTGATGTTACCTGCTGTACCTAAAGGACAGCTCTCAGATAGCCATTATTCAATAACGCTCCCTGTTGGTTTAAAATTGCTGTGCAGGCTCTGCTTCACCATGTACTACAACTGCAAAGTGCCTCTAAAACACCCAAATTGAAAATCTTGAAAATATTCAGATTTTTAAAACTGAGCAACCCGTTTCACTAATTCTTCTCTTTATGAACGCCAGCCTGCTTTCAGCTGTGTGTAAATGCCTCATCAGCCTTTATTTATCATAGGAAGTTCATCTCAGTGAGAAATGAGAAATGCTTTGAGGGAAACGGATGTAATAGGAAACAACAGTGGTGAAAAAAAAACAGGTTTGCGCTGCACAGAGGTGGAACACAAGAGAACATTTATTTTGGAGAGCCTCACATCAGCAATTTAAAAGGGTCTATTTCATGCAAAATTAGCTTTTGTGAACTTTCAAGTGTATTATAATGTTTATTTGTCACAGGAAACAACCCCAAATCGGTATTTTGCTTCATTCACGTAACTCTAAGTATTCCCTTAAAACCTTGCTCTCTGAGCACCAGCCCCTCCCAATCTACAAAACAAGTCACAAGCTGACGTAGACAAATGGGGGAACAGCGCTCTCCAGGAAAAGTCTGTGCTGCCAGAACCGGCCCCAGGCTAACACTCACACACCCACTGTCTCTGCGGAGCTAGAGATGATCGGAAAAACATTTTAGCATTGACTCTGTGGAGCATATCCATCTTTGCAAAAGTTCGGATGTTTTGGTTTTTTTTGTGTTGCAAACAACGTTGGGAGTTTCAGGGTATTCTAAAAACCCTAGTGCTTCTAACAGGGCTAACACTTCTTATGTGGCTAACATGTAGCAAGTTACAAACAAGTTCTAGAATTACTGTGAGTGCTGTTAATAAAGTCTGACTGACAGACTTACGTTTCTCGGGCTCCTTTTTTTCGCTTAATGCACATTATAGTTTGGTGTGCGCTATTCATGACATAATTTCAAAAATTCCTTGATGATGCGCCTTATACTCCTATAGCGCAGAAAATCCAGTAATAAAAAATATAAATAGACTGTCATACTGATTTTCAGTCACTCCGCTTTTATGTTATAAGTAAATAACTTAGTATTGACATGAAACACAACAGTGCACAAATTTGTTGTCACATCTGACCAGCACCGTGTCTTTTTTTTAAAAATAAAGTTGTTTGTGTTGAGATTTTTGTGCACACATTTCCATCTGGCTTCCTTTTGTGCGTGGAGGTCTTTATAAATGAAGCTCCAGATATCACAGTTCTGTTGGGCTGGAGCCTAAGGTGATCAAATGGGAGTGACGGGAAATTTGCAGTTTCACAAGTTTGTTTTGATTCCCTTCTTATTCACTGTTTGTCAAATGTAGTTTTAGCCATTTTTTTTTCTTTTCAAATCCTTGGCAATTATGCGTTCGGCCCCATATCTATTTTTTTCTAGTGCTATAATCACCACTGTTTACTTTATTCCTCTTGTGTTTTGAAAAAGCCTCAATCTCTTTCTCTGGCTTCTATTATTCCAAACAAACATTCACAGTCTCTGTTTCTGCTGACTCTCAGCAGGGCAGGGATTAGCGCTGTGGTTAAAATCTCTCCATTGGCACTGGCTTTATCGTCAGTGCCAAGTGGAGACTAAATTAGCTTCCTAAAGTTAGATCATCTGTTTCATCAACAAAACTCTCCCTATTAGACAGTCTTTTATTTCAAAAAACAGACATCTTAACAAGCAAAATGCCAATTTTTGCTAGCCATATAAGTAAGATCCAGATCTAGAAAATAAGTTTAGAGGGGATGAGGCATTTTCACATTTATCTACATTGTTATCTACAATAGTCTAAAACTAATAAAGCCATTAAAGTATTTTTGCATTGCAATCCAAATATCATTTGGTTGCAAAACTATCTATTTTAAAAGAGCATTTTATTAAGCATAAAAGTCTGAAGTCGCTCAATGGGCTTGTCTCTGATGACTCCAGCGAATCCCTCAGGTTTGGTTTACACACTTGTAAAAGTAAGACTCCTAAAATTAAAGCAAATAACCTTCTTCTTTATTAAACCTATTTATTTTCTTACTGACTCAATGGGGAGCATTGTTATTATTTCTCAGGATCATTAAAGTTATTGCATTAAATACCCACATGATACAGCTGCCGACTTTGAGCCTTAGTCACATGCATGGGGGGTCGACCTATATTTGTGCAGGGGGGTTTTGGAGTGTCGCAGACAGGAGCGGCCGCATCTTAAAGAGAACGCTAGCTCATGAACCTGCTGTTGGAAGAGGCTTGGTGCTAAATGTCCAAGCTCTATTCCGATACACAAAAGACACGGTACCATACAATTCCAGATGGGGAACAAACCACATTTATTAATTTCTCCTACATGAGCACCTTTCAAACAATTGGCATTTCCATCAAAAGGGACACTAATCATATGCTAATCATACATCAGTCCCTGATTGGTCAAAGTTAAAGGGGTTTAACTTTCAACACAAGTTAAATTGTCATGCATTTTCTACAGCCTGAATACAGACTCAAAACGTTGTGTAGCAACTCGTGAACGTCAGAGTTTTGAACCTGGAAACATATACAGTACAAATGTTTACGTATACTTTTCATGAATGTAGCATTACGTGTGGTTTAGGTGTTTGCTACCCCCTGTCATCCACAGCCGGCCCAGAGAATAAAATGTACCTAAACATTTTTTTAGCGAGTTTACTACCACCTTGATATTTCACGTGTGCCCCATACAAGCTTGCATATTTGTTATCCCCTGACAGTCCATATCCACTTACAGTTATGATTAAGACTTTTGCTGTTTTAAGATTATTGATTATTTCAGATAGAACTCAGGTTAGAACTTTCTTCTTTTTTATTAATTTGACATTACAACAGTTGCCGATTACTACAACCCCTCTTTAGCATGCCTGTAATGTGAGTTGTAATTTAGAAAAACTAAGATTTCCAGCTAGGTAGCTTCACTGCTTTCACGATTTAAGCTTTTAGGATTAATTTGAGCTACAACTACTATTCTGGTGATGTTTTTGGTTTTTTTTTAGAGCTATGTGCTGACAGTCATTAAGGATATCCTTCTGGACTAAGATGATATATTTGGAGTCACAAGTGCAAATTTTTTTTCTTTTAAGTCACCAGGGCTAAATCTTGAAACTGATGTGGACCCTTGCAGAAGATAGCATAGCCGGGGGTAAATATGGATTTTCTCAAGTTGAGTGTCAGAACAAAAATATAGAGCCACAAATTAGCATAATGCTGTACTTCCCATTTAATATTTGACATTATCTTATGTCTGCAGGCAACCAACACAAGTATGCATGTACATAAATGTACAAAAGTGATGCACGTGGTCAAAGTACTTCTTGGCATAATCTTTTCATGGATTCTTGCCGTGAGGATGAGGTTTCCAGGCAACCCATAAAGGCTGTGAAAATCCAAGATATAATGTGTTAATTAATTAGTAAGCACAGAGGTGTTGATAGGAGGATTTTATCCCCCCTCTTTTCTAACAGAACCCAGCTGTTTCCTCATGCCACTAAACTTTGCGCTAAACTGAACTAAAAGTCTCCTGATAGTGACACTCTACAAATAAACCTCGTAAAAAGTCAATCTTCTTATTAAACTTGTAGTCACAGAAAATCGATAGCTCACTTGGGAATCGTTTATCTGTTAATCTGTGCTTCAATCCCGTTATCTTTGCATTTAACACATGCTTATTAACACATGCTTAAAAAAATGTTGCAAACGTCCTCAATGTCTTTAGAAAACTAAAGAACGAGACAAAAAAGAATGCACATGTAAACACATAAACCTTCACATGTTTTGAATGTATTTCCACATCCACAAAAATGACCCAAAGAAGTTGTGTTGGAATTAAGAATAAAAGTTCTTCTTCATACTCCATTTTTCTCTCTTTCTCCCGATTCAAAACGATTTGATTAAAGAAATTGTGAGGATTGTGCAGTTTATTTATTTCTTTTTGAAAAGTTTTTGTCTTTTAAGATTTCTTTGCCGTTTCTTTATCACGTTTAAGTTTCTGCCACCAAGCCTGGTCTCTTGCATTTTGGGTCTGACACCACCAGTTACTGATGGAAATACTCAGAAATGCTATTTTAAGCTTAAGTTTCTTTATATGAAGTTAAAGTCCCATTAGTTGTCACACACCTAGGTGTGGGAATTTTGTTCTCTACATTTGACCCATTCCCTGGGGGAGCTGTGACCTTCAGATGCCACTGCGCTTGGGAACCATTTGGTGGTTTAACCTCCCAATCCAACCCCTTATTGCTGAGTATCAAGGAGGGAGGTGTTGGGTCCCATTTTTAGTCTTTATTGTTATGACTCTGGATTTTAAGTCACGACCTTCCAGTCCCAGGGCGAACACTCTTCCACAGGCCACTGTGCATCATCAGAAAAAAAGCACAAGAACGTTTTAAAAAACACAATTTTCATTGAAGTGTGTCTTTAAGCTTTTACTTATTCCTGTCTCATTTTTATTTTGTTTCACTTTTCTCTTGTATGCGTTTCATTGTGTTGAGGTTTATGTGTTATTATTTTTTAAACACAGATTAATAATCTGTTTTTGTTTTAACATATGTTTTACAGGTAATCCCTTAAGCAATTCAGGGATTACTACTTCAAACTGTACCAGGAGCTTTGCTTTTTTTATTTTTATTATCTTCCAACACAACACTTAAAATTGTTTCCACTCTCCGACTGTGTGTGTGTGTGTTTATGAACCTCTGAAGCTTTAATATACACTTTGCACCTTGTTTTTTGGATAAAATGCACAAAACGTAAATAGCAAAAATAGGACTTCCCCTTTGATTGCTCTCCAATACTTTCTCTCTGCTTAGTTTACCAAGCAGATAATCATGTTCTGGTTGGAACCAGTGAACCAAAGACCACTGGGGCGAAATGTCACTCTCTGAATATGTTATAGTTGTAGGTAAGAGATTTAATTATTGTTAAACATGACTAAGGAAAGGGTTAGGTTGATGCAGACGCAGGTTTGCACAATGTCCAAACAAGACTAGCTGCTGAAACTCGTGTAAATGTGTGAGATAATGGAAAGTCTCATAAGGCTCATGGCAACATGCACAGCTCTCAGTGTCTTCATCTCTGCTTTATGTGATGTGACACTTACGACAGTTTTCAGTGCCAGCCTGTGTACTTGTGTCCCTCCTCTGGCTCTATTATTAATTCAGAAACCATGTGAGTACTTGCCTTCTTTCCTATGCCGTCTCCTAAAAAAATACACACACACACACATATATATATATATATATATATATATATGTGTGTGTGTGTGTGTGTGTGTGTGTGTGCGTGTGAGTGTGTATTTGAAAGAATGGATTAAAAAAGAGCATAATTAGTCAGGAAGATTTCGGCTATTATTGTAAATGAAGCATAGCTATCGTTTGACAGTGTCTAATTGGTTTTGGATTACGGAAGAACAGCAATGAGTCACTTACTAATACAAGGGGACATTTAGGTTTTCTGTATGCTGTATTTCCCTTGATAAGGTGGCTTGTCATTAGCATGTGATTGTGGATTGTGTTAAGAATGGGTCTTGCTGATGCATTTCCTGCAGCTGAACAGATTTTTTTAAACATGAGTGGAATTTTCAGGATTGCACTCAAACTTTGCCAGATCTTTCCTGCCAATAAATTGTGGGTAATATAATGGATTGAGTCTAAAGAGACCTTGCATATTGGTATTTAACCACTTTTGAAGGCATTTATGGCCTGCATCACATTTTTTTTGCCCAACATTAGTCAAAATCAGCTGACATGGTTGTGTTGGCCAAACTGGAATTGACACAGTTCAAAGATGTGTGTGTGGAATCCTGTTAAACGGAAGAGAAATGAACAATGTGCCTTCAGCTGTTGTTCTCCTTGTCAGTGTTATAAGTATGGTGAGCTTAAATACCCATGTATAGCTAAATACAATTGTTGAATAAAAAGGAACACAGACACATACTCAGTCAGGGCCCTAAAATTGAGTTACTGATCAATAGCTAATAGGGGTGTAATAATTAAATAGCAAATTGATCTCTATTCCTACAATCCAACCAGATCGACATGTCTGAGGCAGCATCGAATCAAACTGACGTTTACCTTTAAAAAAATTATTTCCAAATCTTCGATCTTGGAAAATACCATTTAGATTGAGGTACAGTAGGTTTATTTTATTATAATGTAAAAACGACCAAGTGCACCACAGCGGACAACACAAACGGTGTCTGCTGATCAAGAAATGATCAACCATCATTACAGTCCAATGTGTGGAAACACTTTGAATTTTACAAAGACGTGACCGTACAGTGTTGTATAATGTTCTAATAATATTCTGTTTGTATTAATTTGATGTGGAAAAACAACAGTGGGCTGAACTTTATGAAACTAAAATTAACACTTGATTATCTTGCAAGAAATAAGTAAATCTGGAAAACTTCACCTGCACTGTTCAGTACCCAGGTGTTTATCTCTATATCTCTCTCAAATCCTTTATCAGAGCTCTGACTTTTAAACACCTAAATTTGATCCTCTTCAGAATATTTCTCTGCCTCCAGACGAAGCATTTGTATTTATGAACAATTTCCCAGTCTTTTATTGTTTTTACCTCATTTATTACTCCAGAAAAAAATCCTTTTATCTTTTACATACATGTAAGAGTCCTTAAAGTAAACTGTTGTTTTTCTTGGTCAAACTCCATCCACTTAAGTCCAGAAAACTGTGTTCAAATTAAGTGTTACCTGCTTTTTTTTACCCTTGTTAAACACCACAACTCCCTTTTTTTACTAACACCCTCTTTTTTAAAACAGCTCATTCACTGTAGCATTTTTTATTTTACATAATGTGTTCCAAACAAGCTTCCGCTATTGCTCAACTCAACCCTAAAGTCAGACCTCAGCCATTTCATGGATGAAACTTCAGTGCAGTGTTATTGGGAAAGAGGGTTGCACTACAAACCAGGACATGGAAATAACTAGCTTGATAGAAAACGGATGATGTGAAGCAAAATAACACATTTTCACCTGACCAACTGCCCAGAAAGCTTTCTTTTTTTTCTATCATCCAAATTAAATGAACATCTATTTTTGTTAAGTGTTAATTAAGATATCAGGTTTCAGTGATCATAAAAACGGTGGAATCCATCCAATCATCCATCCATCCAATTATCTATCTCTGTATCTTCCTATCATTCTTTTGGAAGGTTGTGGTTTGTCTTTTACCATTCATTGTGTAGCTCAGAAAGCCTGTTCTTCAGAGCGAGAGGCTGTCAGGGACCTCCTTGATGTCTGGGACCCCTGGAGACCTCGTCGGCTTGTCTTTGCTCTCAGGAGCCTAAAATCTAAACACTTCAGTTTCAATAGTTATTTTGTCTGCAAGCACTTTGGATCAAATGGTGGATTTCTGTCACTTTTTACATAAAAATGCTCATTTTTCAATTTTCAGAGTCATGGATGATTTGACCACATCTGTCAATTTGTTTTTAAAAGTCAAGGTAAAAAAATAAATATACAATATAATTAATGTCTCAAAGTTTAAAAATTTGTGTCAGATAATAAAAAGTTAAATTTAGATAATAGTTTTAGAAAGACCACTTCGTGCAAAAAAAACAAATGAATTATCACAAAGTGTTAATAGAATGTTTAAAATTAAATATAATTTATAAGTATTGTTCTTTTGAGAATAAATGTAAACCCATTCACAAATTCTCCTAATTTCATTGTATTGCAAATTTTTGTAACATTTATCTGGTAAAGTATGTTTGATTTTTTTTTACAAATTAACTGTTAATATTTATTATTCATAATTCAAAAAATGTTTGGTAAAAACCAAAATTTTAGGATCAAGCACACAAAACGTTCCTGCCCTTTCTGCACTGTTGTTTGTTTGACTGACCTTCACATTAGTCTTTAAATAATTCACTTTTCCCATATTTTAAACTCGGAGTCAATTTTTCTTAAAAGTTTTTAAAGCAACCTCAAAATGTATACAAAAGGAGAACATGCCTTTGAGGTTTCATTGATCCCTTTATTTTTAGCTTAAAGTTAATATTTTATCATTTAATCTCCCCCAAAAAACTGTTGATTTATTTAATGTATTTCATACATTTTCCTGTGTAAAAATTGCCCCTAAGTCAAATACTTTCGAAGAGCTTTGTAGTAGCCAAAAGTGTGTACATGGAGCATTGAAACCCACATTTCATTTTGCTCTTTGTTTCTGCATCATGACAGAACAGTGCATCTTTCTTTTGAAGGGCATTCTTCCCTTCTGTCTTCTGCTCTTTGTACAAGCACATGCATGCACATCATGTCAAGTGCTAGGAATGCCAACTTCCTGACAAGTAAATGAAAGGTCCCATCGTTCTTCTTGTTTCTTCCCAGGTGACACCCACTGTCCCCATTCTGTCACCATCAAAAAGCCAAGCAGGATGCAGAGAACCTCAAAAATGGTCCATTATGGGCTGCCAGAGGGAGCGCAGACACCATTAAGGAGTGGTATCGGTTACAAATAATGCATGTCTCTAGTCTCATTCTCATCTTGTGTGAGAGAATCAGGGCAGCACAAAAATATATAAGCAATGCAGGGACCTTGCAGCCTGAATAACGGCCTCATGATCTCATGCCAAGGACGTGTACTCACCAGAGACCCAGAATGCAAGATGTTGTCGTATAATTCCACTTTAAAGCCATTTAACAGCTGCTCGAGTAGCAAAGACCTGACTGCATTGTTGATACTAACAGCTCAGCGCCTTTTATTTATGATGGGATACAATGGCTGCACTGATAAAGTGGATTGATAGGGAAGAGTACCCATAAGTCTGGACTACCTTGCTGCTGTGAAACTTGTCTCTTTGGAAGTTGAGTGAAGGCAAAAATGGAAGAAATCATTATCCCCTGCAGGGCTTGTTTGAATTTCAGCTCATGATGTAGAGAGGAGTTTTCATCAGAAGGTTAAGCACCGCCCTTGAAACATCTATAAAAACAGTGTCAATAAACATAACTTCTAATGAAATTAAGTTGACATACTTCTGTTAGTGGACTGTGAAAAGCAGTATGTCCAGAAAATAGTTTTTACTGTCTACATTTATTCACCATGACATATTTTGATAAGAAATTGCTAAACGCTACTTTGTGGTTCATTAGGATTTCCGTCACAGATGGATCTGTCCTCCCGTTTTTGCACCACAAAAAAATTACTATTTGCAATCACATTCATGCATGTCTCATGTGACATTTTTAACAGTTAATATAAATGGCCTTTGCCGAGTCTGAGAGAAGCAAAACCTGCTGCTTAATCGGCAGAAGAAAACATATTTGTGTTTTTTTAAATCATTTTTACACAAATTCAAAGCAAGGCTGATGCCAGTCATGGGGGGTGAGAGTGCTGAAATGTCTTAACTCTTTTAATGTGGGATGCCGTTACGTTGTGTGGTGTCTTTTTAATGAGAAAGCTAAACTGCCTTCACATGCAATGATTTTTGTTGAGGTGAAACCGCCTCTGCAGACTGAATGTCAAACCAGCAACTAAATGTTCCACGGTATGTCGCGGCCACAGGCGTTGAGTTTCACACTTGATGAGCGAGCGATGAACCCCAAACTGGAATATGTTACAACTGAAATGAACAGAAAGGAAAGAGAATGTGAGCAAAATGACATAAACCTTTATATCCTTTTGATCAAGGATGTCCAGACACCCACATCTCTCTCCTGATGCACTCAGTTATCTGAAAGATCACAGCCAGGTTTTGTGATAGTTTGACCACAGGATGACTTGTCTGGTATTTAATTCTCACTCTATCGTATCTAAGGGAAGAAAATTCCCAGAATACTCCCTGCATTGCTATTCTCCTTTTGAATTTCATCCTCTGACAGCTCCATCAGCTCTGAAATTAGAAATATCTGCTCATCTGATGGTGCAAAAAAATGCAAATATATCTTGAAGAAGTAGCTCTGCTTCTCCCAGCTTACACAGACCTTTAGTGTTTGACTTTCCTCCTGCAAGATGGTTAGATTATGATGGTCACCACTGAAATATTAAAAGGGAATTTGGGATCAAACACAATTTCCTGTGTTTATTGATGTTGGAAAGGTTTATGACTTTGCTGTAAAAAAAAAACGTCAATATGTAGGGCTTAGCATTAGAGTGAGGAAGGGAGAAGACAGCAGGATCATTGGAAAATGTGCAGAATCGTTGGTTGTAAACAGTGATTTCATAGAATCACAGCGTGAACAGGATGTGATAGTAGACTATTCTCTGAGGTGCTTCTGATGATAGTAAGAAGTCAGGGCGGTGAGGAGCAACATTTACCACTGCAGTTTTTTGTGGTAAGTAGATTGGTACATCACTCTACAAAGATCAGTTTTTCAGGAAAATTATTTAATTTAAGCCATTTCAAAAAATCAGTAGAAAGTACATGCTGTAGCCTGAGGCACTGAAAGGATCAAATTCTCTTAACAAAGACCTCTTCAAAACGTTCTCGAACAGTCCCATACCATCACATTGCCACACATCTCTTCTAAACTTCACAGCTTCTCCCAGCCAGTCAATCCCTACAAATGACCAATGTTTAACGTTAAAACATTTTGAGATTCAATAGCAATTTAAGTATTTATTATGTATGTATATTAGGAGCGATTCATTGAAACTCTTGGCAGCCCAGCATACTGTAGGCCATGGTCTTTAATTCCAACCTTTGCTTTAAAAGATAATGAAGCATTTTAGTTACACTTAGGGTGCGACATTGAGAGAAGACAAGTCAACGCCCAGAATAGAGTTATTGTAGAGGGAAACTAAACGGGAATACACGCTTATTTAGACTGAGGGTGTTTGTCTTAAAATTTGAAAAAATTGTTTCTTTTGTTTATGCAATTTTTTTTGAGCAATTAATTAACATTTCTGTGATAAATCTATCTTTAATCTTCACTAGTATTTGATGTGAAAATCAAAATGTTTAAGGTACTTTTGTTTCATTTAGTGACATTAGAGCGTAGTAAAAGATCAAAATCCAACTAAAGGAGTGGCTTTCTTAAGTTTTCTTATTTTAACAGACTTCCACCCTTTAGTTTTACACCACCAAGGGGGTTTTTTTTTGTATCTATAACAGTTAAGAGAAAAAAAACAAACAAAGATGAAGTCCAGAGTGCTTTCATTTAATACATCAAAAAACAGAAGGAACATTTTTTTGAGCAGCCAAAAAGATTTTTGACCTCAAACTTCTTATTTATACCGTACCACATACATATGTGGTCATAGCAGGAGTTGCAAAGAGATGAGTGTTTTTATAGTTTCCTTTAACTTGTTTGGTAAAATTTGATCATTTTGAAGACTGGGATGCAGCAAAAGAGAAAGAAAGAAGAGAAGATGAAAATGAGGAAATGAGAGATGAGGATTTACACTGGAGGAATTGAATTACTGGTGTTTAAACTTCGGAATTTGTTTCTTTGTTGTAACTGAACAAAAACAAGCGGTAAAATGATGCTGTGTTTAACTTATGATTTTTAGAATATATACCACTTTCCTCCACTGCTGCAAAGCAAAGTCTGTTGCCATTACCATGACGTGTCGCACTGCGAAACAAATAGTCCACTTTTTGTGAAAAATGTTTTGAACCTTAAAAACAACAAGATTTAAGCACTAATAATTAATTTATCAGAATTAGTTTCTGTATATTATTTTTTAGTGAATATTATACATTTTTGATAATGCCCTTTGAGGTGTCCATTATCAGAAATTGATTTTGTGAAAACAACTGTCCATGGTCAGGCCCCTGCGTGCCCCATTAATTCATATTACCAGACATCTTTATCCCTTATTTAATAGATAACAGTTAAAGATTAGAAATGAGACTATTAAAAAAAGTGCTAATTTGTCTGTAATTAATTCATCATGATTAATGTGATAATTTGACATTCCTACTTTTATTATTAATACCATCATTTTCCTCCTGTGTATAACCTGGAGTTGCATATCAACCCATTTGTATGCACTTACATTATTGCTAAAATGTTCATTTATTATGAGACTACAACTGCACGGTTCCTTAATTTAAGAGTATGGTGATTGATAGATGATAGATGAATTCAGTTGGGAGGGGGGGGTGAGATGCTGTGAGTATCGCGAGAGTCGACGAGACGTGTGTGGTGAGTAAACTTGGCGGCGCGAAAAGCGATTGAACAAACATTTCCGTCTGCTTTTCTTTTTCCGCCATATAAGTAATAATTATAACAATATTCATTAAACCTCTAAAAAGATTATTAAGTTCTTGACAGCCTGGAGGACCTGGAGAGCTTCATAGACGAGTGTTACAATACCTTCGTCATGGGGAAGACAAACACCACCACTCCTTCCTCCAAACGCGGCCGTCCTGAAGACTCTCCCGGGGCCGCTTCTTCTCCAGGCAGCGGCATCAGTGAAATACTGGAGTCCATAGATAAAAAGCTCTCCAGCCTTGATTACCGCCTGAACCTGCTGGAGATTCTCCATAAAGAGTTCCAAGGCCTGCGAGAGTCCCTGGAGTTCAGCCAGCAGCAGGTGCAGGAGCTGCAGGAGAACCAGGCCCTCAGAGAGACCGTCCAGACTCTGAGCAGCGACACCGCTCGTCTCTCTGAGGAGAACCGCTCCATCAAGGAAACCCTCCTGGATCTTCAGGCGAGGAGCATGAGGGACAACCTGGTCATCTCTGGGATTCCAGAGGAGGCGGGAGAAGACCCGGAGGCCACGGTGAAGTCCTTCGTGGAGGTCCAGTTGAAGCTCCCCAAGGAGGAGGTCCAGAAGATCTCCTTCCATAGAGTGCACCGACTCGGAGGAAGGAGGTCTGATAACCAGCGTCCGAGACCCATAGTGGCTAAATTCGAGCACTACAAACAGAAGGAGCTGGTGAGGAGCCGCGGCCGGGAGCTGAAGGGAACACACTTCAGCGTCAACGACCAGTTCCCGGCGGAGATCCTCCGGCGGCAGGAAGATCCTTTTCCCGCTGAGGAGGAAGCACCTCACCGCCGGGTCTCGAGCTGTAGTTTCTGTAGACAAACTCTTCATTGATGGACGGCTCTTTCGGGACCCCGAGATCACCCCGTGGCTGCGCTGAAGACCCTCAGATGCTGCGATCTGACCCTCCATAATGAAACCGACTAAAATCATTTAAATTAATGGAAAATCAGTCCATCAATCATCCACACCTCCATCTCGTCAAATCAGTTATTTCTCTCCCCTCTCATGTTTATGTTGTTTTGTTGTGTTTGTTTTTTCTTGTTTTTCTTTTCTTTTTTCCTCTTTTTATTCCCCCCTCTTCCCCCCTCCTCCTCCTCATATTTAAATCAACTAAAGGCAACACATCCCTGGTAAGTACCCATTTACTCATGCACGAGACATGCGCGCGCACGTACACGCGATCCCGCACACACCGCAAACACCTCGCATAGGCTCATATAGGACACATACAACAAGCCACTCACACAGCCAGGAAACATTCACGCGCACAAGCACACAGCGCTCCTCTGCGCATTGGTCAGCGGGCACGCGCACAGGACTCACAGACGCACGCGCATTACTTAGCATAACACTCTCTCAGTCAGTGCAGTCATGTCCAGTCTGAACATCTTTAGCTGGAATGTGCGTGGACTTGGCTCTGGGCCAAAGAGGCTGAAAGTTTTCAACCATCTGAATGATCTAAAAGCAGATCTAGTTTTACTGCAGGAGACCCACTTATCCAGATCAGCTGATCATCTTCTGTGCTGCTCACAATTCCCATTCATCTATTCAGTTAGTTACAACTCCAAACAAAGAGGAGTTGCTATTTTGATTAATAAAAATATTACATTTACTCATAAGAACACAATTGTTGATCCAGAAGGCAGATTTGTAATTATTAACATATCATTTCAGAATAAAGATTTTTGTATAGCCAGTATCTATGGTCCCAATGCTGATGAATCCTCCTTCTTTCACAGATTCTTCACCTCACTTTCGGTTCATGCTGACTCCACAATAATTATAGGAGGAGACCTCAACTTGGTCCTTGATCCTGAACTTGACAGACTCAGCACAGCAGGACACCAGCGCACATGGCGTTCTGCAAGTATTTTGAAGCAATACATGGATGAGTTGGGTCTCTGCGACGCTTGGCGCTCATGTCATCCAAACACTAAAGGGTTCACTTTCTTTTCTCCAGTTCACCACTCACAGTCTCGCTTAGACTACTTATTAGTCAGTAATTCTCTTTTAAAAGATATCAAGGATTCCAACATTCATCCAATTATCATTAGTGATCATGCACCAGTTTCTGTAAATATTTCTAGAGGTATACCCACACCTTCAGGCTTAACCTGGAGGTTTAACACTTCGCTGTTAAAAGATCAAGAGTTTATTCAATTCTTTAAAAAAGAGTGGGCAACCTTCTTAGAATTTAATGATACTCCGGATATTTCACCATGTGTTCTTTGGGAAACAGCAAAAGCAGTGATGAGAGGAAAAATTATTTCTTATTCAACAAATAAAAAACACAAAGAGAAAGCAGATTTATTAGAAATAGAAAATAAAATCAAAGATCTAGAGGCTGCTTCTGCTGCTTCTGCACAAGAACACATTCTGGGAGATCAGAAAAATTTAAAGCTTCAGTTAAATGACATTATCAATAAACAAACACAATTCCAAATACAAAAACTTCGACTCGAAAATTTTGATAACTCAAACAAATCGGGTAAATTTTTAGCTAATCAGCTTAAAATTAATAAAGAAAAATCAACAATTACCTCTATTATGGACCACACAGGAACTGTCACTCACGAACCGGTTAAAATCAATAAAACGTTTAAAGATTTTTATAAAAACCTATACACATCACAGGTCAATCCATCAGAGCAAAGTATTAACTCATTTCTTAATAATGTAACTCTACCAAGATTAAATGAGGATCAAAGCTCAAACTTAGACTCTCCGCTCTCATTGGCTGAACTTCATGAAGCTCTGTTACTGATGCCCAACAACAAAGCTCCAGGGCCTGATGGCTTTCCTGCTGAGTTTTATAAAGAATTCTGGGAACAGCTGGCACAAACTTTTTATAAAATGGTTACTTTTATCAAGGAAAGCCAATCAATGCCACCTCACATGAATTCAGCTAACATAATCCTCCTTCTCAAACCAGAAAAAGATCCCACAATTCCTTCAAGCTATCGCCCCATTTCTCTAATCAATGCAGACGTAAAAATTATTTGCAAAGCACTCGCGCAGAGAATGGAAAAAATCACTCCTCATATAATTCATCATGATCAAACTGGATTCATCAAAGGTAGACACTCAAGTGATAACGTCCGCAGACTTGTTAACATAATAGATTTTGCCACTATTAAAAACCAGGAAACAACCATACTCTCATTGGATGCTGAAAAAGCATTTGACAGAGTAAACTGGAAGTACCTCATTGCTGTCCTCCATAAGTTTGGGTTTGGGGAATCCTTCATTGATTGGATTAAAATATTATATCACAACCCAAATGCATCAGTCAGAACCAACAAACAGACTTCTGACAGGTTTTTTCTTGGTAGAGGGACCAGACAGGGTTGTCCACTGTCCCCCTCTCTTTTTGCTATATTTATTGAACCTTTGGCTGCAACAATAAGACAGCGCGAGAGCATTAAAGGAATTACAACAAAATACAGTAATCATAAAATTAGTCTTTATGCTGATGACATATTACTTTTTCTAAACAATTCACATTCCATTAGTGAAACAACAACAATTATTAATGAATTTTCCTCTATCTCAGACTACTCAATTAACTGGAACAAATCAGTTTTATTGTCACTGAATAGTAATGCCGAGCAAAAGACCTCAATCCCAGTCAAATCAGGCAATATCAAATATCTAGGTATTTATTTCTCCCCGAAACTATCAGAACTGGTGCAACTAAACTACACCCCATTACTGAAAAGTATACAGGATGATCTAACCCGCTGGGTCAACCTGCCTCTGTCACTCATGGGTAAGATAGCCACAGTAAAAATGAACATTTTACCCAAAGTTAATTATCTGTTCTCAATGATCCCCACACAACCACCACTAAAATGGTTCAAAACATTAGACTCTGCCATATCCAGCTTCTTATGGAACAATAAACCTGCAAGAATTAGTCTATTTAGTCTAATTAGTCTCCTGGTTTTAAATGCACCTTAGACACGTAGGATCCTTGGTGGGGGGTGCTAGGACATCACTGCCAGCAAGCAGGAGATGTCCTCTCAGTGCTCTACCCTCCAATTTTAACTGCACCGTAGACATTTAGGGCTCCTTGGTGAGAGGGCGATTGGACATCCCTGTAAGCAATCAGGAGATATCCTCAGTGCCGTGCTCGCCAATTTTAACTGCACCCTTTATTACACACACCCATCAATCACAAGAAACACACCTCAACACACACACAAATACATTACACAAGGAAGGTGGGACTACTGATCTTCTGTCCCTTACCCCATCCCTGGTGGAGGGAACAGGGCCTTCAGCGGCGGTGGCCTTGTCTCCTGGGGGTCGGCCTCCTGGGCCCGGCGGCCCCCTCCCCGCACGGGGAGAGGGATCCCTTTGTCCTCTGGCAAGTCCATGAGCGGGGGATCATATTCCATCTGAGCCTGGAGGGTGTCTGTGTCCTTGTGGTGCGGGTTCTGGCCCTTACCCTCGGGTGCCGAGCCCCTTCTGGGTCACAACATTAGGAGAGCCTGGTCAGGCAATGTACACCTTCGGGGACCCCCACTGCTCTTGGTCATCCCTTTTCTAGATGGGGGTAGCTGACCCCCATCGTGCTCTCTTCTGGATCTCCGCAGCTGCCTGGAGCTTTGGAGCGGGTCTCCCGTGGGGGGCCCGGGCTCGTACCCGGGGCTGGGGTGGGGGGATGCCCAGAACTCCTGGGTGGTGGTGGGCGGCTTGTCTGGGGTGGTGGGGCTCTCGGGGGTGGGGCCCCGCGCTGGGCCACCTGGCGCAGTGGGAGGGCTGCTCTCCTGACTGGGCTGGGCCTTGTGCTCTGCGCTTCCGTACCTCACTGCACTCGGGTGTTGGGGGCCCGTGTGGCTGTCCTGCGGGCCCTGGTCTGGGTGCTTGGCTGGGCTGCCTGGCGGGTGGATCTCCTCCATTGACCCCACAGTATGGGTGCGGGGGCGGGCCCTGGTCGGCGCGGGTGTCTTGGTGTGGGGATGGCTGGGGGTTCTCCCTCCTTTTTTGTGCATTCCATCATCCAGTTCAGCTTAACATAACATTCACCTGAGCACAGGCGTCGGCTCACCTTTGCACCTTCAAATAGTGTGCATGACAGAATGTAATGCTTTACATGTGTTGGTTGGTATGCACAAGTGTGCGTGTGAACTGGATGTGGACAAGTTTGTGAACACTCTCGGAGCCGGCAGGTATGTAACAGCTGAGTGTGTGGACAGGCCGTGCCCATTTTAGACCAACATTCACTATTGCAATGGGTATAAGCTCCAGCATTTTGTTGCCTGTAGATTAACAACTCTACCTTCCCTTCCCTGTAGCCATTCTCTAACTTCTATAATGCACCATCTCTCTTCCCCCCCCCCTCCACCCCCCAACTCTCTCCTTTTTCCCCTTTCGTTTTCCGTCCGGTCCAACAAAAAAGACACAAATAAAAAATATATATATATTAATAAAGTTTGGTTTAAATTACAAAAGGGGCTTATACCAACATACATTTTGTGTTTGCTATGATTTATAACCCCTGATTGTAAGAGTAAAATCTGTCTAATACAAGAGGTTCTCAGCTCATATCTGTTTGCTCAGCTGTTGGACAGGACAAGTAAAAAAAAAAAAAAAAAAAAGAGTGGTGATTGCTTAAATAATGTAGTAGGATCACTTAAAAACAAAGTTCAGATGATGTTACTTTTTTATATTTTATTAAAAAGCTTCACGGGGAGATAAAACTTTCCTCGGGTGAGTTTTAAACTTTATTCCATCAGAAAAGATAAAGACATTCATTTCGACATCTTTTGTCCTTGGTGAAAGCAGCAGGAAGGCTGATAAAATGCAATAAAAGACTGTGGCTTCTGGTACATGACTTTAAAGGTTATTTCTTTCTTTCTTGGAAGGTTGTAAATTTATATTTCATCTGAAGGGCTGTGATCTTAATGTTTTTTTTCTGACAGGACACAATGCCAGGAGTACATTGTATATCGAAATAACACATTTCAAGCTGGGGAGAGACCATTTTCTAAAGCTTTCAGCAATTTAATCCACAACAGAAATGTCAGGCATAGGTCAGTTTTGCAGAAAGTTAAATGTAACGATGATTTATTGCTTGTTACTTTGCATACTTAGCCTATTTAAGATCTACTTTTCAGTCCATCCATCTATTTTTAATTATTTATTTGTAGGATCTTTAATTCTTGAAACTCCAGAGGTTCGTCCAGTTGCATATTGAGCTTATATATACACACACACACACACACACACACATATATATATATATAATTTTGGGTGTTTTTAACATGTTCTTGTGGCATTTTTCTGATAATGGATGACACATATTAAGAAATTAAGCGCAGCATTGCATTTCTGAGTATTTGTTTTTTTGAAATTGTTGTAAATCAGAAGCAGACACAAAAAATGCAGTGTGAAATGCAGTGAGCACATTTCTGACAAAGAAAATACACTGAGCACCCTCAAGCTCTCTGAACTTTCAGCGATGGGGAGTGGAAAGGGGGTGGGGTTGCTCTACGCCAAAGGTCCCACCCACAACTTAGAAGTGAATTTCTAAGAAATACTGGAACTTTAAGTGAAGTTTAGAAAAACTTTTGCGGGTGGTAATTGTCATTATTTAAGACATTTTAAAGAGGAGCCGTCTTATTGTCTTTCCCTAACTCTGAGAATCCTGGGTAGTTTGAGGTCCCACCTCCATCTGAGCCGTCTGGTTACTGCTCAGGGCTGACAGGATCTATCATCAGCTGTACTGTTCGCATCATTTTGCCCCCTTGAGGACAACAGAACCTGCCTCCTTTTTAGACCTGTTAGTGGCGTTTACAACATTCAGCACCTCCTGCTTCTCACCTCCTGAGAATAACACCTTTAATGCCATCCACCATAATTTTATACTGCTGACACATCCAAGGAGAGTACATGCTATGCACACACACATACACGCACATGCACACAAACCTTAGTCAGTGTATTAACCGTCAACACTGAAGTGCTGTAAAGTGTAAATCAAACAGTGTGACATCTGCAGCAATGTACTCCAGAGTAACAGATTACATTTACTTTAATATAGGTATGTTTTACTTTTATCATAGTACTTCCTTTCTGACAAAGTAAAGCCTGCAAAGTATACATTAGCTTTAAAAAACTGCTTTAGGTCTCAATTCAATTCTTGAAATTCCAGAGGTTAGTTCAATCACACACCAAGCTATTTTTCCTAGTGATTCATAGCAATATGATTTGACAAAAATTATATAATTGTAACCATATCCAACCATCCGCTTAGTATTTCCTTTCTGACAAAGAGACTGTTTCTCATGTTCTCAAAGTCAAGGAGTGACTTTTAGTTGACACAAACAACAGCTCTGTTTTAACTAAAAGGCATCATCTTATAGTCTGAATTAACTTTAATATAACTTTAACTTTACTTTAACTCTGATAAGGATCAAACTTGTGTTTCTATATTATATATATATATATAGATATAGATATATAGATATATCTATATATATATGAAATTTTCCCAGCTGCATCACGAATGAGCCATGTTAAAACCACAGAAGAAGTACAAATGAACAATGCAAAGTTCGCATAAGCATGCACTTTATTGAATTGTTTCACTTTGATACTGGGCAGAAATCACATCAGCACCATGGTCAGCACCCACTGTGGGCAATGCTTAGTTTTAGTTAAACACTTACGAATTACGTATATCATGCATGTATCATGAAAGACTAATATTACATACATGGACAATGCGCAAATTGTACCTAGCAGCAGTGTGACTCTGCCTTTAGTTATTGCTTCTGAATTCAATGGATAGATCATTTCATCAAAATGGAAAAATTGCAAAACTTCTCACAGGGTGAGTGAGGCGTGTGTTCTGGTTGAGCCTGAGAATAGTTTCATACCACAAATTTAAAAAAATAACTACAACAAGATTTTATCATATTAAAAACTATGCCAGAGATCTCTGATTTCTCTCTCTTGCAGCATGCAGATGCTCATGCTTCAATTGACTCTTTATTAGAACTGGACCGAAGAAGAAAGTAGAAAATGACTTACTTTCAGTTCCAACAAAATGAAGTCAATTCAGTCACCATTTTTTGCAAAATGGACGTTGTCATGTTAGAACCAGAAATTGTCAGTAAGCGGTGATTAGTCTGAGTTGGTCTGAGTTATTGACTGCATATGAGAACTAGACCGAGTGAGTGTAGCGTCATCCATAAAAACTTCCGGCTCCAATGAAATTAAGTCAATTAAGTTGCTGTTTTTAACAATATGGACATTGCCATGTTTGGAGACAGAGGTCGTCAGTAAGCAGTGATTGGTCCAAATCTGTCTAAGTCAACATTTCTATGGCAACAACTCTCGCTAATCAAGAGTGAGCTTGTTGGAAGGCCACACCCCAACGAATTGAAAGTATGCTATACAAAATCTGTTAATCAAATGTTTCGAACATAGGACCAAAAACTTGTATTGGGTCACTTAGTTCAGTTCTCTCCTACAGTTTAGGGGTACTTCATGGGACCAGAGCATGAAAAGAAATTACAACCAATTTAAAACCTATACATTTGCTCACGATGAGATTAAGAAATGATAATGTTCTGGTATATGCTTATGAATGTTCCTATAGTTTTTGTGTATTTTTAGACGAAGTGGTAGTATGCCTTTATATATCCAGGCAAAATTGTTAAACTGTATTCTGGTCGATAACTTCTTTTTACTTGTGATTAAAACCATATTTTGCCAATACAAATGTTCTTGTACTTTAGTACACATTTTCAATCATTTTTGCACTCTTTACTTAAACATCCTCTTTTCCTTCAACACTGGTTGAAGTCAAAAGCTGAAAACATTCCTTCAGCAATGTCAGAAGTACTACCGTTTCTCTGAAATTATATTTAGCATTGCAGGATAAATGTGAATGCTGTTGCTGCATGGTATTTTATTTTTGTCTATGAACTTTTTTGAACTGTCATGAAGGCACCCTAGACGAAAGACACACTCACTGTGCTATCTTCCAAACACACCCCATTGTCCTTGACCGCTCAGCAGAAACTTTTTTTTTTTTTTTTTTGCTCCAAACCCTTAAAAAAATGACATCAAACTGAAATGATCTGTTTAAAAAAAGAGCTGATCAGTGTGTTGCCTTTAGCCTCCTCAACTTTTATCAGCACAGATGAGGAATGTCAGGAGAAGAGGTTGTAAAACCAAGGACGAGGAGAGTAATGTCTTCTTATATATAATGCCTTAAGCTAGGAGTAGTGAAGACAACACAAAGTCCATAAAAAGAAGAACACAACACATACTGTATAAAAAGGAGACTGACAAGTGGAATCAGCAGCGTGATTAATGTGACAACCCTTAAGAAAAGGTTATGGATCCAGAGGGAGCTCTAATGTCTGAAAGACATGGAGGAGAAACAAAGTCCAGAAAAGGGCTTGACTCAAGAGAGGTGATAAATTACAGGAGTAGTTCACTCATGTACTTCTCTGCACTGTGTCTCCTATATACATTCTTCTCCATTTATTATATACTTTCAGTTTGAAAAAACACATGCTAATGTTGCAATTTATTTTTGTTAGTTTAAGTGACTCTAGCATGGCTGGAATACACTTTCCAGGAAATCATTTTTTGACATGTTATGAACAAGATGTAATTAAAATGACATACATTTATTGTGGCTTACCATTATAAGGCCAAATATTCATTTGAAAAATGTACAAATATTTAACATAGCAGTTATACAAGAAATTGTGCTTTTTTATGTTTGTTTTTTTTTCGCTTTTATGTGCTAAAATCACACAGAATGGTCTTGATGACTTCTGACAGTCTTTGCAAAGCTTTTAACCCTGTAAAACCCACTACATCAATTAATTGGCAGAAAATTCTGGGTTTTTTTCTTGAGTGAATTAAAATGTTTGCTAAGCCCTATGTGGAAATCTTCATTTTTATGAGACATAGATTATATCAGTTATGATACATTGGGGGATTATGTGAGTTTTTGCTCACAACAATGTTATTTTTAGATACATATTGGCATGGGTGTTCAGAAAATAGCCCCTTTTTTACCCACTGTCTCAAATTTGATACACACATTGTACACACGGTGTAACTGAATAATAAAGAATTAATTATCAACAAATATTTGCATTCTTTCAATACAGCAAGTAGTCATTTAAAAGTATAAATAACAACAGATTATTTATTTTCGCCATAAAGCTTAAAAAATTAGCAAAACTTTTCCCACCAAAATTGTTACAGAGATTTCGTGGAAGCAGCCATTTTGAAATGAGCAGGAAAAGCCCTTCTGCTGCTTTTAGTGGACGGACCAAGTTATATACAAGGGGGTTTTAAAGAAAGGTTTTGCCTTTGCCAAGGAGAAAGAGGTCTCAGAAATGCATGTTTCAAATATGATACAAATGGTTATATAGGGTTAATGTGAAGCATCTTAATCATCTTTCAGAGCTCACTATGACCAATTTTAACATGTGTATTTGCTTTTTCTTCATTGAAATAACATAAGCTCCGGCGGCTGCACGGTGGCGCAGTGGTTAGCGCTCCTGCGTCACAGCAAGAAGGTTCCCGGTTCAAGTCCTGGCTGGGGGACCTTTCTGTGTGGAGTTTGCATGTTCTCCCCGTGCATGCGTGGGTTTTCTCCGGGGACTCTGGCTTTGGACTCCCACCGTCCAAAAACATGCTCCATAGGTTAATTGGTTACTCTAAATTGTCCCTAATTGTGAATGTGAGTGTGCATGGATGTGTGATGTGTGACAGACTGGCGACCAGTCCAGGGGTGTACCCTGCCTTCGCCCATGAGTAGCTGGGTTAGGCACCGGCAACCCCGTGACCCCGAAAGGGATACAGCGGATTGGAAAATGAATGAATGAATAAGCTCCGGCTAAAAGTATGCTGTTGCTTTTAGCAGCCTATAATTAAGAATGAAAAAATGACAGTCAACCTCACACTGGAATGTAAACCTAAGAAGAGAATTATGTTCAAGAAAATCTGTTATTTTTCAAGCCAAGCACTACTTTTTAGTAGTACTATTTTTAATTATTTCAAAGACATTATTGATAAAATGGCCTTCTCCCCAAAAAGGGTGTCTGGACTTATTTTGTGTCAACATGAGGATAACAAACAGTCAGAGCTGTTCTTCCAACTCACAAACATCCAACAGTTCGAGGTTGGGTTAGTGTTGGGGTTAGGTTCGAGGTTTCAATGCCTTTGAGATACATTCTTGTTAAGATGTGTCAGTTTTTTTAAATAAAAAAATGTTGTTTGTTTTTTTGAGACTATTTCTTTACACTTTCCCCTAAAAAACACAGCACGACCTGTTTGGAATCTTTTCAGTTTTTATTAAACATCTCCATAAGTCACTGGTAGCAGCACAGCTCCGCTTGCACAGTATTGGATGCACGGATTGATAGATATACATATATACGGATGAGTGATTTAATAATATTTTAAGTCAAGGAAGTAAGTAAAGATAGATTTTCAGATTTATTTCTTCAGTAATTTCTTAAAACTCTGATACTGTTGTTAGTTGTTGTTCTAAAAGACTTTTATTTTTCATCTGTCAAACATTTTACACCCACACTTATTGGTCCCTTACAGATGCATTATTGGCATCTTTTGAAATGACATTTAGCCCAATGACATGTCTCTTCATCTTCCCCCTAAGCTTCACCTCTCCGCTCTGCCGGAGCATCCATTTTATCCATATTTTAAAATTCCTCCCCAGTTAAATGGCCGTTCTTTTTAGTTGTGCTCCTTTAGTGAGAGGTATTCCAGGACAAAATGAGCTGCAAGATTCCTCCTATCCATTATTGATCCATGATAAACCAGGCTTTGCAGAGGAAGTGTCCATGAAAAAAAAAAAAAAGTTGTGCAAAATCTTGGCCAAGATTGGTGGCTTTGTTTGCCAAGGATAAACCAAGCATTTGTTCTAGAAGCAACTGTAAAACTTTTTTGGAATGTATTTTCTTTCCTCTTTAGAAGTGAAATAAATGTAAAGCTTAAATTAGTAACAACAAAGAGATTGCAGGGGGTGAATGTCCCATCCCATTTGGACAGCTATCTGTATCACTCAGGGAAAGCCGGCTGAAGACAGTTCTGCAGAGCTGCTGATCCTGATGCATTTTGACACTGATGGTTCGCAAAGCTGACCTTTAGGCTGTGGAGTGCTCTCAAACAACAGTTGTCTGTCCGTCCCCCAGTCTAATGAGGATGGATCCCCAGCCAGCAACTCCAGCACGTTGCTGCTGCTTGCAGCTTTCTTTTTAATCACAGCTCCTTGTGTTCCTTCTGGAAAACATTCTCATCAGTGACCTTTTTTTTGCAGGAAAAATCGATTGTATTAACTCTCACACCTCAAGAATTGTTGTTTCATTTGTTTAGTAAATTGTTGCTGATGTGATGCCATAGAAAATGCATTTGCAACATTTCTCCACATCTGCATTCTTGTATCTCTCTCATTTCAAACAAACATGGGAGGCTGCATTTAAAGTTTTAGTTTTCTGAGATTCTTCTTCAAAGCTTTTCCTGACGACAGCTTTAGAGTCGAGGAGCATGGTGCTCTCCAGCTGCACGTGCTGCTCTCTAGTGGTGTTTGCATTCTCAAATATTTACAAGACAAGCACAAAGAACCTTACTGTGGGGCAAGTGTTCCTGACAAGCACCTGACCATTCTGTTTTGGATCAAAATAGATGTCATCATTGAAGGTCAGCATTTATATGGTGAACAAATGTTTGTGTAGCATCTGGAGAGTGAAAAGGGATGCTATTTATGACATAGTTCTTACTTTTAAATATTTAGCTTGTTGGATTTGTGCATTAGCTGATGTTGGGATTTATTATAGCATAAAAATGGTCTAAATCCACATCATTTTAATCTCCATATTGTTTGCTGCTTTACTGGTGCAAAAAGCAAAAAAAAAAAAAAAAAAAGGTTCTGCTCTTGTTTCTTATAGATTGGGATTCATTGGAAAGTAATTTTGGATCTTATATGATATATGTATGGTGTTTTAAACCTTTCGAATTAAAGCTATTTGACATTCTGACTCTGAAAAGACAAAAGACATCTTTTTGCAAACTTGGAGGTGATGCATTTAGCACTGACATGACCTTAATGGCTGAGTTAAATATTGAAGGATGCTATCATGGTTTACCTGATAGTCCAAATGCTCACTGAAATCACAAGGATGTCTTGACATCTCATCAGTTTCTGCAGTAAAAGAAACATTTGTAAATTCTTTGTGCAAAAAGTATTGCAAAGAATGTATTTAAAGACCTACTCAGATCATCTTTGGATTTCTTGTAAAAGCATTTCCAGTGGATTTAGCCGTTTTTAATCAAAATTTTAAAAAGTCTGTGTCGTTTTATAGAACACAGTTTCTGCAGAGTGGGTGTGTTAGAAATACATGTTGTGGGCAGGACTGTTGGTGCGGAGTAGGGCCGCCCTCCTTCCCCTCCCCATTGCTGAGAGCTCTTTGTTTACACATTCTCCTGCTCTCTTACATCCCCTCACAACCCAAACCTAACATCACTGGTGCAACAGCCGAACAGTTTTTAGCCAGATGTCAGCTCGGACGAGGAAAACAAAGACGTACATGGATCTGGTGATCTTCAGATGCATCGGAATGGAGCAGGGAGCTTGTGGCCCTCCCAGCAAATAAGGTCTTTTTCAAATGGCTTCTTTTTTTTTTTTTTTTTTTTTATCTGTGCCTCATTTATAATGCTTTGAATAAATACATAGTCAGACAAACAAATGTGTGCTTAATTTCCTTGATATGTCCTCCATCATCAGAAAAATGCCACAAAAACGTGTTGAAAACACAATTTTCTTTGGAAAACACTCATCGTGTTAGTGAGACTTTTGGTTTTCCAAATAGCGTTCAGCTTTGAAGTTTCATGCAGAGGCTGAACTCCAGTGCAGAGCAGCCCTCTGTGATGGTGATGCCCTCACAGCTCTCTGACTGTTTGTTTTGTCTGCAGGAACTTCTACTACATCACCATGCTGCGAGACCCGGTCTCCCGCTACCTGAGTGAGTGGAAGCACGTCCAGAGAGGAGCCACATGGAAGACTGCCCTTCATATGTGTGACGGGCGCTCGCCCACGCAGGATGAGCTGCCCATTTGCTACAGCGGTGACGACTGGTCCGGTGTCACACTGACAGAGTTCATGAACTGCCCATCAAACCTGGCCAGTAACCGCCAGGTCCGCATGCTGGCTGACTTGAGTCTGGTTGGTTGCTACAACCTGTCCTCCATGAACGAGAGCCAGCGCAACCACATCCTTTTAAGCAGCGCCATGAGCAACTTGAAGAACATGGCTTTTTATGGCCTGACAGAGTTTCAGCGCAAGACACAGTACATGTTTGAGCGGACGTTCAGCCTACGGTTCATCTCTGCCTTTACGCAGATCAACAGCACGAGGGCCGCCAACGTGGACCTCAGCGAGCTCGTGCGCAAACGCATTGAGGACCTCAACTTCCTGGACGTGCAGCTGTATGAATATGCAAAGGACCTGTTCCTCCAGCGGTTCCAGTTCACCCGACAGAGGGAGCATCAGGAGGTGAGGTTGAAGAGACGTGAGGAGAGGCGTTGGCTGCGGGAGCAAAAAGATCAGAGCTGGCCATGGTCGCCGAAACACAAGGACAGGGCAAACAGAGGCGCGACAAGGGGAGGAGACTTTGAGAAGGAAACGGAAAGGAACTTACCCAGCACCACTGAAGATTACACAAGCCAAGTGGCTCGCTGGTAAAACCTGATCAAAGTAGGAGAGTTTTACAGACATTGTGATCAACACACTTTGACTCTCTTTATGTAACACCATTTTTGTGTCCTGCATCTATCTGTCAGCTTCAGCGTGATTCAAGTACTCTGCTATCATCATTGAAGAAGAAGAAGAAAAAAAAAGCCAAGTCTGTTTGTCTCAGAGTTCCCTTAGGTGTCTTAAATCTTTAAATGCTGTCTTTATGTTTTATTCTTGCCTTGATTTTTAATTTACTGAATTAAAAAAGGTCAATTAAAAAGAGTCAAATAAATGTTTTTAAAGAAAGTTGTTGAAGTCAGAAATGATCAGACTGTTCTTTTGTCATGTCAGGATCTTATACCATCACGACTTGAATATCATTTTTATTGCAAAATGTAGTAAATGTTTCCATTTCAGTTTGTTAGACCTTATATATTTATTTGTTTCACTGCCTAAAGATTTCCAGATAAATTTGATTGAAACACAAAATGAAACATAAACTAATAAATATGAGGTATTTTTAGTTATAGATGTGTTTAATTTAGCTGACTTCCACTGCTGCAGGTTCATAAGGACCCTGTCATCTCTTCAGAAGACAACGCTTCATAATATGATGTTTGCTGCCAGAGTTTAATATTGCAGCAGCAGCAGCTGCAGCATTGATGTATCAACACCAAAAACACACCTTGTGCGTATCTCAGAGGGGATTCTCACGGATCACAGTATTTGACACCATGATAAGACAGCGAAGGTGCAGATTTCCAGAGAACGTGCTTCACAAAAGCTGAAGGTGTTAAAACTGAAGGCTGCATGTTAGACATCACTAAATCGTCAACATTTCACTTGCCACTCAAAATAAAGACTTAAAAATAAAGTTCAGAAAAAAAATATAAAATGTGTTTCTTCTCCATCAAATTTGCTTGAAAGTAAAGTAACACAGGTTTTGTCATTTAAAAACAGTCAAACACCATTTCGCTAGATCTGACATCTGTTTCTACATAAAGGGGAAAGAAGCAAAAATATTCTTTTTCTGATGAAATACTAAGGTGATATGCACATAAACCAGCAGTAGACTCAATATTTTCACAATAAAAGCGTCATGTTATTTGCATGTGGTGCTCCCATTAGTTTTCCTTGTAATTTCTGATCAGAATTGATCAATTGCTTTCTGAATGGCAGTTAATTGACAGAGAGTACAGATCCTGATGTGTATCAGTATGACCACTACGTTTCCTGACTGAGAATGAGATGATCAGCAGTCAGTTGCCATGCACCACACTGACCGTTTTTTCCGTGTTCGACGAGCTGACGGAGCTCCAGACTGCTCCCAAGTCAGTCCAGACTCAAAGAGCCTCAAAGCAGACGGCAGAAAAGGGAAAAACATCTCTCTGCTTTAAAGTTTGTAGGCTTTTGCAAACTTGATTTTTTCTGATTACACAAACGTTAGTGGTTGAGCTGCTTTAGTTTCTATTACATGTACTCATGACACATGCATATCAAAGCATCAGTTCACTATATAGATCACATTTTTACAATTTTGTTCAAGCTTCTCAGTTTTTCTGTGACTGAAATACCTCAGGTGTAAATGTTTTACCACATTTTGTCATGTCTATGAAAAGCTTGTTGTTTTCAGTTGATTTAGTATGTCTATACAGACCTAGCCGTCTGTACAGACATACTTGTTTTTTTTTTTTTTTGTTTTTTTTTTGCAATTAGTCAAGTATTTGAATAAATGAACAGATGGCAGACAAAAGTTAAAGGTGTTGGACATGTAGTTGGACTTTTATTTTACTTTCTTTGTCTGGAGCTAAATACGATTATTGTTTTTCTCAAAGCTCACAGAAAAATGCGACAAAGATCTGGTTTTTGCTCCAAAAATCGATATAGGAGTGCAAGAGATTATTTCTAAAAATAAATTTTAAGTCCTATACTAACCTAAAAAAGTATTTTTTCTTTTTTCAAATTAGTACAGTATTCATTTGTTTTATAAAAAAAAAAGTTTAACCAACTTTAATGGGGAATTATTTTGCATCAAATTCACTGCAAGAACAGCTGGAAATTTTGAAAAAAGTTTCATAAAATATTTATTTATTTATTTGTGGTCATGCAGATTTAAAAGGTGTAAAGCCATCATTATGAGTATTATTTATCTCTGCTCTCAAGTTTCAGTCCTCCAGTGTGTTTTCTTTGCGTTTAAGGGGAAAAAAATCACTATTAAGGGTCCAAATACTGTCTTTTTTTTTTGTTTTCACATGTTTTCCAGACTTTCTGTCAAGTTTCTGTCATGGTTTAAAGCTCTGAACACATGGCTAAAAGAAGTTGACATGAAAATTGTCATTTCCTTAATCTAACCAATAAGAATGCACAGCAAAAAGCCATAATGGCATTTTTGATCCATCGCTAATCTGAGTTACATTTTAGCTTCTTAAGGCATTTTTCGCTGATCCTGAGGTCATTTTGATCAATCAAAATACAGTACTTGTAGTTGCAGATAAATATTTTTTTGCCAGGGGGGAAAAAGGCTCCTTAAAGGGTGATGTCACATTTATTTTTCTGACCCTGTTTTTAAAATAGTATTTTAATTTATATGTATTTATTTTTTTGGTCATAAGATCTTTTTTTTCTGTGAATGAAGAACAAATGTATCGATAACATTCAAAAAGAGTGTGTTTAAACAAATGACTTATCACCAATAACAAAGTGTAAATAAAGAGACGACTACAGGTAAATGTGAATTTTCTTATTTACCTGCACCCATGAATAAAATATGAGATGTGCTTTTTTTAAGAGTTTTATGAACTTGTTCTACTGTTTCATGTTTTTCTCTCAAAGATGATAATTTCTCTTCTCTACTGAAAGGGTTCTGACTGCTGCTGAGGTATGGCTTTGCCTGACATTTGTTAAGTATCATTCAATAGAGTTTTTCTGGTGTCAAAAAATTCTGTGTACATATTGGACGTCTTGTATTTAAAAATCTATGAGGATTTTGCTGTCTTATATATACTCTGCCATTTTTCTTGTCAGAACTGGAAAAAAATAAGCAAATTCTGCTTAACACAACAAAAATAAATGCACTGAATGGCCATGAAATGATGAAGCTTCCTGTCTTTGTACTCATGAGAGGTTGCAAGAATCTATCACACCATTATGTAGACAGAGAAACTAAAATGATCCATTTGGAGAGCAAATTGCTAAAAGACACAAAAGCTACAAAAATGATGATGTTCTTTCTTTTTTTCATAGCATTTTATCATCAGTGACTATTTTTTTTATTCCATTAGGAAGGTTGTCTTCTTCCCTAAATTCAAATTTAGTAAAAGTCAAATTGATTTAAAGTAATTGAGTTTAACTCATTGAAACGCTGCACTGTTGTTTTTACATAAATATATATATCATATATATATAGATATATAGATTCTGCCTGCAATATGCAAAAAATAAAAAGTGCCTCGAACATTTTGAGTTTTTTTCAGTCTGACGTTTTTTACATTTTAATTGAAACTCAAAACTTTAGCTTTAATTCTTACATTCTTATTTTAATTCAGGAATTCTAAGTTTGTTAAATAAGAATGAAGCTGAAATCCAGATATCTCACCTTTTCACTTTTCCCCTCGGATGTTCTAAAATTATTTTTCCCCAATTTTTTCTGAAATAAAACTATACATTTTTTTGTTTTGAAAGTTTTGTAGTATTCCCGTTGAACTTCAAGGCCTAAATTACTACCAAGTTTGTACTTTAATTTCAAAAATAATATTTTTTCATGGCTTTAATTTATTCATTCATAATGCCATGAAAAAATCAAAGCCATTTTCATGTTGTTTCTTATTCTGTTGCTCCCATACCTAATCTTCCCAAAACATAAAATGAAATATAAAATCAAGTCATAGTGGGAACAAATCAACCTTGAAGCAGTTTATCCACATAGGATTTAAAATAAGGGCTTTCACTTGTTATAAGATCACTGCATAAATCTGTCTCAGATTTTCACAGCCAAGAATTAAAGCAGTCATTAAAAAATAAAAAAGCAATATAATAGACAGAAAAAACCCTAAATTACTGGTATTTCAATCACATAATGACCTCATATATTTAAATATGAACAGAATTCAACTTAATTGTCATTGTTACAAGTACTCAGCAACAAAATGCAGTTTGCATCCATTCAGGGCTTTAGCAAAAGTACAAAGGGATATGGCATAGAGAGTTTACCTTTTTCAAATCAATTCAGTTTTTATATAAAGTGCTATTTCACAGTTAAGGTTTTCTCAATGCGGCACACAAAGAGATAAAAAAAATGTCCTCTTTATTAATTATTATCGTCAATTAATCCTATATTTACAATAAGGCCAAAATATCTTAATTGTACACTAATAGCCTAAAAATGTGATCAACAGAATTCATCAAAGGGTTTTTGAGTAATCCACATGATGAGTAAACAAAAGGCTACAGTGGATGCAGAAGACCATTGAAGCACTGGAACATTTGCTGAACAGACAAAAATATGTTCTTAACATTTAACAATAAGAATACAAGATGAAGATGGACAAACCTTAAAATATGAATGATAATACCAATATCTGTTAAAGCAAAGGAGATTTTTTGTGGTGGAAAGAAACAGACAAAAACACTGGAACACCTGTTATGAGACAAGGCCTAACAGTGAAACTTCAACAGTGAATTTGTGGGTAAGACAAAGAATAGGCAGACACGGATCAGACAGATGAAATGTCTACAGTGTCCTAATTCAACCACCAGCATGATCAAAAAGAATTTGCGACTCAGGTATTCTCTTATTTTGAAAAGGTCAGAATGGAGGCAGGTAGAGGAAATAGAAGATCTGTATACTCCTTCAACCACAGTGTTGAAACTCCTTGGTAATAGGAATAGTTTGCGGTATTGCAGACTATTGTCAACCAAAAGTGTGCATGGTTCTCAAACGAGGGCTGAGCTGTTGCAAAATGATTCCATTACACAGAACATACTGTGGTCTGCAGCTGTCTTTGTCTCTGCTAACATGCTCAAGCTTCTGCTCCCCCTCAGGTTGTACAGTATGGATTGCCAAGTCAGCATCTCCGCCAATGACTGCGGCAAGTCATTTCCATCCAGATGGTAGGATTGTGTTAGTGTCAGTGTTACACCACAAGATGTGTTTAATGACTTGAACAAAGTGCGATTAAGCTGGAGGACACAGCTCTAGTTGCTGAGCTTTAGTGTCTTCTCAAAAAGTTCTGCACTTCTGTGCCGAGGAGAATTGTCTAACACTTGACAATCCACAGCTTTGGCTCTTTAATTCTTCCCCCAGAATGGGCCAGTATAAAGTAAAAGCATATTTTAATTTATGAAAACAATCCCATCAAAACAGCTAGGTTCCTGGTATTAATCCTGAAAATGTATTTTCCAAGTCTCCATATTTCCTACAGCTGCTTTATTTTTTGTCACTTCTAGTTTCTAAAAATAGGCTTAAATCGCTTCGTATAGTGATTGCAAAATGACATAAACAGAATTATGGGCATACATTTCTGTAAGTGCTGCTTATCTCTGTGTGGTACATTTTTAACCTCTCCAGTGTGGCCAACCCCTTTCCCTGATGAGAACTAGAATGGACTGGGGAATCAGACAACCAAGCACAAAAAACATGAAACCTTTTAATCATAAAAAGCATTTCTACTAAACCTGATTCAATCGTAAAATTATTTATTTCTTCTCTTTTCAAACCCACAGGGTGATATATCTAACACATTATAACCCAAATGTGTTCCTCTGGAATTTATAATAGTATTCCTTAGAAAGGACTGCCATCTTGTGGACATTATAAGTAAATGCTGTTTGAACCAATTGTTTGAAAACAATTTTGTTTCTGAAATGAGGTAAAAATTCACCTCATTTACATATAACTTTACATATAAACTTGTATTTTAGAGTTATGTTTATACTTGAAATTATTTTTAATATTCAGATTTATCTCTACCATCTAAAAGTACACACTTTCAATTCTTTAAGATAAATACTGACAAAATGTGATGAAAATTTAGAAGGAAATGTCTAAATGTGCTAAAATTGCCATGTAAATCTGACAGGTGAATTTTTACATTTGGCACCTCATACTGCAAAGTTCCATTCATAAATAGATTATTATATAAAAGCAAGCATTTCTATTTTTCCCAAGTTTATTAATTCAGTAATAACATTGACAAGAATAGCATTTTTAATTTTTTGATTTGGATTGATTGACTGTTTTTGTATGATTAAGCAATAAACTAGCTCAAAATTATTTTTTCTTGGTTAAAAAAACCTGACCAAATACTGTGTGGTAAATATAGCATCAATCCCACATAACCTTGAAGAAAAGAAAGTGTCTTTGTTTTTAAATCTGTATTACTATGACGGTGACATTTCCCTCAAAGAGAGCAATATGGTGACCTTTCGTTGTGGCACAGTGCCACGTCTCCAGTTTGAGATCTGTCAGTGTGACAAATCAGATAAAGCTCTTCTGTGGCCTCAAGGGGACAGCACAAACAGCAGTCAATAAAAAAAAAAAAAATCCACGACGTGTGGAATGTGATGGAATGTATGTTGTTTTGTGTTAAAAAATGACTTTATAAATATGGGTCTTCTGGCTTTTATGCAAAACTAAACATGTGTATTTATTATTATCATTATTATTTAGTGTTAGTTTTATGTATATGTTTTGAATGTCCATTCAGTTCAAAATGTCAAGACAGAGGGGCAGCAGAGCCTTGGAAAAAACATGTTCCCTGTTCTTATTTTCAAGATTAGAATTATGTTAGTGTTTTTAGAATTTTTTTGTAAAATACTGTAGCTTTTGGAAACATTTATTTACTGACCTTTTTTTAAACATGGTTAAACTTTTTTTATTCTTTACAGAAATAATTATTATCAATGTTAGAATACAAAATTAAATAGCTTTCAAACAATTTTGCGCAAAATGGACACAACGTTAGAAATAATTAAGTCTCAAGTGCAGTTCGGCTTTATATAAGACAAACAAACCCTTTTTCTCCCTTTTTGACCCCCATTTAATAATAATAATAATAATAATAATAATAAATAAATAAATAAATAAAATAACTGTTCTGTTGAAAGAAATTGCTAGATTTAATTTGTGTTTACATTTTGTTATGTCTGACTGATCAATTAACCGCTTTTAGCTCTAATCACTCTCTTAAATTACCTATCTCAAGTTTTTTTTTCTTTCAATTGTACTGGTAATTTGTCAATTGATGGTATTTGGAATTATATTATTTTAAATGACAAGTGTTTATTTTAAACAGCCATGTAATATATCGTTTATTATGTAAATACAATTATGTCATAACATTTTTTATAAATGGGTGCTAAAGGGTGTTTACATGAACTCTTCTACCAAACCCACATGGTTTCATTGCTGTTCCCTTGGTAACAAGCAAACCCGTGCCCTCTTACCCTACTGGCATTCGTGTGGATCGTACCACTTTAGAAACACCGCGGGGTAAATGGTAGGTGAAGCTTGTAGATTTTAACTAATTTGGTCAACAGACCGTGTTTCTTAAAAAATGTAAATGTATTTTAATGTTATTAATAACTATATTTTCACCGTGTTAAATTTATAAATCATATTATGGTTCATTGTCGTCCTTAGGTTTTACTAGTCCTCATCGTAAAACCCCGCCTTCATATTAAACCGACGACCGTACAGTAAGCTGTCAAAAGCTTGTTGCTTAAATCTGTGCAGCGCCACAAAGTGAAGAAGAAATTGGGTCGGATAAGCCCTAATTTTTATTGAGAAGGAAACAACTGAATATGTTACTAAACAGAGGCCGTGGGTACACTTGACAGTTTGTCCCGGTTGAAAACGGTCGCTGTGTCATCCGTCTGCTCTGGCTGCTGGTGCGTGAAGTCGTTTCCTGAGGGAAGCTGTTCATTCCTGATGATGAGGTAAGCAAATCCTCCTCGACGGTAAGGTGGCTAACGCGAGCTAATAAACGTTAGCGCCACGGCACCGTGTAACGGGAAATCCTTGACAGCGGTGTCTTTAGATAGCTGGCTGGACATTGCTGTGTTAGCTCGAAAAGAGGAAGAAAAACCGCTAAATAAAAAATCCTCGATGTGCCAGTATCAGACCTCGTGATGCTAGCGTCAAACAGATTATCATTTTGTTAGCAAACAGTAAAAATGTATATTATATGACAGCATCTAAACTGAAATAAAAGACAAATCTGGCTATGCTAATAAATCTTTTTGTAGCAGTTAGCATAGAGGTGCCGGAAAACATTTTTAACATTAAGTTCTGCATTTTAAGAAAAACATCCTTCTGAATTTGATATATGCCCAACTACTTTACAAATATTTTAGTATAAAAGGTTATTTAAAGGTTTCATTTTTATTGCTGCCAATTGATGTTTCTCGTGCGCACCAGATACTTACTATCTGGTGCGCACAAGAAACCAGTGTTTTTTCTTTTTCTTTCTTTCTTTCTTTCTTTTTACTTTAATGTCCCTTTAAGGGATCCGTACATCTTTGTGTCTCTGAACATTCTTATATTTTCAAAACTTATTTGGTTTACTGTTTTTTTTTTTGTTTTGTTTTTTTTTTTTGTTAATTTTTGTGAATATTTTTTTAAACAGTTTGTACAGGGATGGGTAAGCAGAGTTGATTTTTGTATACATTATTTACTCTTTTGCTTTTTAAAGACTAAAAATAAACTAAAAAAATAAACAATAAACTATAAACCAGTATTTTTTCCATATTGCCACAGAAGGTCATGGGAGCTGTGACTCACCTGCATGTGGTGTCACAAGCTCAAAAAATAAAACTGTAAAAATGATCAAAACTAAAATGTTCTGTTGTCTATTTAGAGCACATTTTTAGTGTTGTTTATTTTGGAAGCTCTTCCTTTGAAAGGAAGTCCATGTTTTATGAGTAATTATACTAAAATCTCTGATAGAAGATCAACAGGAAGTTTTTTTTTTCTTTTTAGCTGTGCAACAGTTTCTGAGTTCCTATTGGCCAGATTCCGACTGGGAGGGTCTTTCCAGAGGCCAGCACCCAGACAGGAAGGGGGTGGCTGGAAATGTTTCACTCAGTCTGTTTTTACTGTAGTGAAGAGAAAATATTTGGCTTCTGAATCCAGTCGGCACTTGTAGGGTAAGGCCTCTTTGTTGTCATTATCCTGACAAAGAAACGGCGGAAATGTTTTACTTCTTTGTTACATTCCAAACTACAAACTGGAATTTGTTGCTTCAGAAACTAAGAGAAACAGGTTTTCTCTATGCGATTCCAGACTTGTGCCTAAGGGACTTTGCTGAAGCATGTTGTGGTGTAGCACGGTTGCATAAAGAAAAGGTAAACCACTGGTGGAGAGTTTGAATCCATGCTGTTTGAGTCTCCCTGTTTAGGGTCTTGAAAACATGAAACACTTTTTTATCAGCTCATGAGTGAACCAACTTCCTGTGCTGCTGCTGGGCGGGACTAAAAGTTTGTGTTCAACTCCCAACATTTATGTGTAAGGTTTTCCTCAGATTCTTTATTCTCTCTAGGGAATTTTGAGTCAGCATGTGTCAGTATTTGACACCATCTGTCAATGAAATCCTATTAACAGATCTAGAATAGTAGCATTTTGGAGGTGAAATATGATTCAAAGAGAAAAGTTGCTGATGGAGGCATGACTTAAATACCAGCTCCAGAGTCTGTTAATGTAAACCAACCCAACAGCTCCATTGCTCCTGGAGAAGTTCACATTTGGTCATTGATAAATTGATCCGTATGACACCACTCTGCGGCACATTCCGAATGGCTAAACAGCTGGGGCTTTGTGCACGCCATTCATGTGACACACTGTTGTTGATGCAGGAAGCATGGCCCGGAGAAATGCTTTGTGTTTGCGTGAACTGAGTCAATACAACGTTCCATTTACTTTACAGATTAAGCTCGAAAGCATCAGCCGAAACATGTGTACCGTTTAAATCAGTAATGCCAGTAAACACTTTAAAGGAGGAGAGGTGACTAACGATGAGATGAATTCTAAACTATAAAATAATTGTCAGCTGCAGCTTTGATGTGTTCATTTGTGCAGGATTGAGAAGTTTTAACGTGTTAGAAAATTACACAGCTTGCTGTTGTAGCTTCAATGTAACTGCTACAAGCTTTTTCCAACAGAATTTTTTTGTCTGCTTTTTTTGTCTGCTGCTCCTGATTCACCAAAATTTGAATAAAGAAATACTAATAAAGAGCATGTTAAAAACACGATTTTCTTCAGAGTGGGTCTTTGAAACGTAGTGATTTTATTTTTATGTCTACATAATTTTATCATAAATCGAGCTTCTTTCCACAGTGCAAAGACATACACACAGTTAACCCTGAAGTTAACTGGCAAGCTTTCTCTCATAACTCAGGAGGGTTTGAATTGGCTGACTCATCGCTCTAAGTCATAAACACATTTTGCAACAGTTATGGGAAGTAATTGTCATAACAGAAAAGCAATGAATGACAGAATTTTAGTTACATGTTTTTTTTTCTTTCTTTTTGTCTTTCAGGTCACTATCTTAAGTGCCTTCGAGAAGATAGATCTAACACAAATCCCAGTTGGTTCCTCTTACTGTTTAAAGTCATCCTCAAATACCAACCAGGATACCTCAGTTTTTTTGCACTCATCTGGGACCTAAAAAAATCAAATGCGAGCCATACGATAGAAAAAGGACAAAAGATTTCCCGGGAATGCTTCAATTATCTTACCCTTAATAGTTTATGTTTATCTGCTCTTAGTTTTTGCAGAAAATAAACAATTTTTTTTTCTTGATGGGCAATTGCTCATCAACCTAACCATTTCATTTTCCTTCTCCACCTGACCGCTTCTTTTAAACTCACAGACGATCACACACAACAGTAAATGTGTGAGAAACGTACTCTTTTTTGTGTGTTTTTAAGATTTTAAACAACAAGGTTTTTGCTTTTATTGTGAACTTTAACCTTTGGGACATGGCACTGAATATGTCCACAGTAAGAGACACAAAATGGCTCACGTTAGAAGTCTGTCGTCAGTTTCAACGAGGAAACTGTTCACGCAGTGATGAGGAATGCAAGTTTGCACATCCGCCAAAGAGCTGCCAGATTGAAAACGGGAGGGTCATCGCCTGCTTCGACTCTCTGAAGGTAAGTCATGATGTTCGTCCCACTTTTAATTAAAGAGAAAACCAAAATGTCTGCTAAATGTTCCTCTAATCACTTATCTGATGTAGATGATTAAAACAATCTGGCAGCCAGTTGGATTAGAGCCAGCTTACCCCCTTGCTTGCTGTGTTGGTCCACCAACACATTCACATATCACACCCCAATGAAGCTTTATCCTGAGGATTATTCTCATGCTGAGTCATCATCTTATCTCTGCTCTAGAGGGCTGTGCACAGATAGTCTGTCTTTTACAGGTCAGGAGGCTAAGCGCATTAACACAGTTTAACTACATGTACCATTTATTAAATGACACCATGGAAATGTGGAGTTTTGTTAAATAGGATAAATGGATCTGCGAAGTAAAACTGAAAAATCTGTTAATTGCAGAATTGACCTTCAGGCTAAATAGTTATATTGATTTTAAAATGAAAATAAAGCTTGTAGACGCAGGAAAATGTGCAGTCTTTTTCAGTTTTGTGATCTTAATTGGACTCTAGACTGGACTAGAATCCACATGTAGAGAAACAGATCCATGTGTGTCTTAGTTTTCCTCGTCCATGCTGGCATCTGGCTCCAAACTGTACAGCTTGATAGCTCTGATATTTCTTGCTATTTTTGTTGCACTGGTAATGTTAGGTTGGTTATTTGAGGGGCTGTAAGCTAGCAGGACAGTGTGTAAACAGAGAACTCTCAACAAAGGGTAGGGAAAGGAGGGGTAGGGTTGCTCCATGTCAACGGTCCCGCCTACAACTCAGAGGTGAATTTCTAATGAACTGCTGCCACTCTTCAGAAATTATGCCTTGAAAACAACAGATTTTTGTGGTTTGGGCTAAAAACACATAACATATCTCAAAAGATGATCAGAGTGGGACTTTAAATTAACAGCCAAATGAAGATTTTCGCTTGTCAAATTGAATGGATAAGATCACACTTAAACTGACCGATCATGTGTCATACGTCGTGCCAACAGTTCTGTTGAGTCCGGTATTTCCCACCATCTGTTACTCCAGTAAAAAAGTTTTTCATTGACACGTGCCATATCTAGAACAATCTTACTTACTTACTATGCTCTTGAGACTAATAATAACAATGTAATACTGGGTGCTGGGTTGTTTTTTTGCCCACTTTCCATATATTCTCCGTAGCCTTAATAACAATGTAAGCTCCAGTCTGTTAGTCTATGAAACATTTACATTTTAAATATTTCAGGAATCAAATTTAAATAAATAAAATATAAAGCGCTTCCAAATAACTGATAATATTATCGTGTCACTATAAACAAAAGTAAACTTCCAGGTAAAATGATTAATTTTGTGGACTTTTTTATATATATATATTTTATTTCCTAATAGAGGATTAAAAAACATTTACAAGATCTTTGAGCGGGAAGCTCTGTCTCAGGTGGAGGAAGAGTCATTTGTCATTTAGAAGGTCAGCACTTCAAATTCATTTCTCTAAGTACCCTTTGCCAAGATGCTGAACCGTGCACTGGCTGTAATTCAGTGGTAACAGAACGTGTTTACTGTGTCCTAAAGAATAAAAAAAAAAAAACAGACAGAAGTAAGCTGGATGTGACGAGTGCAAATGACGATGAGTCATCATCATGGGTAGAAAGACAAGCCTTCCTAGTAATCAGAAAGGATCCTCCCGAGGTTTGGATCCATGGCTAATTTCCATTAGCATCTGGCTAATTGACATACAATTTTATATAGCAAGGCATTTTTTTGATTTATTTCTGGAGGACGTTAGGGTATAATTTTACTCAGACTGACATTATTAACCATCATGCATATTTATAAAGGGATGTTCAAATGAGAAGTGATTATCAGGGAAGGGTTTATAAAAAAAATACATTCAAGAATTTAATAAATTTTCATTAAAAAAATGCAGCACTGATTAATCAAACCCAAGCTTCGATTGTATTTCGAAGCATTTTTTTCAATCAGAAAAGCTGATTTTCTGTTAGTTTTAATTGTTTAAAAATGTATAATTGAGTTATTTTAACTCTGGAGAGCCCAAGAACAATTTTCTTCAGGCTGTCAATGTAAACTTGACTTGTTTGTGTTCATTTTGAGTAGCAGCAATTAACAGCAGTGACAAAATAAAAACAAAATAAAAAATAAGAACTTTTTAAAAATAAAAATATAGTTTTAAAAAAGTTGCAGCCAAATTTGACCTTGGGGGTTCTCAGGGGCATACCCTATGTGTATTTGGTTTAAAAATGAACTACTATAAAACCTTTTTTCATAATTACACAAAAATAGTTTCAGAAAAATGTAATTGACAATTCAATATTTACTAGAATTGTGTAAAAATGTAATTTTTTATAATTGCATATGTTTAGTTTGACTGAAACTCACAGTAGAAATGTTTATTTCAAAAACAATTTATGTATCTTTTTTTTAAAGATTTGAAAAATGTTTACTCTTAAGTTATTTTTTCTTTTTACAAATATTAAAGCTTTTCACTAAGTTTTATCTATTTATTTCTGTGGCCTCAGAATGATTGATTGAAATTGAAAACTTGTTGAAAATGTTATTAGTACAAAGTTAAAAAAACATTTCATTTTTCTGATGTTTTTTTTCACTCTAGTGACTGTAGATACAAGGTAAATCCCATTGTTTATGATTTTGTTTTCTTCATTTGTAAAACAGTTTTGTTTGACACAGTTCTTATTTTCATTTAACTTTTTATAATGTTCTGCTACCCCAGGCTAAATCTTTAATTAAACTTTCATAGGGTAAAAACTTGCACATTTAAATTTGTAAAAACAATTATCAACTCGCTACCAAAGGGTTTCTATCAGTGGTGGCATTTGTTATAGTTTACTTTTAAATGCAAACCTGTAAAATTGTCAGGTCATAATCAAACCAACAGAATGAAATGTTTTTGTTTTTTTTTTGTTCAGCTTGCCTGTCAATGTATTTGAAAGTGTGAATCTGCAGATTTTTTTCACTGCAAGACACCATGTTGTTCAGACACAAAGTTGACAATGAACGTATTCATTTGTAGATGTAAATGTTAAGGGCTGGATATTCAAACTGTTTTTGGGACACTGTTCTGCTACAAGGTCAAAATATAAATTATATAGCTAAAAACTATGCTAGAAACCAGGATAAAAGTTTTTCATGCAGTTTGTAAAAGGTTTGTGACCTTTTTTTGTATTCAAATGTGTCAAAGGCAAGTTTCTTAGATAAAAGGCAAAGACAGAATGCAGTGGTGGTTATTATCATTTTGTTGTTTTCTAATCTCTTGCTTTTGTTCTCTAAATGTAGGGCAGATGCTCAAGAGAAAACTGCAAGTATCTTCATCCTCCGTCACACTTGAAAACCCAGTTAGAGATAAACGGCCGCAACAATCTCATCCAGCAGAAGACGGCAGCAGCTGTGCTCGCTCAGCAGATGCAGCTCATGATCCCTGGAGCCGGTCTGCAGCCTGTGGTAAGATCCGCTCAGCTACTCTGGACCAAATTGAAATGAAGATGAAGTTTGCCACAACTTTAATGTGTGTTTTCTTTCCTTATAGCCAACATTTCCTGTAACACAGGGACTAGGCACTAACACCAGTCTTGGTTATGGTTCTTACCTCACACAACTGAACCCTGGGGTGAGCCTTATTTCCCCAGACATCCTCTCCAGCACCCCAGTACTGGTCCCAGGGAGCCCAGGTGTCCCAGTTCAGTACTCCTCCTCCTCTTCATCCTCCTCTACTTCTTCTCCATCGCAGAAGCTTCAACGTACTGACAAATTAGAGGTTTGTGCTTGATAAGTTGTGACCAAAAAACACATTCATGATTATGTAGTTTGACCATCTTCCTCACTGCTCCTCGTCCAGGTGTGTCGCGAGTTTCAGCGGGGCAATTGTGCAAGAGGGGAGACGGATTGTCGCTTTGCTCACCCCAGCGACAGCCCGATGATTGACGCCACAGATAACACAGTCACTGTTTGCATGGACTACATAAAGAGCCGCTGCTCCAGGGAGAGATGCAAATATTTTCACCCGCCTGCACACTTGCAGGCCAAGATCAAATCCAGTCAGCAACAAGTCAGTCAGGCGGGTACCGCTGCCCCGACCACAGCTGCAGCCATGGTAAGAAAGCCTTCCACACTTTGACATTAACACACTTCACAATGTGTCTTAAAAGTAAGATTTTTTTTTTAGCTTCACACTTGGCAACATTGCTGTTAAAGTCTATTCTATGGCCATTTTGCTGCTTAAATGTAACACTTTTGCTCTTTATCGACCAAATCATTCTTGATTTACATTATTTTGCTCAGTTGAAAGGGATTTTCTTTTAGATGTTAGTCATATCTTAGAATGTTGCGTTGAGAAGACAGCTATTATCCCTCCCACAATCTGCTGTAAACTTATTAAATGGAGCTCCACATGTTGTTGTGTGGAACATCAGAAGCATGGTTCCTCTGTTGATGTGCGACACTGCTGTGGGGCTGGCTCTAATAAAAACCAAGCCATTTCTCATTTTCTAGTAAACATTGCCAGTGTTTGCTGTGTGTTTTGCTGGTGTCTAACCTTCAGATCCATAAAATCTGATCCTTTTACAAAACATCACACAGTTACATTATTATTAGATCAGCAACTCTGGTCACATTTGGTAAAGTAAATAAAACAAATTAGTTCTTGCTGGAAAATTTGACTAATAATAATAATAGATAATATTATTATTATTATTTTAAATAATTAGTTTTTTCTTTTTAAATTCACTTTACTATGCATGTTTATTGTGTTTTATGTGGTATACTACATTCAGATTATTTTTGTTTTTTTGTTTTCCCCTCTCACCTATCCACAACGCTGTCCTCCATGATGCACCTCTGCTTGCTGTTACCTGTATGTTAATGCGCTTGAATCCCATTGGCGCGCTGCTCGCTGCCTGCTATAAAAAAGACTCAGTCGACTGCCAAAGCAATGAAGCGACCCCTCGAGGCAACTTTAGACCTGGTATTTCCAACTTTTGCTTTGCATGTTGCTATTAATCGTACTATAAACTTTTTTTTTGTCATTGTCTTTGTGTCCACAGTCAACCATCTGTATATATGTTCTGCAATTATAGAAAATATTTTTTCTTTTATTGACATAAGTCACTTTTGAAACCTTTTACTCTTTTTTTTTTTATACTAACAATCCCAAAATGTATGAATGTGATTGCACTTCAACCAAACAGGGAGTCATTGAAGAATTTTCCTGTGTTCTTTTTTTTTTCAGGCCTTTCCACATAATGTTTTGCAAACCCTACCAAAGAGGCCCGCTCTTGAGAAGAGCAGCTGGGCGAGCTCTCTCCTTACCCCAAATTTATTGCACTATCAACAAGTTTTGGCCAACACTCATCTTCAGCAGCCCGCTGCAGGATTTTATCCCGCAGGTGAGCCCCACAACCAGGATATTAACATAACTTTTCATTTTCTCTGGTATGTTTTGCCTCACTGTATTCTGGGATTTTTCCACTACTCTCAACTGTACAACAGTGATACAGGAGTCAGGTTTCCATAAAGGATTTTTTATCTTGGTTAAAGGAAAAACAATAAATGTATTCCATCTTGTTTATCAATTTCAGCACACTTCAATAAAAATGTCAAATTATTTAATTAATTGTTTTACAGTACCAAATTTGGCTGATTTGATGCAGGGCTGGGCGATAGTGAATTTTTTATATCACAATAGTGTTTTTTTTCATATCAGGCGATAATAATATAAATCACAATATAAACCAAATAACTATATCTGTCAAATTTTAACGTTCTATGGCTCATTAGAGAATGTGTAATCATCAGCAGGTTGTTTAGATTTAAATATTTAGCATTAATTCTACCAATAACTAAATGTTTTCAAGTTTTACAGAACAAACGTAAAATTGACAAACATTTTTTTTCCAACACCCTGTGACTAAGCTAGGAACTAAAAGCAAATTTTCTGAATTTCCTCTCATAGTTTAGACTGTTTCTGTTGTGAAGGTCATACCTTTCTTGTTTTTGCTGGAGAATTATCATGTATTTCAGTCTGAGATTGAGCATGCTTGATGGCACTGCTTCAGATGATAAAGAAGGTTTGTAGTATTTCCAGTTTTAGAAGGAACATGCCTTCTGCACAATTTGCAGTGCATGTTACTCTGCATTTTTTCCGGAATTTAAATAACTAAAACACCTCCACACAGGGCCCGAAATTTAATTTTTGAAACACCGGCCGGGTTGGCCAGTTGATTAAAAAAAAATCTACGATATCCAAAGCTATCGTTTTTTGCCCAGCACTAATTTGCTGTATCCAACCAGGTTGCAATTAAAAGGTTTAGTAGACTTTACACTAATTTTTGATGTTCTTACCTTGTCAGGAGGTGAAGATGAAACACAAATACTGTATTAGTACTACTGACTGCATTTAAGAACTGGAACGAGTAAGTGTGACATCACTCTTAGAAAATGGCTTACTTCTGCCTTCAAAGAAAGGAAGTCAATTCAGTCGCCATTTTTTCACGATTCGTACCACCATGTTGGAGCCAGGTGTTGTCAGTAGTCAGTGATTGGTCTGAGTCGGTCTTAATCAACATTTCTATGCACTGCAAAAACTGAAAGTAAAAAGGCTGTTATCTCAACTGCTCTTTGTTGCAAGAAAATTAATCTTATCAAGAAAGTTTTTCAATAGCAAAATACTCTTAGTTTAACAAAAAATGTCTCATTGAATAGAATCTTTTTTCTTAGAATAAGTTAGGCCATTTTTCTTCCCCCATTAGCAGAGTTTTTTTGTTTATTTGATGAACATTTTTTTTAAGTTTTAGAATTTGTAAGTATTTCTAGGGGCCCTGATTTTGCAATCTCAACCACGCTCGACAATAGCAGTGAGCTTGTTGGAAGTCCACTGCCCTACTACTTGAATCAGGCGTCTATCAACCGTTTCAAACGTTCAACGTGGAGGCCAGTGGGCACCACATACCTTTATTGAGGCATCTGATTGGTCAGTTTATAGCATTTAATAAATAACTTGCAAATACAGAAACAATACTGTGGAAACAAAATAGGATTAGCAAAAGCATGTTAAAAAATGTTGCAGAACAAAAATGGTTATGCTAACTAATAGAATGACTGAGTAAAAGCTGTTTATTTCTTTATAGAAGTATATGGGATTTTGGCTTCTTGAAGCCAGCAAGTAGGGGGGAGGGGCCATTCAATCCACTTCTCATAAACAGTATGGTTATTTCTAAATAGGAAATAATATTGGTTACACTGGTTTCTCATAGCTGCTAACTTGAGCACAAGAAAACCTAGCGCTGTAAAGGTACGTACACACCAGGTCATTCTTGAACGCACGTTTAGCCCATTGTGTTCAATTGAACAAGCAGAGTGGGGCTTCTATTTCTTTTTCTACTCTTTACTAGTCCATGTACTTACTGTTGGAGAAGGCTTGGTTTGAAATCTTGTGAATCTTGCTCCAGGCTTTTTCTGTCACAGCTCTATTCCGATGTATGAGAGACTTGGGTCAAATCCGAATTCCTCCCGTACGGCTTCACTAGCTTAACTTTCAACACACATTCAATGACCACGCATTTTGTGCAAAGAGCCTGAAAACGGTGGTACATACTTGTTAAGCTACATGTTTGAAGGCAAGGGTTTTGAACACCTGAAACATATGTTTACACGTGTTTACATAAACTGTTGATTGGAAGTGCTCGCTTGAACGCGCGCTGCTGAGAGTAATGTGAATGTAGCTTAATAAGGTGAAACTACTGCCCAGTTCAGAATCTGATGGGTTTTGATAGATGACACACAAGACCAGTTTTTCTGTGCCCACAGAAGAAAACCTTGGTTAAAAACGGTCTCATTTTATGGCTTTTGTTTATTTCTGTATAAAGTAAAAGTTGTGAAATTTGACCTAACTTATTCATGAGAGACCACATTTGGGGGCTTTATTAATCAAAATTCAGCACCACATTTAATAGCAGCAGCAATAAATATATTAGTCACTATACCCTAATTTTTTTTTTCATGTTCTCACAGGTTCTGTTTTTTGCATGACTCCAGCAAACAATGTTGGTAAGTCCCTTCTTTTTTGTTTTTTTAATATGTCTTCTTTTCAATTACAGCACAGTTTTCAGCAGGAGCACCCACATGAACATCTCAAGTTAACTTTCCCTTTTTCTGTGAGCATTTGTGGCATATCTGACCTTTTTTTGTGCAAAAAAAAAAGTTCTTCTAACACTCCACATTGTTGCTATGAAAACATCTTTGCTGGGTTCTACTTTTGCCATGCATCCATAGGATTAGGAAATTTGATCAGCATCCCAAAGGTGTAACCTTGAAAATCTTTCCCATGATTTCAAAGAAACATGTTGGCTGTCTTGTCACTCCTTGCAGCCTCCTGTGGGATGTCAGTTATGGACAGATTTCCTAATTGTATCGGCCTCCTTCCTCCTCTTTTATGTTCTCCCATGCTGTCTCGCTTTGCTGCGTGATCAAATGCCATAACCAACAATAGCTTGCTTCTACTGTCATTTTGTATTTGCCTGGCAAGATAGAGGAACGTTGCTACGGTTACCATAATGCTCCACCTCCCTTTTCATTGCTTTCATGTTTCCCCCCTCCTGAAAAAGTCCCCATGATGTACAGTGCTACGCCTGCTACTGTCTCTGCAGCAACTACTCCCGCCACAAGTGTCCCCTACGCAGCAACACCACCAGCCAATCAGGTTTGCTCATTTTAAAAGCTTTCTCTCATAAATCCTTGAGCTCTGAATAAGTGCTTCATCTTAAAATCAGGGGAGTTGCTCTGTCAGCATAGAGGTGCTCCGCTTGCATCGCTTCATAAAGCTTTATGTACCTGTAGACTTTCAGCAGAACTTCTAGGCTGCAGCTCCTCCCTTTCTCTTATTACAGAAAAATGCTTTCTGAGGACTCTTTTGTTTTGCTAAAAGCAGTGTTGCATTAAGCTTTTATTGCATGACTCACACTCTTTTATTGTCCAATTTAATTTCTTCAGTTAATGATAGTTTAAGATCCCATCGTGCAGGTTTGGTTAGGTTTTAGTGTCATTTATTTTTTATACTGTTTTGCTTTATTTTGTCAATGGAATACTTTAAAGAAATACTTGAAAATGTGTTGAGTTGAATACATAGAATATTAGAAATGGAAAATTGATATTTTTCTCATATACTCTTTGATAAAATGCACCAATGGTTATAATAAGCAAATAAAAGAGGCAGGAAAAGTTTTCTTCTTTTTGTTTCATTTTCTTTGTCACAACAAACCAAGTTTGCAAATTATTGTTTGTTTTTTTTGTAATTGTTTAGTGGGAACAAAGAGTTAAATAAAATGTAAAAAATGTTCTTCAAAGATCTACTCTGATCATCTTTTGAATTATTTTTAAATTGTTCCCAATGGTCTTTTAATAAAATGATGTATTTTTCAGCCATAATCCAAAAACCTGTGTTGTTTTCTAGACATAGTTTCAGCAGAGCAGCAGGAGTTTATTAAAGATTTGAGTCTGAGTTATGGGCAGGATTGTTATTGTGGATCCCCCCCCCCCCCCCCCCCCCCCCCCCCCACCCCCTTCTCCCGTCACTCATAACTGAACTTTCCCGCTAGCTTACAGCCCCTAACAAACATAACGGTGAAACAAAAACGGCAAGCAATATTGGAGCTTTCTAGCCGTACAGGTTTGATCAGGATGCCAGCTCTATTTGTCTACAACTGGACGCATTAGATGGAGCAGAACAGGGAGCCTTGGCTTCCTCAGCATATTTTATACATCACAAAGAAGCTCTTTTTTTTTTTTTTTTTCTTTTTTTTAATCAGCTCCTGATTCACAACAATTTGAATGAAGAAATACTCAAAAATGCTATTTTAAGCTTATTTTTTTCTTAATATATGCCCTCCATCATCAGAAAAATATTATAAGAACATGTTAAAAATCACCAAAAGCACCTTTTTCTTTGGACTGGGTCTTTAACATATTTTTTTATAACTGCTTTAAAGAGCCACTCTAATGGAAACTGTGTTTTTGGTGTTTTTAACATGTTCTTGTAGCACTTTTCTCATGATGATCTCTTAATAATTTAAGATTAAAACTGCATTTCTGCAAATTTTTTATTCAAATTGTGTTTGATCAGGAGCAGATAAATTTCATGATTTGAAAAAGCTCAGGTTTGTGATGCAGCAACTGCCCCAGAGGGGCCAAATAGATCCACTAACGTCTTCATTTTCCGTGTCTGAGATGCTGTCTCGCTCTAAACCACATAGATCTGATGTTGCTCATTTTTTAGCTACTCTAATGTTGGCTTGGTGTTGTGAGGGGCTGTAAAGCCATAAGGAGAGTGAGTGTAAACAAAGGAATGCTGGGATATCAACGTTGGGTTACTAATGCAGCAACTGTCCTGCCCACAACTAAAGGGCGAATTTCTAATAAGAACATGCTGCTCTGCTGAAACTATGTCTTCACAAGTTTTTTGATTTTAGCTCCAAACTGCATCATCATAATTCAAAGACCACAGGGAATTATTTTACAACGGATAATCATACAGTTGGACTGGGACTTTAAACTGTATAATATTGTTGTTGTTATCTATAATATTTACTTATTTTATTAAGTATTTCTCGACATGTTTGATATTATGTTTGCTTATGTGTTCATGCATACATGTTAAAGCTGGAAGTTTCAAACACCAGATAATATTTTTGTTTTTTAATCTTCAAGAACACCTGATCTCTCTTGTTATGTAACCCTGATGATGCATTTGGATGAGCGCTGTGTGAATCTCCCCCTTTTATTCCCACAACAGATCATCCTCAAGTAACCATCAATAACAGAGGCCAACGGGATGTTGCTGCTGGTTAACGCCCTAAAGATTGTTTGTAAATATCCTGTTAATTTCACACCCAGCATACAAACAAGCTGCATGTTGATGTCAACACTAAGGAAAAGCCTGCTGGTATTTATGATGATAAATCAGATCTATTGACACTGCAGACAACTGGTGTTTGTGCACACTTTGGCATAACGACAGATCCCTAACAGTATGCATTAAGATAAAACAAGTGGTAAAGTCAGGGACGAAGCCATTGCTTGTGTTTGTCATTTAATGAGGAGTTCTTTAAGTAAAATCTCACATAGATAGAAAGTGAACAGAAAGATATGTGATGCATCTGCAAAACCATTATTCTAACCCATCTGGAAGACTGTAATAAGAGTTTTACCATTACTGGTTTAATTATGTACATATTTGAGGCGGAAAGGAAATAAACTTCTACTGCGTTAACAGGTAAAGTCAGCTGCAAATCAATCCTAGATTTTTTTTCCTTCTTGAATGTGCTATTTAATGTAAAAAAAAAAAAAAAAAAAACATCTTGTTTATGATTGTTTTACCTAGTGCCAGACTTAAATAGTTTAAGCAAACCAGTGAAAGCACTTATTTAAACTTTATATAATAAAATATAATCTGCTAGCAGGTTTATGGTCATCCCTTTAAAAAACTCTGAGGCGACTCCTCGTCTCCGCATGTCTGTCCCTGTAATCCCCATAGAGCTGGATCAGGGCTCCACCTACTGGTGTGCCTTGGAACTGCGTAAACAGGTTGCTGACAGAAGTCGAATGCTGTTTAATCCATTTTATACTCATTCTAAACTATCACTTGATTGTTCTTGTTCTTGTTTGTGGTAAGACTCACTGGTGGATCTGCAAGTCGTCACTAAAGGCATGAACGATGGCTCAATAAAAGGCTGTGGAATTACTATTTATACTCAGACTAAAGGTTGTGTTCTCCTGTAAGGGTTGGGCTTAATGTTACAGTCAGCATTCAGTACTGTTTTTTTTTTTTTTTTTTTTTTTAATGTTACAAGTGCCTGGAAAAATTGTAAATGCAAATACATCTTAAGTTTAGTTTAAAGACTTTTATGTAAAAACACTTCTTCAAATCTTCTTTAGTCACAGACATCAGAGGGTTTTTTTAATGCCACAACAGTGCATTAGTAACTTGTAATAGTTCTTTTCCATCTATGTTCAAATCTTTTTGTTGCTTTTGTACTCTGTATAATAGCTATAAATTGGCTTTTATGCTACTTTTCTTTCAACATTTTGGATGAAAAATTAGTTACAATGAGGTGAAAATGCTATTTTTTAGTGTGAAGAGCTAAACATTTTGGGTATTTTTTGGCTTTTGTTTGGTTGAAGTGACATTATGCAAGTAGTTCTATGTGAAAATGACAGCAGACAGAATGATATTGTCCAAAAGAATGCTAACTATGTCACTGATGTCTTTTTTTTTTTTACATTTCACTAAAGCGTAGTCTGTATTTTGCGGTGTGAAACTACCAACCCTTTCTTCAATGTTATCGTTTGAATATGTGCTCTTTTTTCGTTCTGTATTCTCCTGATAATTTCTTTTCTTAAGATTATATTAAGATAAGTACACTTATTTTACTAGTTAAGAACACTTTGGACATTTATTCTTGTGTATTTCAATGATAAATGTAATTTATGAATCTGACTTTGTTCCTTAAAAGATCTGTTGCTAAACACCTTTGTTTCCACAGAATGAATGTTGGAGAAAGAAAAAGATGAAATCATTTCATTTTGTCACTGCCTTGTCACGTAAATCTTTGCTTGTGCAAATGTCTTTTACGTGCTCAGAAATGAACACCTAAAGACCACATTCTACTCAAAAAAAAGTTGTGCTTTTATGTCTTGAATTTGTAGATTGTATTTCAGTGTAAAACCCAAAAATCACTTATTATCCAGAATTGTTTCAAGTATTTTAAGGTGAGATGATAGGATGTGATTTTAAAACAAAAGCCTTTTTGTGAATTTCACTGTTTGATCTTTTGATTAGAAAAACACGGTCTGATCCTGAGGTGTAAACCTTTTCAGCACTTTTTGAACAGTCACATGAGTGGAAATACGCTATTATTTTTGTGTGTCTGTGTGTGTTAATTCTGCCTTATCGCTCATCTGTTCATCAATTGGTTTTGCTTTCACAGATTAGAATTGTTTTAGTAAATTGTTTCAAACTTAAGCTTTCATTTTAAGCCTAAAGCCATGGTCGCAGATTGTATTTCAAATTCTACCCTGCAAGGCCTCATTTCATCTCTTTGGTTTGCATTAAAGCTGCCATAAGGTGCCGTTGGATTACAAGCTGAAATAAAATCCTAATGTTCTTCAAGAAAAGTTGTGCATAATTAAACATTTCATATGGACAGTTTTGGTCTGTAAGTTCAAATGTATGTCAAATCTGATTTATTGCAAATAAATTATATGTACCTGAAATTCAAAGTTGTCAAGTTTGTTTATTTTACTTTTTAGCAATAAAAGGTTGTTATATCCAAAATAAATATAGTAACATTTAAAGTACCTCTCCAATCATCTTTTAACCTATTGTAAAAGCGTTCCCAGTGATCTTTCAGTTATTTTATGCTGTTTTTGCCAAAATAAAGTCTTTTTCTAGCACATAGTTTCTTAGTTCATTAAAACTGTGCTTGAGCCAGATGCCAGCTCAAAAAAAAGAAAACAAAGATGCGCTTGGATCTATGTGTCTGCAAGTGGATGCATCAGAATGGAGCGGAGCAGATTGTAGTTTCTGTGACACTTTTGCAAGCTTTTTCCAATGCCATTTTTTTGTCTGCTCCTAATTCACAATGATCTGAATAAAGAAATACTCAAACGCAATTTTAAACATAATTTTATGTCTTTATGAAATGCCAAAAACAAGATTTTGAGCAGTTCTTTAAAAGTGCAAAAGTCATTGCCATAAGTACTAAATTACAGCCCATTCTCAAACGTGGCCCCTCGGCACAAGAATGCTGCGTTGCCATGGTAACAGCATCTTCCCCATGTTTTCCCACCTCCTGGATACACATCCTCGTCTGCATGGGCCCTGTGATTGGCCGGGCTCTCCGTGGATGTCACCGGGGCAACCGAGTGATGGGAATTCGAACACGTGAACGGAAGTGTCACCTCCGGATTTTACTGGCTCCCCTCCGCGAGAGTTCCCATTCAGCCACGAATGAGTTGTCGGAGGCACCCGCACGTCCATTGGGCTGCACGCGCGTCCATCTGAGGGAGGGACCGAACCTCCACCCCTCCCTCCCTGTGCTCGGCTCGGTACGGGAGCCGAGCGGGGACCGGCTGGTTTCGCAGCGGCCGCGGGTCTCCACCCGAGAGTATGGCGGATGGGAGCGCGTTGGATAGCGGGGGAGAAGCGGAGACATGTCAGGGAGAGAGTAAGGAAACAAAGGGACAGTTCTTTCAGCGAGTGCGGACGTAGGCTTCTTCGATCCGGGTTTTTCCGAGGCTCCGCGCTCATTCTCCGCCGTTTTCCCCGGCGTCCTCGATGGAGCAAGTTTGTTTTTTTGTCACGCAGCGAGAGGGCTGAGCTCAGCGGATGAACGCTCCACGTCGTCGGGCCAGCGTTTGTGCGTTCGGACAGCCGCGGTCCCCGCACGCGGGGGTCCGGCCTGCGCTGGGGATTTTCTTACTATGAAGAAGCCCATCTTGGGGCAGCAGGTCTTTGTGCTCCGCCGTCGCTCGTGTTGACATGGCACGCGGATGCTGAGCGCCGTGAGTGCGGGATCCTTTTTTTTGATTCGATGACAGCGGCGGCGCGTCGACGGCTCGACTAAATCCACGATGCGCGAGTATAAAGTGGTCGTCCTGGGCAGCGGGGGGGTCGGGAAATCCGCCCTCACCGTGCAGTTCGTCACCGGGACGTTCATTGAGAAGTACGACCCGACCATAGAGGATTTTTACCGTAAAGAGATCGAGGTGGACTCTTCCCCCTCCGTGCTGGAGATCCTGGACACGGCCGGGACCGAGCAGTTCGCCTCCATGCGGGACTTGTACATCAAAAACGGTCAAGGGTTCATACTGGTGTACAGCCTGGTCAACCAGCAGAGCTTCCAGGACATAAAGCCCATGAGGGATCAGATCATTAGAGTAAAAAGGTTGGTGGATTGTTGGGTGAATATGTTTCCACGCATGGGGGGCCTCCTGTGATGCAAAAATCCCCTTTTTCACCCTCCAGCAAATCAAACATCTCCTCCTTGTGAGCTCACATTGCTGACAGGGCAACAATTCTAAATACCATCTGCTTTGCACAAACCTGTTATTATGTGGATCCACACAGTGACTGCAGCTCCCCTGCAAAAGCTTTAAATACCCATGATTCAGTGCAGCACAGAGACATCCAATGAAGAGTGCGTGTGTGTATCCTGCAGGGCTGAGGGAAACCGCTGGGCCGGTTCTGCAGACGAGAAGAAGTTTGCACTCCTTCACAAAAGAGCCGCGCCATAAATTGGCGGATGTGAGGTCACTCATCCTGCTTCATGGATGTTGCATGATGTCAGGAAAGCTACTGAGAGCTTAAAAGCGCCGTGTCATGGATGCAGCTGCAGAAATAACGCTTGTCTTTTATTTTCCAATCAGTGTGCGGCTTGCGCTGAGCTGCAGCTGTTCGGGGTCATCTGTCATGCGTTACCACGAAGACCAAATGGAAGCTCTTTGAAGGGTTTTGAGGATGCACTTCAAGATCTGTTTTTGTGGTCCCGCAATTACAAATCTATTCTAGCTCCAAAATAATGATGAAAAAATCTACAGAGATGTTCTTTTTGTTGATTAATTTAGGATGTTTTGGGGATCTTATCAAACATACTTCCTGAACAATCCTGGTATAATGTGTCGCTGCTTGAAAGAATGAGGTCAACATGTTTCCCCCACATGAATAGAAAATAGAAAGAGGTAGGTTCTGTCTGCAGTGTGCGAGTGTGTGCTCTTGTGTCGAAAACTTGCATGCGCTCACACAAAACGTCACAGACTGTTGTGTGACTTTGAGTCTAGTATTGAGACTGATGATTTTCTGCAGGATTTTTGTCATCTTTTTTAGGGGTTTTCACAAACTTTTCCAAGTCAACCTAAAGTGAAGGAAACAATTGTGATTGGTCTTCAGTTATTAAGCTTTGACCCACTTTCTGTTGGCCTTTAACTAAACATTTTCTCATAAATTCTATGTATTTAGTTTTGGATTACCCACACCATTCATCATACTTTACTACAATGCAGCAACCTCAATTTTAACAACTATGAAAAGAAAAAATAACAGTTTTTAAGAATACCAGCAAAACTACATGAAAAGCTAATTTTATTCTGTAAAATAAAATAGTGAAATAATTTGTTTTAGAAGTTGTGAACACCTGCAAATGAATATAATGTACCTAGAAAGTATCAAGTACCAATAGTTGTCATAGAATCACCCGGGGAACCATTTGGTGGTTTAAATGGTAAATGGGTATACTTTTATTGCCCTTTTTTAGAAGTCCCATTCACTCATCCACACGTACATTTACTCATTGATGGCGGTGTTAGGATCAGCTGCCTAACACTGGTGCAAACCTATAACGACCAGGAGTGGTCTTGCTGAAGGACGTTGCAACACATGGACAGGCTGACCGGGAACCGAACCTGCAATTATCCAATCAAAACATTTCCCTTTGACCCCCATTTTTTTTTTAGAATCTTTGGTATGACTTGACAGTGGATTTGAACCCACAACCTTACCACTCATGACATACACTGTACTTCTATGTCGCTGAGTTGAGCTCCGTTAGTTTTATCCCCAAAACTGCACCAGCAAATCGATGTATTTCTAGCCTCCCAAGTTTTGGACATCTCAGAATTTGGACACATATTCCTGGTTGAGCTTTTTACCCATTCCTTGCATGAGAGGCATTGTTTGGTAGTCAGACAATTGATGTGGGTGTGATTAACGCCGCTCATGCAGTGGTGTATGCTGAAACAACTAGAGGGTCTAAAACATGAGATTTGATCTTGATTTTAAGGATGTTTATGTTCACTTGCTTTTATTCATCCATCCATCTTCTAAACCTGTGAATCCCTTTCAGACTCACAGGGATGCTGGAGCCTGTCCTAGCTACTGGTGGGCATACCCTGGGCAGGTCAGCAGTCCGTTGCAGGGCCTCACAATGCTCACATTCACTCCAAGGGACAATTCCAGATTTACCAATGAATAAGCTATGCAGCATTGGACTGCGGGATGAAGCCAAAGTGCCTGGAGAAAACCTACACATGCAATATCAGAAAGGTCCCAGCTGAGATTTGAATCAGGGCCTTCTCTCTTTGAAGTGAGTGTTAACCACTACACCACCCTGCAGCTTTCCTTTTTTCTAACGACTTTGTACTTGGATACAATAGCAAAAATCTTCCTGTGATTCAAACTTTTTGTCTTCTTCAAACACCTCATAAACAGTCATCCCGGCCTCTACTGCAGTGCTACACTGACTGTGCATTAGCGAGGCCCTGGGACTTCATGGGTGTGTTCTTGGGAAGTAACGAATGTTTAGGTTAAAAAACAATTTTATTCTTGATTTTGTTCATTCAGACCTGTGTGTGTGATTTCACACTGGACTGTTTGGTCTGACCAAAGTTTTTTTGTTTTAATTATAGTTTGCTGTACTTGCAAGTGGACCTGGATGTGGTTCACCTACAGTGTGAGCGCAAGCGGGTTAATTGGCAGACCAAAGAACAACAGTGAACCGAAGAGAAGAAATCGTGTAAAACAGTCCACAGCTTAAATCAAAGAATGTGCAAATCACAAAAAGGGTAGAAAATGTGTTGTCTAGGGCTTATTAATGAATGACAGTCAGAGGACTAACTGGAAAAGTCAGTTTTCCTCTTTTGGTCTTGTCATTACTTGTAGAAAAGTTTTGCTACTATTTATTTTTATAACAGTGCGATGTTTATGACATAGTTTGGTTTGCTCAACTTTCAACTCCTCAGGACTATCCTGATAAGGAAAGTCCCATAATGAACTCTGTGAAAACAAAACAAAGTAAGGTTATAGTTTTGATTTAAAGTTTGAAACAAATGTTGGTAATCTTTGCTTTTAACACTGAAGTCATTGTTGGCATGTTTCAGAAGTTTGATGATCAAAATGACATAGTGTATTGGCTGCATAGTGGTTAGCACTCTGGCCTCACAGCAAGAAAGCCCTGGTTTGAATCCCAACAGGGTGGAGTTTTTCATGTGTGGGTTTTCTCCGAGCACTCCGGCTTCCTCCCAAACTCCAAAGAAATGCTTCCTAGGTTAATTGGTGAGTCTGAATTGTCCCTGAATGTGTATGTGTGTGCTTGTGTGGCTCTGTGATGGACTGGCAAACTATCCAGGGCGTACTCTGCTCTTACCCAATGGGGATAGGCTCCAGCAACCATATGACCCTGAAAGAGATTGATGGCACAATCTTTTTAAAAATAAAGGTGGAGACAACCCTTACTGTTCAATTTCAGCAATTAAGTGAGACCCAAAATACATAGAAATAATATAAAATCAAAATAATAAGACAATCATTTTCTAAACAGCATAAATTGTCCCAGTTTCATCACATCTTTGATTGATACTATAGCGTTTTCTTCCCAGTCATATGGAGGTATTCATAAAAAACGTTTTATTTATGGCTTGTTTTAGTGTCATACCTCGACAGCCTCACTTCCCATGCTCCTTCTGCAGCTCTGAAGGCCATCTGCTTCCTGCAGGCGTGCTCATGAGACAGCCTTGAAGCCCAACTGTGCGCTCGCATCCATAAAAAAAGGGATTGAAAGTTTCAATTCATGGTTTCAGCAGATGATTTGACTTTTAAGCTGAAGAAGCAGGACTTGTATCACGGTGCTTGACAGAGCCTCCGCAGATCCAGTGTAGTGTTTGTAAGACCGCATTGTCGCATTTGTAACACCCCCAGCAGAAACTTGATAAGGAACCTACTAATTAACTAATGAATAAAGGAAAGAAGAAGACTCCAGCTGTTCTCTTCCTTCAGCTCTTGTGTAGTGTTTGTTACACAAGATACCGTGTAGTGTCTTGTGTAACATTCTTAGCTCTTTAAATCATTTGAAACAAAAGTTTAATACAAAATTGCCTTTAAAAATGGGAATAATCTGGTTAAAATTTTCTCATAAATATCATTGTTAGACAGAACTCACCCATGTTTGACCTTGCTAGTGGTTCCATTTTGGCTTGCACAATAAATTGCAGATTAATCATCATTGCAATATTAGCCTGTGCGATACGCGTATCGCAAAACATGATGTAAAAATTGAGAAATAAATTGCTAACTTTGCTACCATGCTAAAACAATTTAATGAGAGCTTGAAATATTGAATGAATCAAATATATCTCCTTTTGCATTTGATCAATCGGATGAACCCATTCACATTGCTGACCATCCGAATGGAGCCCTTTTATGTTAGATGCTGGCCTCCAATGTTGAAGAGGGACATTTGGAGTATTATTTATGTTGACTTGATTTAAATAAAACTGTTGCAGAGAAATAGAAATAATGTGTTCGTTGTTTTTGTTTTGCTATTTGTTCATGCTTTGCAAGTCAAATCGTCATTGTAATACTGATCACTAATATCGTGCGTTGCAAGTTTTCCACATGTTGTGCAGCTCACATTGCACATTGCTTTGACAATTACTCTAAGACGCAGGTTCTGACATGATGACTGTTGTTCACCTTTCAGCTTATCCCTTCAGTGCTCACCACAGCGAAGTGGCTTTCACCGCTCAGGTGGTTTGGCAGAGATTTTTTTTTAACGCACGATGCCCTTCCTGACAACCCTGTACAATGTCCGGGCTAGGGAACGGCACAATGAGACCCTGACTTGGCCCACCTTGTGGCTACATGGTTAGGAAGTAGCGCAAAGGGTCTTGCCCAACAACCAACACTGGATGAAGCTCAATGCACACTCTGGGAATCAAACCATGATTTCTTGTGTGAAAGCCCTACAGTAAACCACAGATTCCAACATGACTGCTATTTGTAAAGTGAGACGGATTACTATGAATTAGTTACACATTACTTTATGGCAAAAAAGGCAGACAATGAGATTTGGAATGTGGCATTACTTTAAGACCTAACATGGAAGTTTAAAAGATTTAGATCTCCTCTGATAGACTGGTTCAAGGTAACTGGAATTTTTTAGAAGACTATGTAGGGTGAGAAACTGAGAGGACACAAAGCACACCTTTGACTTTTGAATCCTGACTTAGTGAAAGTTTCTTTGACCAAAAATAGTCATTTTCTGGTTCATGTGATGTGTCCCCACCCTTTTAAAAGCTGATTTTTTATAATCCTTGGAAGGGTTGTTGTTGCATTCTGCTGGTTTGTCGCCCCTCACCGCCAAAACACAGATGACCGATGGCGGTCATATCGGTGTTCCTTCAGGTCGGAGTCCCTGCTGTGTGTCGCTCTCACTCTGAACCCTGTCAGCATCAATCAGAGGCTGCTGATAGCGGCAGGGGCGAGCTCTTCCACAGAGGCCAGGGGTGCCCATGATTACACCTCGGAAAGCCTGTGTCTGCCGGGAACCTCATCATGTCTCTCCACAGCTGCAGTGAAGTTTACGCCAGGATGTGTTGTGATTAGTGACCTGTCAGACAACAGAGGTGAAGCCATTACAAAAAATCTCTTAGCATTGCTGTCGTACAGTTTTATTGCTGCTTGTGATTCATCCGAGAACCTCAGTGGCTCGCTGCCATTAATTTTGCATAAGTAATAATTCATTTAAACGTTGTGCTAAGGCTAATTTTTCTGGATGAAGAGAGCTGTTTTCTCATCACTGTCTTTATATCTGTCAACATAACCGCACTAGCAGAGCTAAAGGTCAGTAATGACTAGTAAACAGTTGACTTGGTATTCAACAAGGTTAAAGACCTTGCATAAATAACGATTATCTTTGGATTTTTTTCTTACAGCATGAGGTTGTATTAAACACTGCCAGTGCCAAAGGGTTGATATTGAGGCTTTAGACTTTAAAATGTGTGTGCATGTAAATGAAATCAATGATTGTTTTTACTGTAATGCTGTCAGGCAGCAAATAGGCTGAGCTAGAAACTGGAGATCATCTTTGCCAGAGGAAAAGATGAATCCCATCTCTACACACAAAACAAAGCTCCCACATTCTGCCCACAATTTAAACTTGGAAAAACTTAAAAGTTGTAGTTCTTTAAATGACCACTTGAGGCTGGTTTCAGAAGAGATCTATTTCCCCTTGACTCCCTTGGTGCTAAAAAAAAAAACCCCTCCAACTTCAAACTATAATGAAACGTGTTGTGATTAAAAACTTTTTCATGATACCTGTCACTGTACATTAAATTATTTTTGTTTGTTTGTCTTATTCCAGTTTAGATTTGTACATAATTAGGAGTCATGCTTTGTGATTGGCAGGTAAGCGGACCCAACAAGACTTTTATTTTACTTAGTTCCACCCAGTTGAGTGGATGGAGTAAACGTGTTTATTGCGGGTTAAATCTGTGAAGTAGTTGGCTTTATTTTTTTACAACAATATGGATGTTTTAAGTATTTTAAAACCCCTAACTAAACACTTTTCTCAGACAGGCATGAACATTCTCACACTTGACTCTCTTGTTTAAACTCTCAAAGTTCAAACCTTCGTATAAAATAGGTTTGGTATTAAAGAATGAAAACAAAGATCTGCTCACGATCAAATATTTATGTAAATTTGGTGAACTGAACGCATTCTGTACTGGTGACATAGTACGGAGGAGATTGATTGACAATGGTCTACATGCAGCCAATCAGGATACAGACCACAAGAGACTGTACAAAAGCAACAAAAAAGAAAACTAAATTGGGAGGCCGCTAAAAGGGGAACCACATTACAACAAGAAACATCTGTATTCCGATGTGATCTATGGGTGATGTCGCAGACTGTTTTCAACAAAAAAAAAAAGACTTTTAATTTTTATTTTTACATTTTTTTAATTATTTTTTAATAAAAAAATAAAATACATTCAAGTTTTGTTCTTTTTTTGTTGTTTTATTTTTTATTTTTTTGGAAGAGCCAAAAGCAGTTTTAAGCTAGCTATATCTGATTTTTTTTTTAAGACAAAAATCTGAACAAGCTAAAGAAAAACATTACTGTGTGTTAAAACTAAAAGGATGAAGTTCACACACTGGCTTCCACAGGAGCCATTACTGAACTAGAACGTCTCCTTAACAACAGATGAAACATAAAGGTCAAATTATGATGCATTAGAACTGACATTGTCCACATTGCTCCATAAAATGAAAACCGTTTTGTTAAGAGAAGGGACTTAAACTGCTAATAAGTTTAGTAAACTGAGCAATGTATATGAAATGATTGGAGCGTTCCATCATGCCGTTCTGTACCACTCAACCTTCCTTTGTAAATATGAAAGACCCTTTTGATGAGGAATGTAAACATCTCTCCTGCCTTCAGAAGCCTGAGGCCACAACGCAGCAGGATATGAAGGCAGGCAGCAGCGAGCTGACAATTCCTCCAATATTTAGTGCGTTTGAATGCAGCCAAAGCCATTCCCTCCAACACACGGACAGTCTCACAATCTTCAAAAGCCAATGCAAACCCAAGGGACACATGGTGCTTCTTTTGTGGCGTTAACAGTGTTTCCGCATCAAAACTGCAGCTTATCATAGCATCCCAATGTTGCAAAATGTGTTAGTAATTCATTACATAAGCAATTAAAACTACTCCATTAAGTTATTTTGTGTCTACAGAGACTTTAAATCCACAGTATGGATCCCTTTACGATAATCCTAAAAACGACTTTTCCATTAATGACCTTTTTCTAATCTCAACAAAGTAATGTCTTCTGGAATGCTCCGAATCTGCAGGCGAGGGACACAGCTTTTGATGTTGTTTGTTCCTACTCTCTGAGTTTAATTTAACAAAATAAATTAGGTATAGTCATTTAGAACAGTCAAAAACCAAAAGCTGCGGAATTTGAAATACTTAAAAAAGCTTCTATCACCAACAAAAAATTGATTTAGACCCAAAAACTATATGTCTGTTTCAGGCTAAAGGTGTTGTGATGCAAGATTGTCTTAAATCACACCAGGGCACAATACTTTGTCTCTGAAATTTTTCAAATTCTCTCACATATTGACAGGATAGCAACAATGTTTTTTTCTGGAGGTCCAACAAAGCTTCTCTTCATAATCAAAAGGCTGTTGCACCCTGAGGTGGTTCCTCTGTCCGTCAGCAGCAGAGTCTGTGTGAGATGATCTGCATCATGCATTATATATGTGTCTGTGTGAGCTTGAATGGATGTTTGCAGTTGGTGTTCTGCTGCCTCTTGGCATTACAAGCTGAAGATTTGAGTTTTGGCGTGTTGTTTGTGTTGCCTGTGTTGAAATACAGACCAAACTCTGGTTATTTTTGTCTTTTGGACAGCGGAGGAGCTTTGTTTCTTCATTCCAAACTGCCTAGTCCAGAAACAGAGTAGTAGAGTTTGGTTTTCTTAATGCCCAGAGAGCCTCTAATATTTCCATTTTAAACCAGCTGGACTACTGTTTTTTTTTTTTTTTTTTTTTGTTATAGACTAAAGGCTTCGGTAGATGTATGACTAGCTTGTATGCAGAAGAGAGCAAGAAAAAAATTCAATGTTTAACAACATCTTCAAGATAAGGATGCACACATTTATATGTAACTGATGCCCATTCAACTCTAAAGCAATCTGTCACCCCATAAAGACGCCCAACATTTTATCTTAACTGGATTACACGCACGCCAGTATTACAATCTTATGCTGACAAAGCTCATGCTCATGCTGCAGCATAAACATTCTTTTTTATTAGATTGGCCACAATGGAGCTTTGTTTGGAAAAAGAAATGTGGAATATGTCAATTTCTTCTTAGTTTTATGACCTTCATTTGTGCAATAATTTTATTTTTCAGGCTGAACTTCTGAACTCAATAAACCAGTGTTGCTCAGGTGATAACAGATCCTGAAACCAACCCAACGTATTCTAATGTACAGCATTAAGTAGAGCACGGTAGCTGAAAAATAAGCAACCATAGTCCCAAATTGCCACTGGCCTGCATGTTTAACTCGTTGCCCTTGTCCAACATAATTGATAATTAATAATAATAATTAATGGGTCTCCGCAAAGGTGATAAACTTAAATACGTACTTAAATAACTTAAATAGTAACCACTTCCAATGATAAGTCTGTGTAAAATCGCGTAAATGTGTGTTTTGGGCCTACACATTCAAAATGTATCATGCATCTGTCATGCATAGCTACACAAGTTTTCCTAACACCTAACCCATGTTGAAAGTTCTACCAGTGGAACTTATGCCAATCAGAGATTTGAACTTGATAGTGACAAATGTGTCCTTTTTAATTCACTAAACTGAAGCGTTTAAAAAAGGATCACGGAGGAGAATTTAATAATTGCGGTTGACTGGCCGAAACTATGTGTCACCAAGTCAGTCATAAATCAATAAAGCTGTGAAAGAAAAGACTTGGAACAAGATTTGCGAAATTTGCACCACTTTGACTTTTCATACCAAGCCTCTTCCAACTGTAGGTCCATGTTCTAGTACTTCTACTTTCTAGTTCTACGTTCTAGTGTGACCATCATATGCTTGAAAGCACGTTCTTGAACAAGCATCGAATGTTCTGTGTGTAAGTAGCAAAAGACATGCAGGATTGAGGTTGGATAATGCTCCAGAAGAACACGGCAGCCAAACTGAAAGCTTCTTGCACAATCAGGACATTTATGGTGTGCTAGCAAAGTTCATGACTCTAATCGGACAATATCGGAAATAATTGCAAAAATTCACAAACAGGATTGTTGCCAATAATACATAAATATTTAAATCATATGTCTTTTCAGGAAAGTAAAGTCATTTGGCCATTGTTTTTTTGTTTGTTTGTTTTTTTGTTGCTTTTTTTCTTTGAGGAAAGTTTTTAGGAAATTTGCAATTAAAATGACTTATGAATAATTACCATCTCACTCTGTTTATTCAGACCTAAAATTCACTGAAACTTATCAGTTTTAGTCTCTGGTTCAAGGTACCATAAAGCGTCTTAAGGTGCACTCACGCTTTTGGTCACACGCCCACTCACTTCTGGATTCAACTCCTAATTCTTGGTTGCTTCTTTCGGCTGGAGACCTGATCACCGCGAACGGAACAGGTTAGTTTAGATTAAAATTTACCGGGTAATGTATTCATGAGTATACATCAAAGTTGCTGGAATCTGAGCTAATTTAACGCTGCAACCTCCAGCTCCTGGTGTTCAGAGTTCCTCAGGCTGCTCAACCTGGAAAAGCATCAAAGGCTTACCTTCGGCATCCATCTCTCCAACGTCAGACGTGCCCTTGTGTACAGTTACTACAGAAAACAGTGGATGGCTTTTCTGCCTGTGAATAATCGAACATATTTTTTATAGCATGAAAGCAGAATGCAAAAAGTATGTTTGAGGATGGGCATGAATTTGAAAATTCTTCACAGTGCCGTTAACACGAGGTACTTTAGATGTATTTGTGTTGAAGGCTCTGATGTTGCAAGATGTTATTCACGTCTGTACATAGAGGTAAACAGAAATTAGAATACTAATCGATTTGCTTTGCGAAGAAGTTTTATTTAAACCATAAAGATAAAAAATATATTTTTTTAAAAGGTTATTTTTTTTGTTTTAGCTAAAATAGTCAACATGCATTACCTAAATGCAATTTTCAGGGTTTTTGAGTACAACTTGGAAACTTGTGTTTTTATTTGTAAAGAAACGCAGAGTCATTTCTATTGACCATTTAAACTACAGTGGATGCGGTTTATTTTTCATGGACAAAATGCAGTTGTGTTTGTTTTAGTGGTTGTTGGGGACGCAGCATTTTGATCAAAAGATAGAATGAATCTGAATTTGCCACAATTCAGATGATTTTAGCAAAAAGAAACAAGCAGAATCTGCTAACTATGTTTGCCATTAACTTATGTTAAGGGGCCAAACTGGGACCACATATTTAAATCTTCTTAAAAAGAATCTTTTATTCAAAAGTGGAAACTGATATTTCAAAACAATTTGTTATTGTGTTAATATAATAGCAAATAATACTAAAAAATACCTTAGCTAGTGAAACATCTATTAGTTACAAAGATGTTTATTTCACACATCTAACTCTTTGAAATTAAGACACATGTTGGTGACCTCATGAGCTCAGAATTGATTGGCAGTGGTTGTTTAAGTAAAGTTGTCTGAAAATCATTTTAAGAAAAGGTTTGATTGTGTAAATCAATAATGTGCAGAGTAAAACAAAGACTAATGGAGAAAAAAATTCGCTCTGAGCTGATGCAGCCTTGCCTGTTGGAAGCAAATGAGGAAATCTATCTAATCTGTTTAAAAGATCTACAGTAAAAATAAGACCTCAGAGACTTGCACATTTTTAATTTTTTCATGCTTTCAAAAACTGATGAAGAGATTACAATGGTAAATCCCAGCCAGTGCTTTTGGTGGTCAGAATGAAGAAGTTTGTTCAGTTGAACAACATTGGTCATTTCTTTGTGCTGTTCAAAGATGTAGTCAATTCCCACTGTAACATTTGGTTCTTCTATAATTTAGCAACAAGTTTGCTAAATTATATACCGATGGGGATCACAGCCACAATGCCCATTTCTGTGTACTTCTGGGTCCGGTTTAAGATTAAGCTCGTGTGAGATGCTCAGTGGGTGGAGATTTGGTGGAAGTGCTTCACAGAGAGAGGGGTTTTCTACCAAATTCAGAGACTGTGTGTGAATTACGACTACTCTGTCATTGCTTTTATTTCTTCTCTGATAGTTATATATTTTTTCGCTACTTGACGTCAAACTAGTTTAAAGATTCTTCTATTTGCGCCCTAAAAAGAATAAAGTTGAAGCTCCAGTTGTAATAATAATAATAACTGCAATAATTTGCATAATAATGAGCTTTTATTTTAATGTCATCAATCCCTCCACGCAGAACCACCAGCACTGATTAACCCAGTTAATTAAACTGCACCTGTCTCTCAAATGTCAGTTGTTAAATGTGCACAAACTCCAGAGTGGTTGAAAGCATTTTTCTTGCCTTTTTTCAAGGCATCTCCTTGATATAGGAACAAGGAAATCCTATCAACATATTTCCTGAAAAAAAGTTGTATTTTTTATGTTTTCTTTGCTAAATTAGTTACATTTTACTGATATTTGTCTTGTTTTTATTCTAACTTAAAAAATGTCCTCAATGATTTACGGGCCTGATGTCTTGCTTGGATCTGTGGTTGTTTTCAGGTACGAGAAGGTTCCTGTGATCCTGGTGGGCAACAAGGTGGACCTGGAAAGTGAGCGGGAGGTATCGTCCGGAGAAGGTCAGGCCCTGGCTGAAGAGTGGGGCTGCCCGTTCATGGAGACCTCGGCCAAGAGCAAAACTATGGTAGATGAACTCTTCGCTGAGATCGTTCGGCAGATGGACTATGCTGCCCAGCCGGACAAAGATGATCCCTGCTGCTCCTCGTGCAATATACAATAGCCCCGGGGGCCTCTGGGAAACAAGCCTGGAAACAAAAAAAAGTGTCGTAAGAGGAAGTTCCCCTCTTGTGTAGGAAATACACACACTAAGACAAACAAATGCCAACTGAACTGAGTGAAGTTCATGGTTGAACGCAGTGGATCTTCTTCCAGAGCAGCATAAAGTTGCTGTAAAAGCTGAATGGAGAATGCCAGGATTTTGCCGCAAGAGAATTTGATGCATAACAAAAAGGAACATGCCCTCGCCTTATGTCACCATCTTCTGCTGTTTGTTTTTGTCTTCTCACCTGTAGAGACAGAAATCGTCAGCGAAGAATTAGATCTGTCAGGCTGACCAACTGCTTTTTCAGAGTATTTTCATTTTCTGTACTTCCAACGCTGATAAGCATTTCTTGTTAACATGATTGCATTTCCACAACACTCCAAATCCAGCAAAGCTTTTCAAGGAACCAGCGCTTTCAAATAGGAGTCTTTGATTTTCCGTGTCTAGAGTTTCTCTGTCAGACTAGCTTTTGTAGGTACTGATGGAAGAGTTTTTTTTTCTAATCACAGGGCTGAACCAAAGAGGTGACTCCCATTTTTGCAGTCATTCGGGTGGCAATGGAAAGAAAATAACTCCTGAGGCGTCTTGAAAGTCATCTCATTCTATTTTTCTCATTTCAGGTCTGTAGGCACAGCAGAGTCTTTCACGCACTGTGTGAATTTTTTTGTTTGTTTGTGCCCTTGGTTAGATTACTTCTCAGCAGATTGCGATCTGGTTGAACAAAGAGTATTTTATAGTATTTGAATACCTTCTTCAAACTCCGTTCAGGAAGGGGTGACCTTTAAAAAGAAGACGCCGACCTCTTCACACTTCTTACTTTCTTCCTCTTCTCTGATATTAATGTGAGAAGTGGCACTCAAGAGATTCAGTATCAATGCCATTCTTTGTGCTCGGGGTATTCAAAAATCTAGTAATAAACATTTATGAGGAAAGTGATGGTAGTGTAAATATTTGGTATAGAAAGTGCCAGCTCATTTGAAGACACTGACTTGACACACGTGGAATTGTGAAACTGTATGCATGGCTAGTAAATTTAAAAAAAGGAGTATTAGCAATCAGTAAAAGGCAGTGGAAATGTGCAAACCAAACACACAAGCGTCTGGATCTGTACACTGTTTAAACTGTACATCTCTGAAGGCACGGGAGCCAGACTTCCCCCGTGTTACCATTTCATGGTTGATTTTCTATTTTTTTATGTGACCATTGACTCGTTATCCCTCTAATGAATGGTGACACCGTTACATTTGACACCTAAACAATAAAAGTGCGTTCAACACTCGAGTGCAGTCCCAACGTTTCTGTGAAGTGTACGGACTCCTTTGTGGAAACGCTTCTTGTGTGTGTTCTCCTTCTCTTCTCTGTTTTTTCTCATCTTGTCATGGTAGCTAGACTCAAGAATTTTTGGCTCTCACACACTGGGGAAAACGTCATTTGTTATAAAGGCAACAACTGTGAAGAAAGTCCCATTGGAAAGGAGTAAAAAAAAAGATGGGAGTTGCAAGTAAAGTTTTTTTTTCATGTTTTAGGTTTAAATTGGACATTTTTTTGGTTAAATGAGCACAGTCTCAAGCTACAGTCGCAGCATCCTCGACAACACAGTGGTCACTTCCAATGAAAAGCCTATGTAAACTTACATAAATGTACATTTCTGGATTCCGTGTTCTAAACTCTTGTGTTCCAGTGAAGCTACATACGTTTTTACAACCATTTTTGGGCTCTACATACAAAACCTATCATCATTGAACACATGTCGCCAGTTAAACTTGGTCAAACTTTGACCAGTCAGGGACTTGGATTAGGTACTGATGAATGGTTTTGGTTAAGCTGGTGAACTCAGACATGGCGACATCTGACAACATCTCCCCTGACACAATAGTTATCCATATTCGCCATTGCAAGCACAGTAGCAACGAACCAAACCGTTTCCGTTTCATGCCCAGATCGCGAAATTTGTACCACGTTGACATTTCACACCAAGTCTTTTCTAACTGCAGGTGGTTCGAACGCGCTGGTAAACAGTAGAAAAAGAAGCAGCCCCTCCCTGCTTGTCCAGTGTGAACACCATAGGCTAAATGTGCGCTTTAGAACGTGCATCACATGCTCAGTGTGTAGCTCAAGGCTGCTTTCACACTGGACCCTTTTTTTGCTTTGATAGTCAGTTCTTTTTTCAAGCAAACCAAAATTCTCCTCAGAAAAACTGTAATGTTAAAAAAAAAAAAAAAAAACCCACATAGCAACACTTCAGTAGAGTACAATCTTATTACACTCTGGTTTTGTCTATACATTAAAATCAGCTAAGGATGATTCTATTCTTCCCTGGGGATGTATTATATATTATTTTTGCATTAAATATGCCATATAAGATGTCTTTTAATGCTTATGTGCCCATCATTAGTGAGTTTCATCAGTCTGCCAATAAGGGGGATCTGGTGAGGATGGTGGAGCCTGAAATTGCTTTCATGCTTTCTGATTGACTGATAGCAATTTAAGAAATTATAGTTAATGAAATGTTGTGATTGTAGTTACCATTTAGAGTCCTCTTGACAAGTGAAGAGTTCCTGTCAGACTCTCAATGAACATCTATTTGTGTCCAAAAAACAAAATTTAAGCTGTTTTTTGAACTGAAAGATAATTAAAATAGACGTTATTAAACAATTTATTAAGCAATAAAATGCACAAAGAGACATTTAAGTAAAACAAAACACAAGACAAACAGGCAAAAATTAGCAAAAATGACATCCAGAAATTAAGTCGTTGACCAAAAAATGACCTATAAATAAATAATACATTTAAGGGTATAGTAGTAAAAAAGAAATGTTGCTTATGAGTATATGCACTCAAAAAATGTAACACTATTAGTTCTGTCAATAATGGACAGCCTGCTCTGATTCAAAAAAATCATAAAAAATAAGTTGAAACAGTGATAAAGACTATAGGAAAATTTCACCAGTCATTCAACTTTTGGCTCAAGGGGAATTAAAAATCACCACGACGTTATATGCCATGAAAAGCAAGATAAAGTAAACAAATGGTATTCATTTTTTTACAGTCTGTAGTGAACTAGCCTCCGTGTCAGAATTGCTGCATTATGCTGCGGTGGATTAAACTAATCCACGAACAGTTGATTATTTCTTAGTGATCCAGGAGAAATGGAATGAAACTAATGAAGTTTAGTCTTTCCTATTGCAGAAGAAAACATTAGAAAACATATGAATGTTCAGAAAAGTGACTGGCGGATCATTTCGGAACAGAAAGTATCCACTTCATTTTGCCATTGCCCCACCAGACAAAGCGCTGAATCTGTGATCCGGAAGGGAACAGCAGGTGGGAGATAACAGAAGTTAATGGATCTGAGGAAATGTTAGTTGAAGTCTCCTCCTTTTCTGCAAAGCAGTCGAGCCTCAGAGAGCAAAAGTGTGGCCTGTTTGTGATGAGACAGGGACCTGGAGGACATGAAGGTGAGAGGTCTCTGTGGGGCTTGTTAGGGTAAAAGTCTCTCTCTGCAACAGAAACATTTGCATTTGTGGTCACTTCTGCTCATATAAAATAAGTTTACTGAGAATTGATATGTTGTGTTTCTTCAGTTTTATCTCGTAAAAGCTTTTAATAAGTGTTCCACGGGACTTGACTCAATGGAGAATGCTCTGACTGTTAAATAAAGCTTCATTATTACTTGCTGAATTTGCACCAAAAGACAGGTTGGAAAAAAATAAATCAAATCGGTTTGAAAACAGCCCCCTTGAGTCAAAGCCTGCAGGTGAGTGAATTTATAGGTGCTGACTCATTACCTGTTCTCAGCTCTGTGAGCCACAAGCGGCACATCGTGTTTGTTCCAGATGGAATCCTCTGCATCACTCTGCTAAATGTCAAAAAAAGAAAATGAGAAAGCCGGGTGAGTCAACACCCTCATCTGCCTCAGGCCGCGAGCACTCCCCCAGGTTATCCGTGCGGGATTCAGACTGGGTGGTGCATGACAGAAAAAAGGCCGGGTCAGCTTTGCCTCCTGACTCTGGAGCAAAGTTCAAGAGGCTGTCTGGGAACCAGTGGAACACCAGTGATGAGGGACGGCAGGTCCAATGCACAGACTAAACAATAGGCCTTTCAAATTGCTATAATCCCTTATTGATCAGTGAAGCATTAAAATTTCAATGTGCTCCAAACAGAGGCCGTAATGTGTGGAAATTAGGCTTTTGTGCAGAGGAGTTGTAAAAAATCCATAGGGTCTAAAGAAAAAATAGGAAATTAGGTGTTTTAAGGAAATATTTTATATTCAGGCATGGTGTCAAACATTACCGTTGTTGACATGATTCCTGATTCCTGTTTCACATGAAAACCTAGGAAAAGACATATTTTTACTATAGGATGATCATTTTAAGTTTTTTTCTCAATATACTAAAATTGCATTCATATAAACTGTTTTAATGAACAGCAGAATTTTTGTGGAGGAAATTTACCCAAAAATGGCAAATTTGATCATTTTACAAAAAAATGTAAGTGGAAATTATAAGTCTAAAGGTGAATATTTAAAGTTCTTCTCCAATCATATTTTGATCTGTTGTATAAGCGCTTGCAGTCATCTTTTAAATACGATTGTGCAGTTTTAATGCCTAATTTTTCTTATCATCCTTTTTTTGACATTCTCTCCTGCTAGCTTACAGCCCCTCACAACCCCAAGTTAACATTACGAGGGCAACAATGATGGCTAGCATGATTGAAGCTATCCAGCTGTACAGTTAAAGTCATTAAAGGATCTATTTGTCTGCAAGTGGATGCCTCAAAATGGAGTGGAGCAGGAAGACTTTCGCCTGCCCATTTTACTTGCTGCGTCAAAAAAGAGAACTTTTTCAATAGCTGTCTTTCATTTGCTCCTGTGATCCCAATTTGAACATAAAGAAATACTCAGAAATGGGGTTTTAATCTTAAATTCTTTTAAATATGTCCTTCATCATGAGAAAAGGCTACAAGAATATTCTAAAAACACCAAAAACAGGATTTTTATTGGAGTGGATCTATAAATGATTTGCCCAAAAATCCTGTTTTGGACCAGGTGAACAGTTCCAAACTTTAAACAAGTTCCATATTTAGTCTTTGAAATTGCATTTTAGTGAGAAAGCAGCCGTGCCATGTTTAAATACTGGGTTTATACCCACAAAAAACATTTCTAAACTAGAGGTACTTTTTAAATTGTGGAATGTACTGTAAGCCCAAGTATTGTCCAGCAATCTAACCCTTTCATCCTGATAATGTAAACCTTCTTTACTATACTGGAAACCGTCTTTGTGGGCAACAAACAGGCTAAACTGGGTCTGTTAAAGCAAATTGTCATGGCAACCTGATGGCAACATGAGTTACCATCTTTAAAATGTGCACACTTGTGTTTTTGTGTGTTTAGCTCTGTATTCATCTCTGGTTTAGGTTGTTGTGGTGTTGCAGTTCTTGCATTCTGACATAAAAAAAACAAAAAACAACAACTTTTATTTTCAAATATGAGGCTAAATGAGAAGAAAATACGTTAAGGTTTTAAATAAAAGCTCCCTTGAGGTATTTCTTTTAACGGCATTTACAAAACAAACTTTGATCTTTGCTTGGCACTTCCTTCAATTAGTAAAATCCAGTAAATTATTCATTAAACAGGAAATAACTAGTGCAATCCAAATCTGTTTGTTCATACCATTTCACAATCAAGATTGTCTGAGGGCGTTTCAGAGAAGAAACAAGCATTAAACATGAGGCAAAAAAACCCAACATTATTTGGTGTTGTCATAATTCCAAACTGTTAATTTTTTTCCAATGACGCCAAACTTTTAATTATATTTAAAAATAAGAGACCAAAATATTACGTCAAACATTTTTCTGTGTTTTTCTCCTTACTGAGCATCGATTGTGGAGAGGACAACCTAGTTTAGAAGAAGAAACCTCCAGCAGAACCAGACTTGGAGACACAAACACGTACCAGGAGCACTTGGGAGTCATAAAGGGCAGAAAAAAAATTAAACACAAAAATAAAATTACAAGAAAAATGTTACAAAACAAAAGTAAAAAATATTGAATTCACTTTCATTGTATCTATAAAAAAATCTTTTTTTTTAACTTTTTCTTATGTAATTCAGTGTTCCTAGGAGGAAACAACAGTAAAAATGGCCTCAAATCATTGAGCTGCCACAGTGTCTGAGAAGAAATTCTGTCGCAGTGTCCTGAAAAGAAAGCACATCTTTAAATATATTTTTTGTGATAAAAATTGTTCAGAAAATATACAAAATTATCCTCGGGTTTTTTTTCCACATGAACTTTAAAAGAGTGGAAAGGAGTTATTCTAGCTGTGGTTTTGGTAAAGAAACATAGACTTATTACAGCTTATTTTTAACCTATTTACTCAAAAATCGGCCTCCGACCTTTAGGTTTTGATTTTTGAACCTCACATGGATGTCATGGGGGATCAATTTCTGTACTGTGTAAGGTATGATATATTTAAAAAGAAGGTGGCATTTTTAGATAATAGATTTTACAGATTTCAGAAAATTGTGTTTGCCTTTTTACTTAAAAAAACCCCTCAAATGCTCTTATTGTATTTTTCAAATGATCCTGTTACTTTTAAAGTGCAATGTGGAGAAAGTTTGGGCACCCCAGGTAAAATGCTATATTATTGTGCAAAAAGAACCCAAGGAAAGATTGAAAAATCTCCTAAAGGCATCAGTTTACATGTGCGATATTATTTTAATATGTAAAACTTTCAATCCCCACTGTGTTGTGTCAACTCAAAGTGAGAAAGCAAAACCTTTTTCGAACACAAGTAAATGTCCTAAAACTGTCCATGAAAGAAATGTTCTGTCACTCTTTGGAGTCACAGAGGAAGTTGATGGTCACAAAAATCCTCGAGATCTGCTGTGTTTGCACGTTGACTGGCCACAGGGACGGCAGCTTTCCTCTGCCTACTCCTTAATTTCATTTTTTCTCATCTTTAAATAGAACATGTGATGAGGATCCCCCCTGCTGTTTCCCTTCTCTGGTGGAGGCGTAAGGCCCAGCAGGAGCTCTGCAGTGTTCACATGCATGGAAAGGAGCCTCATTCCAGAGCTTTGGAAGGTCACTCCGAAATTCCACCTCCTGCTTAATCAGCTGGAACAACTTCCCGTCCCCCCACCAGACTATACCGCTCTTAGGATTGAGCACATGAGGGCATGAATTTCTTTTCAGTACAAAATTAAAAATACAAAGAAGTTTAGTAAACAAGTTGTATGTTTTTATAATGTTTGACTCTCTAAGCTGTCTAGTTTTGCATTAGCTGAGAAACAGTGGCTCTTCAAGTCATATGTTTTTATCACAAAATAGAATTATTCTTGTGTTTTAGGGCATCTATTAAACAAGTCTAATATAATCATTTCAGCTTTTAAACATTTGCTTTGCTAACAGCAAAAAAAACAACAACAAAAAAAAGATCCAAACCCTTAAACACCAAATCGGCATTCAGCTCACACAACAAAAAAACAACCAACTACTCTGCAGAGTTTTGCATTCTCTTGCTGCAGCAGCATGGCTAAAGTATGGCTTTTGCAACTTTTGCTTGAGTGTGTGACCGTCATGCATAACATAATCATACCAGGCGGACACAAACTCAGGCCCAAATTAGTACAAATAAGAAAAAAATGTCACAGATTCTGCAAAAAAATTGGCTCATTTTCAACTTCAATCCTTTGTTTTTTGGCTAAAACATCTAAAACATAAAAGGTTTTACCACTGACTTTTTATGCCAAGCTGCAACCAACGCATGACCAGCAATTTGATGAAACACCACCAAACAGGGGATTTTATGGTTTAAAGAAAGACATTTGAAGTTTATACTAAAGGCCCCCAAACTGCTTGAAGGGCAGTTGTTTCAGCTGCTGAGCAGAACACATTTATAAATCACAATTACATTTGATGTGATGGATCTAATTTAGCTGCAGCATTCAGAAAAAAAAACATGCAATTGTGTTTTTTAGCTTTTCTTTTAGTATTCCAGTGGGGGTCAAGACCCTTCATGCAGCACAACTATATAGCCACGGGGGGGCCCGAGTCTGGGTCTCCCTGTACCGGTCCCCAGCTCACATGAAATACAGGGTTGTGTAAGGAAGGGAATCGGCGTAAAACTCTGCGCCAAACCACCTTTGTGAATCAGTGAAAGCTCAATCACTGAAAGGTGAACAACAACTTCTAAGTTTTAGTGTCATCGTGCTTCAATGTAAAATGCAATAATAATAAAAAACTTAATATTTTACTTAGACTTTCTTTAGAGGAAGCTTGGAAACTCATCTCATTGTAACCTTATAGTCAGGCTATTCAAATCTAGGTTTTCGAAGTAGCTTGAAGCATTATTTTTCATGAGAGTACACTTCAATTAAACTTTTGAATGCAGTTTAAATAGTGTCAGACAGCCCTGATTGATTCAAAAATCATTCTGCCACTTTTAATGCTGATCAAGGCTGAATAATCGTGTTCTTAAAAATGTTTCGTGGTGTTGCAATAACAAATAATTGACTCGCTTGACGAAACAAAACTTGACAAACATCCGTTATGGGTCCTTAAAGCTGGTAAATCTGTGGGAAAAAAAAGATAAAACGCATCGAAAAGAAAAGCTGAGCAGCTTCAACGATGAGAGCAACATGACAGAAGAAGAATGTGGATGACAGAAAGGCTGTGTGCATCAGTAAAAAGAGGACAAAAACTTGAAAAGAAACAGGTCACAAAAGAGTTAGGGTGGGAAAAAACCAACAGGAGGTGAAAGTAAACATGGTGCTTAAAGCACATGTCAAAACCTGCTGCAGTTATGGGAAATGATGAGGAAAGTTTGTGCAGCGTGCTACACCCTCAACTTGAGCAATATTCAACTCCTAGGTAAGTTTGAATTCTCTCATTTAGATTTTATTATAACTTTGCAGGTAAACAATAAGGCTGCACGGTGGCGCAGCGGTTAGCGCTCCTGCCTCACAGCAAGAAGGTTCCCGGTTCAAGTCCTGGCTGGGGGACCTTTCTGTGTGGAGTTTGCATGTTCTCCCCGTGCATGCGTGGGTTTTCTCCGGGTACTCCGGCTTCCTCCCACCGTCCAAAAACATGCTTCATAGGTTAATTGGTCACTGTAAATTGTCCCTAGGTGTACATGTGAGTGTGCATGGGTGTGTGTTTGTGGCCCCTGCGACAGACTGGCGACCAGTCCAGGGGTGTCCCCTGCCTTCGCCCATGAGTAGCCGGGTTAGGCTCCGGCAACCCCGTGACCCCGAAAGGGATAAAGCGGATTGGAAAATGAATGAATGAAAGGTAAACAATAAACAAAACATGTTTTAGCATCACCGCGTCCTATTTAGTCCTGCACCATAAATCAGAAATTGGCAACATTAGCCTGTGCAACACCAGTTGGCAAAGATGGCGTAAACTGAGTCAAATGGTTGCCTTAAATATTTACACACGTGCTAAAACACTTTCATGGCAGCTTGAAGCTTTTAACAAATCAAATAAAGTGCTGGACGCATTTGACCCATTGGATGGACCCCGTCATGTCATTAACCAATCAGAACCCATTTCTGTCAGTCGTTCAAAATTATCGTGGTTCATTTGAAGTATGATTTGCGTTTTGTTTACATTATTCAAATAAAACCATTGCAGTGACATGATGTCCATCTATGCATTTTTTTTAAACTCCTATTTCCCCTCCAGGGTCACAGGTTGCCAGAGTCTGTCCCGGCTAATGTTGGGCACACCCTGGATAGGTTACCAGACTGTCGCAGGGCACACAATCCCTCCCACACACACACCTGGACACTTTAGAGTAAAAGACATGTCTAGGAAGCATGATTTTGGACTGTGGGAAGCTGGAGTGCCTGGAGAAAACATGCAAGAGTCCCAGCCAGTGGTGGTGAGATCTCTATCCACTGCACCACCGTAAAGCTCCTGATATTGACGTATTAGTTGTTTTTTGTTTTACTATTTATTTGTTCACACATTGTGAGTCATACCCTCATTGCAGTATTGATCACTTCTATCACACATCGTAAGTTTTCCTCATATTGTGCAGCCCTAATCCTGTCCTTTGAAACTCCAATCAGGTGCAAGAATAGAAATTTGGAGTTTGTGGACAGTGCCAGATCCAACAAAATGTTTTTCTGCTGTTTTCTTGTTATTGTGTTACATCATCACTTAGGCGTTCGCTTTGAAAGATCATGGATTTATTTCATGCACATTTTTCCGTCACACAAATAAATCTTCACTTGCATTTCTGATATTTCTCCTTTTCTATCACAGACACACTAAATGAACATCATTGATCCTCTACTGGATGTTTAAAAGCACAACACTAACAAGTTGAGACAAGAAAACTAATTTAAACTATGATACTTGACTCATAGGAAAAAGGGCAAATAAAAAGACTTGGTCCATTTTTTATTTTACTTTTTTATTGTAAAATTGATTACTATGGTGCATAAAGTTATTGACACAACAAAGTAGAAATTGATTTGATTTTTTGATGTCTCATAATAAAAAAAAATAGTGAAATGACCAATAAATCTCTCACCACATAAAATAAAACTTCATTCATTAATTTAACACTTAAATTGGGTTAAAAAGATGAGGAGAAGGATGTCAGAGATTGTTAACTCAGGCTTTTTGTTTTAAGATCAGCACCAGATTTGAACACATAGTTTAACAACAGACTCAGAGATCTCATATCAGACACAGAGCAGGCCTTAAAAACAATAAAAAACATTTTTTATTGGTTTGAGCTCCAGTGCAGCTTTATTTCTACCAGCACTCCTGCATTGAGCTGAGAGGAAACCAAGGAAATATATTAGAAAGCCGCTCTGCCAGTACAAGTGATTCCTCATCCTGCTGTGATAAGTGTGAAGTTTAACTGATGATTTCATTCACTCTTACATAAGTGGATGAGAGATCACAAACATGGCACCAGTTCAGGATGGCTTACATAACTAATTCCAACCCAGAAGACAACAGAACAACGCTGTTCTTTCCATCCTGCAGCTTTCACTCATTTTCATGCTCTTGCTGGTGCGTTCGTCTCCATCTCAGTTCCAACGTGTCGCCTCCGGAGGGCTCCTGGAGCTGCCGACACACCGAGTGAGATTTCTCCATCCTCAGTCCCACAGCACCAACGCGTGGGAGACTTCCCTTCCTGTCAAGAGTGACATGAAAAGGAAGATGAGGAACAAAAAAAAGGTTTAAATTGACCTCCACGCTCCTCTTTTTTCATCCCTGAGAGCAGAAGACAATGTGGAGGCATCAGTCTGAACTAAAGAACCTAACTGCCCTTGAGAAAATTGGAGAGCAGAGTAGGAATGATCACAAAAAGCATTCAGATCACCTCCTCTGTGCACCACAGCAAGTATCACAAAGTTATAATTTGTTTGTATCTTTGGAGGCCTTGAAGGCAACTTTATGAGCACCTTGAAACAAAACCACAATGTGAAATAAAAACCCAATGCTATTTGTACCCTGAGCATACCTATGTATTTTAAATTCTACCCATCCATTCATTATCTGCTGTTTCTTCAGGTTTGGGTCGGGTGTGGCGCAGTCAACGAGGATAACCAGACTGGTCGCCTTTTTTTAGCTCCTCTGAGAGAAAAGTGAGGCGCTCTCATTCCAGCGTGAGACGTCATCCACCCAGCATGTCTGGGTCGGCCACAGAGTCTCCTAACATCTGGGTATGGAGATAAATTAGTATCAGTCCAATTTGTGCGTGCGTAATTTTGATTTGTGCATAACTTTAGATTTGTGCATGCATAATCCTTGATTTGTGCGTAACTTTAGGTTTGTGCGTGCGTAATCCTTGATTTGTGCATAACTTTAGGTTTGTGCATGCATAATTCTTGATTTGTGCGTAACTTTGGATTTGTGCGTGCGTAATTCTTGATTTGTAACTCATAAAAAACATTTTGTGCATGAGTTCAAAAAT